>CM045739.1:21487500-21567500 GCA_024760905.1 Plotosus lineatus
TCTCCAGTGGAGGTGAGCAGCCTCCCCCACTTCCACCGTAAACAGTGTTTGTGGAGAACTGCGTCCCCCTCCTGAGACATGGGATGGTGGTCCAGAACCTTTTTGAGGCCGACCAATAAGCATTCTCCAGGCTCTCACCGAACTCCACTCACACCCGAGATTTTGCATCTGCGACTGCTTTGGCTGCAGCACATTTGGCCTGCCGGTAACTGTCTTCTGCCTCGGGAGTCCCACAGGCCAATAAGACCCGATAAGCCTCCTTTTTCAGCTGGACGGTCCCCATCACCACAGGTGTCCATCACCGGGTTCGGGAGTTACCACCACGATGAGCACCAATGACCTTCTGGACCTTCTATGGGTTGCCGCCTCAGCAATGAAGGCATGAAATATGGCCCACTTGGATTCCATGTCACCCACCTTCTCCAAGACATGGTTGTAGCTCTGCCGGCGGTGGAAGTTAAAGGCCTTTCGGACAGGGAACTCCACCAAATGTTCCCAGCAGACCCTAATTACACGCTTGGACCTGCCAGGTCTGGAAGGCAGCCTCCCCCATCATCAAAGCCAGCTCACCACCAAGTAGTGATCGGTTGACAGCTCAGCTCCCCTCTTCACCCGAGTGTCCAGAACATGCGGCCACAAATCTGGTGACACAACTACAAAGTCGATCATCGAACTGTTACCTAGGGTGTCCTGGTGCCAAATGCACTTTTGGGGACCCTTATGTTCGAACATAGTGTTCGTGATAGACAAACTGTGATGAGCACAGAAGTCCAACAATGAAACACCATTTGGGTTCAGACTGGAGAGGCCGTACCTATCGATCACACCCTTCCAGGTCACACTATTGTTGCCCACATGAGCGTTGACGTCTGCCAAGACGACTGAGTCTCCCAAGAGAGCGTTCTCCAACACACCCCCTAAAGACTCCAAGGAGGTTGGGTACTCTGAACTGTCATTTGGTGCGTAAGCACCAATAAGGACCCTCCCCCCACCCGAAGGTGAAGGAAGGCTACCCTTTTGTCGACCCGGGAGAACCTGAACGTTTGGGCACTGACATGGGGGGGGGCAACAAGGATGCCCACACCGGCTCGCCACATCTCCCCATGAGCAACTCCAGAATGGAATAAGGTCCAGCCTCTCTCGAGATGGGTGGTTCCAGAGCCCAAACTATGTGTTGAGGTGAGCCCGACTATATCTAGTCAGTATCTCTCCACCTCATGCACAAGCTCAGGCTCCTTCCTCACCAGAGAGGTGACATTCCATGTCCCAAGAGTCAGAGTCAGTAACCGAGGATCAGTCTGACAGAACCCATACCTTCGGCTGCCACCCAACTTACATTGCACCCGACCCCTATAGCCCCTCCTACAGGTGGTGGGTCCATGAGAGGGCAAATTCATGTCTTCCTTTCAGGCTGGGCCTGGCCAGGCTTTATAGGCAGAAGCCTGACCACTAGGCACTCGCCTTCGAGCCCCTCCCCCAGGCCTGGCTCCGGGGAGGGCCCCAGTGACCCGCGTCCGGGCAAGGGAAACTGTCCTTTTCTTTTTATGTCGCATTGAGGTCTTCTGAACTGCACCTTGTCTGGATCTTCACCCAGGACCTGTTTGCCTTGGGTGACCCTACCAGGGGCATTATGCCCACTACAACATAGCTTCTAGGATCATTAGGTCACGCAAACCTCTCCACCATGGTAAGGTGGCGATTCAAGTTGGGGTAATAATAATAATAATAATAATAATAATAATAATAATCCCCAGTACAGCTAACTGGGTTATCAAAGGACAACCATGTCTCTCACTGTCTATGGTGTGAAGTTGTAAAAGAACCACTTTCAACAAGTTCAACAAGAGTAGGCCTCATAGCCATCAGTGTGTTTCCACCCTGCAATGGCCTGGCGAGCTGTCCAGGGTGTACTCGGCACTTGCCAGGAGTCGACTGGGATGGGCACCAGCCTCCCTGCGACCCTAGTAAGGATTAATCGGTTACAGAGAATTAATGAATGAATGAATTTATGTTTTTTGTTTGTCACAGCATTCAGTGTAGTTTAAGACTTGTGCATGCTGGATTTGTTTTCAAGATGATGTTTTCAGTTGTGTTAACACCCCCCCACACACACACATACACACACACACATTTATTTTCACAAGTGCATCTTAGTGACACATCTGTGATGTTTTTGTGAAAAAAAAAATTTTCACGGACATTTTCACGACCAGTTAAAGCCGAGGAGTAAAGGCAGTAAGTTAAGTAAATAAAGGATTTTAGTGTAATGATGGCAACACATAAGGATGCGTTACAGCCTTTTTCTGTCCTGTTTGGTTTCTCTTAAATTATCAGATGAGTTTGTTGTTGTTGTTTAAATGACAGTATACATGTTATTGGGGCCGGGGGTGTAGTGGTCAGGGTGCTGTGCTCATGATCGGGAGGTTGTGAGTTCGAATCCCACTGAGACCCTCACTGTGCTAAGACCTCTGGGCAAGGTCTTAACCACAAGTGTGCCTCTGTTCACCCAGCAGTATAAATGGGTACCAGTAAAATATACTGGGAAGGTAACCTGCGATGGACTAGCGTCCCATCCAGGAGGAGTTGAACTCCTGGTCGCTTCACACTACAGAAATCGGGGAAAAGCACAGGCCTGATGAGCCACTAGGCTCGGTTGTAAAAACCAAACAGACTTTACCTTTTTTACATATGTGTTATCACCCCTAACTAATCCCATGGTGTAACTCATGGTCAATAAAAAGGTGAATAACAAGAACTTGGCAGAACAAAACACACATATAGATGTACCTGTGTTGCAATATTTACTTCAGGTTTGTAATAGGGGGGAAAAGACATGCAAAATATATTATACGTTTTCAGAACGTGTCACCTTTTATATATATCCTACATTACCAAATTAAGCGATTAAAATAACTAGATGTTTCTGTTAAATATTGTATGTCTAAGTTTAACATCATTCTGCAAAAACAGTCCAGGTTTTCAGATGTGAATAACCTTTATTTTTTAAGGGATTTTGATGTGATTTTTCCCATCATATTTTTCTTTGTGTTTAGTTCAGGTTTAAACAGAATAATATAACATTTCGGTGTAAATATACAGAATAGGAGAGCAAAACTGGAGGCCAAAATTGCAAATATCTCCACAGCAACAGTAAATTTTCCAGGAGAGCTGACATAAGCTGGAATAAAAGTTATCCACACTGCACAGAATATGAGTAAACTAAATGTGATAAATTTAGATTCATTAAAATTATCTGGTAACTTTCTAGCGAGAAAAGCCAGAACAAAGCAGAATAAAGCAAGAACTCCTATATAACCCAACACGACCCAGAAACCTACAGCTGAACCCACATTACATTCTAATATGATCTTTTCCTTGTAGTAATTCATGTTCTTGTAGGGAAAAGGAGGAGAAACTGTTAACCAAATCACACAAATAACAACCTGGATGAGAGTGAAGCCAACAACACTGAGTCTCTGCTGTAGAGGCCCAAACCATTTCATGATATTACTGCCTGGAAGTGTCGCCCTGAACGCCACTAACACCACGAGAGTTTTCCCCAGAACGCACGAGATACAGAGGACGAAGGTGATCCCGAACGCTGTGTGGCGTAGCATACAGGACCACTGAGAGGGTCGTCCGATGAAAGTGAGCGAACAGAGGAAACACAGAGTCAGGGAGAACAGCAGCAGGAAGCTCAGCTCAGAGTTGTTGGCTTTAACAATGGGCGTGTGCTTTTCTCTTAGAAATAAAATAACTACTAACACAGTTAATGTAGCTCCAAATAAGGAAAAAACTACCAGCACAATCCCCATAATCTCTGTGTATGAAAGAAACTCCACAACCTTTAACAGGCATTTATCTTTTTCAGCATTTGACCAAAATTCTCTTGGACACTGCTCACAGTTATTTGCATCTGAAAAATAATAATTATTTTAATTGAGAAGAAAAATATACTTTATTCAGTTATTTTCTAATTTATGAATTTTATATTTCAGGAACTGTGCTCTAAATAATAAAAAGAATAATACAAAATGCACAAATAATAATTTTTGTTTGAAACTTGGTAATGCTGAGGTTACCTGTGTGGTTACTGAACTCTCCCTCTGCACATGGTATACAGTCATAGCAGCACACAGGCCTTCCGCTCTGTACAGCCTTCCTGGTTCCTGCAGGACAGCTCTCACTGCACACAGACCTGGGCTTCTGATATAAACAAAGTATATTATGGGTACAAGCATAACCACTATTACTAGTTCGGAGAAAGAATGTTCCACAACATGCAATCTGATGTTCCTGAGCCATAATTATTCATTCATTATTTCATTTTCTAAGTCACATTAATTAGATTCAAGGGAAGGTTTCCACCGATCTCAGCCAACCCTGCTTGCCAGCCCATTGCAGGGCAAAATACACAGCACCATTCACATGCATGCCTAGGGATGATATGGAATCACAAATTAGATGACAGTTCATATTTCTGGACTTCTGAAGGGGTCACAGTACCCAGAGTACCCACAAAAGCATGAGAAGAACTATATACAGCAAAACCTGAGCCCAGGAATCAAACCCAGGCCTGCGTTCTGTGAAGCTGATATGCTCATGGTGGCACCATCTTCTTTTCCTTTCGGCTTTTTCCCTTTTTCAGGGGTCACCACAGCAAATCTGGTTTGTACATTTGATTTGGCATAGGGGTTTACGTCGGATGCCCTTCCTGACAAAACCCCTTTAGCAAGGGACAGAAACACGCTGACGGCTTTGCAGCTACTCTTTACGAAAGTCAGCAATGGTTCTTTTACATGAACCTCTCACCATAGACAGTGAGCCAACCTTTGATAACCCACCATCGTACACCATTAATCCATGATGATGAATCCATAATTTAAATTAACACAATTTAGTTCTTTTTTTTTTAAATAGTTAAATCATAATTTTAATGTGAGCCCATATTTTTCGGTACAGTTAAGATAGCATTATTTTTTTTTAATTATTTTATTCATTTATGTAGTTGGTAAAGGTAAGAGATTCAGTAAGAAATGACTGTACCTGTCTTTTGTCTCCAGCCCACACTATGTCTTCCACGTTTAGTACAAACTGGTGTCCACTTGGTAGAGAGGCATCATAATAACCCACCGTCTTAAACAGCACTTCTCCACTGGTCCCTCGCTGCCAGTTCACTACATCGTATCTCGCAGATGTTGCCCCAGTGCTGTCAAACCAAATTTGTTCTTTTACTTTGGTAGTAAAATTGACATTTTTTAGCGATTCAACAACCTTTAAAGAGGGGAATTAAATGTGCATGTGTTCATTTCATGTCATGACAAAATCAGTTGTATACATTTCTTCTGTTTTTTTGTTTTTATTTTTTTTGCTTTCTTTCTTGTGTTACCTGCCATGGATGGATTATTTTCTCTTTTTTACAACTCTGGTTTTTGGTGCATCCTAACAGGTTGTGTAGAGAATGTGCCACAGAATAAACCGCATTGTAAACATTATTTGCATATCTCACTTCTGATATGTCTTCACTGTAGTCTTTAAATTGAAGAAGATGTTCATATATATTACATTCATTTTTAGTTTGAGAGTTTATCCCTTCCATATGTAAGCAAGGAAGGGCTGTTTTCCAAAATTCATTGAGAGCATAATCAGCAAAACCACCAATATTTAATTTTCCCAAATCAAATCCAATGGCTCCGGCCAGAACTTTGTAATTTGCTGGTGTTGCCAGATCAACTTTAGAAATCCACGCCTCAACACCAATCATCTGGTAGCCAGTGACATTCATTATAATCAGCTGGTCAATTAACATATTCATTTCAAGGTAGGTAAGAAATAGTATAATTACTTTTGCAGTACTTTTACTAATAATATCAGCCACTTTAATTATTTTGGCAGGATTTGACCAAGGAAGCTTCACAGAGTACTCTACACATATCCCTGCTTCTTTGGCCGCATTCAGAAAAATGGCCATTCCATTATTGCCATAGTCATCATCACTGTTCACGGCTCCCACCCAAGTCCAGCCAAAGTGCTTGGCCAAATACACCAGTGCTCTACTCTGATAGTAGTCACTTGCGATGGTCCTGAAGAAAGAGGGAAACTCTTTTCTGTCGCTCAGACACTCACATGTGGCAGCGTAACTTATCTGAAGACAGAATGATTTAAAATGAATAAAAAGACCAACTAGCTTGAAACTAAAAACAGCTATTCATGTTATATGGTGACAGTCGTACTTATTACAACTTGGTACCACCAATATAAGATGATGACTACGAAACAGATTCCAGTGGACACATTATCAGATACATGAAGACTTTGCTCCAGAATAAAATAAATAAATAAATAAAAATTGCACTGCATGACTCAATTGTTTTCCATAGCTAATTACTAACCACTGGTATCTTAAAGGGTCCCATTATCCGTGCGAGTGCTATAGTAAGTGAGGAAATTGACTCTCCTATGATGGCTTGTACTGCTGCTTGTCCAGAACAGGAACCGTCTGCTGTTATGTCCTGACCATTCATCAAAACCATGGATGCCTTCACTGAGAGGTAATTGTCATAAATCTTATAACCAACTGAGATATTTGGAAGCAAAATGTTGCTTCTGTTGATTTCATCAATTGCAAAAGTCATGGTCTGAGCCAAGCGTAATTGTCTGAGGTTTATTCTATGCATGTATGAATAAAAATAATTAGATTTAAATGATATATTCAGAATCAACTAACAATTGACAATCAATGTGGAATTAATAAATAAATAAGGATCAGGATTTGCTTGAACATGCCCCCTACAACAAACCCTAATGCAGATTAATGGTGGAGGTTTTTCCATATATGTCAGTGACTCTATCCCTGTACACCAATGTATTGAAAAGGTAGCTCCAATCACCACGTCTCCGTCTTTAGAAAGCAGGGGATCTTCTGGGTGTTCTAGGATATAGCAATTATCTCCCTTTACCAGACTCAGAGAAAGAATTTGTACAAGGAATAACATCATGAAGTTTGTCCAGATTTTGGTGCTTTAGTCTTTAATGGATGGAGTCTTCACAGATTTATATGCATGCGATGATCCTACTGGGTAGGTCAATCACATCTGTGGAGATCAGAGCTTGTGAGTTTTGTGATGTCATTAAGGGACTTTAAGGGATGATCTGTTTTTCTGGTTTAATTAATTCAGCAGTGACACGGTCACACAAATTATTTCCAGCCACTATTATTGGCCTGTGCATTATTGGCTTATTAGTGCCTTCAAGTGATGTGAGACAAACTCTTTGTTGTGCTGCACTCTTTGTTCACTGACTGTTATGGGAATAATTAGGACCCCTATCTCATTGTCAAAATCCGATGTGGGTATTAGCCATCACACAGTAATTTAATTTGGGAGAAGCCTTTGAGCCCGTAACAAAAACCAAAAGAGCAAATAATAAAAATACTACAAACATTTTTTTTCAGCATTATACGTCCTCAGATACCATTCAGTTCAGCATTTGGCATGTATTTAAGTCACTTGACAAGCGTAAACATTTTTTTCTTTTTTTTTCTTTTTTAGCTTTAGGAGTAATTTGAGAGGAATTGTCTGTTTTATAATTTTTAATTTCCTTTTATCAGTACAAACTGAACTTGTTTTAATGGCAGGTCTGGCGAGTTTCATAAATTCTGTGCATATTAAAAATGGTGTATTGATCTGAAATTACATTTTACAGATGACTCAACAATGACCACTGCAATTTTTTTTTTCCAAGAATTTATTTAAAACAATGGTCTGGACGTCAAATGTAAAGCAGGCCGATATAATTTATAACTTTTTGGTTATGACAGTAAGTTTTTCAGAGTAGCTTTTAACTTGCCAATAAATTTTCCATATGCTTTATATTGGGACTCCGAGCTATAACCAGTGGTAACTCAAGGTCAGTATGGCTTCATGACAAGAAATTGGTAGACCGGTAATCAAGCAGCCATAGCCTAATGGTTAGAAAAGTAGCTTTGGAAGGTCCAAAAGGTCACTGGTTCAATTCCTGAATCTCCACATAGACTGTCCTTGAGCAGAAAAAAAGGATGAGTGACACCTGACCTGATCCCATATAACACATAAAATGGCAGCAACACGTCAAGGACTTTTCAAGACATCTGAAGGTGTGTTGTGGTACCAGGTACCATGGACATGGCACATCCATTAATACCTTTATGTTGCAAGGTGGGAGGATCATGGTTTGTTCAATACATCTGACAGATGCAAAATTTGAAAACCAGATTTCCTCAAACTAACCCTGAAGTGTTGCCCCCAACCTCACCGCACCCCGATCATGTCAAATGCTGTTGAATGTCACATTCCAACATGAATCAAAATTTCTTGAAGCCAAATTATCCATCTATTAAAGAAAATAATGTTTTTATTCATGTGTGTCATTTGTTTATTTGATTAAAAAAAAAAAAAAAAAAAAAAAAAAACATTGATGATCATTTACATCTGGTGGTTCCACCATTTTTGCCAGAGGTTGTCGGGGCGACTTTGAAAAGCCTTTTATTCCGATGAACCCGATTAATGAGTGGTTTTCTAATGGACATACCACTAATAGCCATGAGTTCTACTGTGTGTGTTTTTTTGTTTGTTTGTTTGTTTTTTGATGTCTTTGTTTTTGTTTTTTTTTTATTTTTGGGGGAGGGTTCATTTGTTTATTTTTTAGTTTTGTTTTTGATTCAAAACACGGAAGTATATTTTTCAGCAAATATCACACTTTTCAGAAATGAAACTGTCAGAGCTGGTTAAAAGTATTCTTGTGGGCTGGAACCTAACAACTGCCACAAGACAGAGGATGTGAAAACTTGTGTGTATTCATAGGAAGATATCACTCTTAAAATTTATTGTTTGATTAATAATGTCATCTTACATTCATAATGCTAGTATATTACTGTTTTGTTCGTAATTACAACCATCTTGTGGAATACCTAATGTCTTTTTATGGACAAAGAAAGAAGACAATTATACACTGACAAAATTTGCTAATCTTTGGAAACTTTAATATGCTTTCGTTAAGTTAATGATATATTCAATTAAAATCTAGCTACTTAAATATAGTTTAGTTTATTATATTCCACATTGCGTGTAGGTTTAACATTGTCTAGATACAATATGACTGAAGTCCGTCTTCCTTTTGGCTTTTTTCCCTTTTACTCAGAAGTCGCCACAGCGAATCATTTGATTCGCACGTTTTATTTGGCAGAGGTTTTTTTTTTTTTTTACGTCGGATGCCCTTCCTGTCACAACCCTTTTTAGCAAAGGACAGAAACACGCTGACTACTTTGCAGCTACTCTTTACGAAAGTCAGCAATGGTTCTTTTACATGCCTCTCACCATAGACAGTGACAGACATGGCCCGCCTTTGATAACCCAGTTAGCTGCACTGGGGGGGACAGTGACAACCTTGTGGAGAGTGGGACTCGAACCCCCAACCTTTGGATCAGTGATCCAGCACCCTATACCACTAGACCACCACTGCCACTTAAAATATGACTGAAGGAAATTACAAAATTTTCTTTTCTAAATAGTAGTTTTATCTGTTCTTGTTCAGGAGCTACATTAAAAATATTTTTGCATTCAGCAATGTGTATGTAACATATACTAGTCCTTCTCAAAAATTAGCATATTGTGATAAAGTTCATTATTTTCTGTAATGTACTGATAAAAATTAAACTTTCATATATTTTAGATTCATTGCACACCAACTGAAATATTTCAGGTCTTTTATTGTTTTAATACTGATGATTTTGGCATACAGCTCATGAAAACCCAAAATTCCTATCTCAAAAAATTTGCATATCATGAAAAGGTACTCTCAACGAGCTATTAACCTAATCATCTGAATCAACCAATTAACTCTAAACACCTGCAAAAGATTCCTGAGGCTTTTAAAAACTCCCAGCCTGGTTCATTACTCAAAACCGCAATCATGGGTGAGACCGCCGACCTGACTGCTGTCCAGAAGGCCATCATTGACGGAAGGAAAAAGTGTGGCAGAAAACGCTGCACAACCAGAAGAGGTGACCGGACCCTAAGGAAGATTGTGGAGAAGGGCCGATTCCAGACCTTGGGGGACCTGTGGAAGCAGTGGACTGGGCTACAGGTGCCGCATTCCCCAGGTCAAGCCACTTTTGAACCAGAAACAGCGGCAGAAGCGCCTGACCTGGACTACAGAGAAGCAGCACTGGACTGTTGCTCAGTGGTCCAAACTACTTTTTTCGGATGAAATCATTGCGTATCATTCGGAAATCAAGGTGCCAGAGTCTGGAGGAAGACTGGGGAGAAGGAAATGCCAAAATGCCTGAAGTCCAGTGTCAAGTACCCACAGTCAGTGATGGTCTGGGGTGCCATGTCAGCTGCTGGTGTTGGTCCACTGTGTTTTATCAAGGGCAGGGTCAATGCAGCTCGCTATCAGGAGATTTTGGAGCACTTCATGCTTCCATCTGCTGAAAAGCTTTATGGAGATGAAGATTTCGTTTTTCAGCACGACCTGGCACCTGCTCACAGTGCTAAAACTACTGGTAAATGGTTTATTGACCATGCTATTACTGTGCTCAATTGGCCTGCCAACTCTCCTGACCTGAACCCCATAGAGAATCTGTGGGATATTGTGAAGAGAAAGTTGAGAGACACCAGACCCAACACTGTGGATGAGCTTAAGGCCGCTATCGAAGCATCCTGGGCCTCCATAATACCTCAGCAGTGCCACAGGCTGATTGACTCCATGCCACGCCGAATTGAAGCAGTCATTTCTGCAAAAGGATTCCCGACCAAGTATTGCGTGCATAATTGAACATAACTATTTGAAGGTTGACTTTTTTGTATTAAAAACACTTCTTTTTTATTGGTTGGATGAAATATGCTAATTTTTTGAGATAGGGATTTTTGGTTTTCATGAGCTGTATGCCAAAATCATCAGTATTAAAACAATAAAAGACCTGAAATATTTCAGTTGGTGTGCAATGAATCTAAAATATATGAAACTTTAATTTTTATCAGTACATTACAGAAAATAATGAACATCACAATATGCGAATTTTTTGAGAAGGACTAGTACACACACACACACACACACACACACACACACAAATATATATACATATATATATATATATATATATATATATATATATATATATATATATATATATATATATATATATATATGTTATTTATTTCCTTTTTTTCAGATTAATAGAATTTGTTTCTTAACCGGATTTAGTAGCCATTTTTCCCATCATATTTCTCTTTGTGTTTAGTTCAGGTTTAAACAGAATAATATAACATTTCGGTGTAAATATACAGAATAGGAGAGCAAAACTGGAGGCCAAAATGGCAAATATCTCCACAGCAACAGTAAATTTTCCAGGAGAGCTGACATAAGCTGGAATAAAAGTTATCCACACAGCACAGAATATGAGTAAACTAAATGTGATAAATTTAGATTCATTAAAATTATCTGGTAACTTTCTAGCAAGAAAAGCCAGAACAAAGCAGAATAAAGCAAGAACTCCTATATAACCCAACACGACCCAGAAACCTACAGCTGAACCCACATTACATTCTAATATGATCTTTTCCTTGTAGTAATTCATGTTCTTGTAGGGAAAAGGAGGAGAAACTGTTAACCAAATCACACAAATAACAACCTGGATGAGAGTCAAGCCAACAACACTGAGTCTCTGCTGTAGAGGCCCAAACCATTTCATGATATTACTGCCTGGAAGTGTCGCCCTGGACGCCACTAACACCACGAGAGTTTTCCCCAGAACACACGAGATACAGAGGACGAAGGTGATCCCGAACGCTGTGTGGCGCAGCATACAGGACCACTGAGAGGGTCGTCCGATGAAAGTGAGTGAACAGAGGAAACACAGAGTCAGGGAGAACAGCAGCAGGAAGCTCAGCTCAGAGTTGTTGGCTTTAACAATGGGCGTGTCCTTTTCTCTTAGAAATAAAATAACTACTAACACAGTTAATGTAGCTCCAAATAAAGAAAACACTACCAGTACTATCCCCATAATCTCTGTATATGAAAGAAACTCCACAACCTTTAACACACATTTATCTTTTTCAGCATTCGACCAAAATTCTCCTGGACACTGCTCACAGTTATTCGCATCTGAAAAATAATTGTTTTTGGTCTGATTAGGAAGAAGGTATAGTGTACCATTTTTTTTGTAAATTAATTCAGTTGTTCAGGAACTAAATAAAAAAATAAATTAAAAAAATGATGACACAAATTGTTCAATTAATAATTTGTGTTTGAAACTTGGTAATGCTGAGGTTACCTGTGTGGTTACTGAACTCTCCCTCTGCACATGGTATACAGTCATAGCAGCACACAGGACTTCCGCTCTGTACAGCCTTCCTGGCTCCTGGAGGACAGCTTTCACTGCACACAGACCTGGGCGTCTAATGCACACAACATAATGGACATAAAAATTGAGGACATGTATGCCCTACCATATTTTCACACAACAACATAAAGCAGCAACAGTTCAAAACAGTTTAAAATACATAATTAGTGAGATGGTGAGAGGATCACCACCTTCAAAATTTACTGGTAAACTCAATCAGGCTTATCTCATCACCCTTTCTAATGGGCACTAAGGTACTGATTTCCACCTGTGATTAACTCTGATCAGTCCGATTACTCCAGCATAAAATCAGCTATTCCCAGAACATTCCAGTGCTTGAAAGTGTATTGAAATGAAATAATCAACTTTGGGTGGCAAGGCACTTTCAAAAGATCTCAGGAGTGAAATTGTTGAGGAGATGGATACAATAATAATAATAAGAGAGAGAGAGAGAGAGAGAGAGAGAGAGAGAGAGAGAGAGAGAGAGAGAGAGAGAGAGAGAGAGAGTGTGTGTACAGGAGGCTTTTCTGAGTCCAAATAAAAAAAAAATGTTATCATTAGATGAGACAGAATTCAAAGTATGTGGCCTTAACCTCAAGCAATGTACCTGGCAGAAATTCAAAACAGCTCACCATCCAAAACACACTGCACCTATAGTAATGCGCAGATCATTAGCTTATGGTGGGGCTGTTTCTCTCAGGGTTTGGGGCAATTTTCAGGCAGAAGGAAAATTGATTAGACAAGAACACCATCAAATACTTGAGGTTTTGGTTCCCTCTGTCAGAAATTTGTCTCTGGAAAGAAGGCTCACTTTCTAGCGTGCCAATGATCTGAAGTTGACTACGGAGTAAATAAAGTAAATGTGCCTCCTTGGCCGAGTCAAAGCCCAGACTTAAACCGATTAAAAATTTGTGGAATGATTTGAATACCTAAAATATTAATTTTATAACTTTCACTTGCATGTTATAACTTGCATTGTGTAAATAAAGCTGAAAAAATATATATTCATGCTACATCATTATGACTACAGTAATTATCATTATAGAGCAGTTGGGGCCTGGAGGTAAGGCGTTGGATCCCCGATCCTAAGGTTGGGGGTTCAAGCCCCACTATCAACAGTTGTCAAACGGTTCAGAAAATGAATGAAAATGATTTCATTATCTGTTCAGTTTTCATTTGCCAGACAGTTGAATACTTCTGGGGCCACGGAAAAGCTGGAGCCTATCTCAGCCAATGCTAGGTGAAGGAGAGGTAAACGTTGAAAAGCTTATCGGTCAAGAAGAAACCAGAGTCTGTCTGTCTTCCTTTCGTCTTTTTCCCTTTTTACTTGCGAGTCGCCACAGCGAATCATCTGATTCGCACGTTTGATTTGGCAGAGTTTTTTTTTATGTCGGATGCCCTTCCTGTCACAACCCTTTAGCAAGGGACAGAAACATGTTGACGACTTTGCGGCTACTCTTTACGAAAGTCAGCAATGGTTCTTTTACATGAACCTCTCACCATAGACAGTGACGGACATGGTCCGCCTTTGATAACCCAGTTAGCCGCACTGGGGGAAGAAACCAGAGTTTCCAGAGGAAACTCACACAGATACTGGAGAACATATAAACTCCACACAGAAACACTCGCTGAGCCAGGGACTCAAAACCAGAACTTTTTTTTTTTTTTTTTGCTGTAAGGCATGTGGTAATTACTACGAAACGCTGATGCACTAAGTATATTTCAATTTTAAGCGAAATCATGTTTTATAACCTTTGAATTTTCAATTTCTATGATGATCTTGAGTGACCACTGTTTTGATGCAAATCGATTAACATATTTTGAGTAGTGTGGAAAATTATTATTATTTATTTATTTATTTATTTTTAAGTTGTACAAATTATAGGTTCGGCAAACAATGACTGTACCTGTCTTTTGTCTCCAGCCCACACTATGTCTTCCACGTTTAGTACAAACTGGTGTCCACTTGGTAGAGAGGCATCATAATAACCCACCGTCTTAAACACCACTTCTCCACTGGTCCCTCGCTGCCAGTTCACTACATCGTATCTCGCAGATGTTGCCCCAGTGCTGTCAAACCAAATTTGTTCTTTTACTTTGGTAGTAAAATTGACATTTTGAAGAGACTTGAGCATCTTTAAAAGGAAAATAAAAGCATGTATTAATTTAATTAAAGTGAGTGACATTATTATTTTCTTTTCCTTGCTTGCGTTACCTGCCATGTTTGGATTATTTTCTCTTTTTCACAGCTCTTGTTTTCTGTACATCCTAACAGGTTGTGTAGAGAATGTGCCACTGCATAAACCGCATTGTAAACGTTATTTGCATATCTCACCTCTAATATATCCTCAGTGTAGTTTTTAAATTGGATCATATGTTGATATTTACTGCAGATGTTTTCAGTTTGAGAAGTTTCCATGCAAGGAAGCATTGTTTTCCAAAACCTGTTAACAGCGTAGTCAGCAAAATCACCAATGTTTAGTTTTCCCACATCAAAACCAATGGCTCCAGACAAGATATTATAACTTGCTGGCGTCGCCAGATCGACAGCAGAAATCCATGTTTCAACACCAATCATCTGGTAGCCAGTGACATTCATTATAATCAGCTGGTCTATTAACATATTCATTTCAAAATAGGTAAGAAATACGATGATAACTTTGGCTGTGCTTGCACTAATAACGTCAGCCACTTTAATTATTTTGGCAGGATTGGACCGTGCAAATTTCACAGAGTACTCTACACATATCCCTGCTTCCTTGGCTGCATTCAGGAAAATGGCCATTCCATTATTGCCATAGTCATCATCACTGTTCACGGCTCCCACCCAAGTCCAGCCAAAGTGCTTGGCCAAATACGCCAGTGCTCTACTCTGATAGTAGTCACTTGCGATGGTCCTGAAGAAAGAGGGAAACTCTTTTCTGTTGCTCAGACACTCACATGTGGCAGCATGATTTATCTGAGAAAAGAAGAAAAGTACTGTATTACAAAAAAAAAAGACAAAATTGTAATGCATATTCTAAGTATGTTTCATAACTAATAAATTCATTCATTCATATTCTGAACCGCTTAATCCTAATTAGGGTCGCGGGAAGGCTGGCACTCATCTCAGCTGACTACGGGTGAGGGCGGCTACACTCTGGACAGCTCACTGGGCCATCGCAGAGCCACACTTACACAACTATTCACACTCATTTACACATAGGGAATACTGTATTTGGAACAGCCATTTAACCCACTGTGCAAGCTCCACACAGAAACACCCAGGCTGGGAATCAAACACAGGAGCTTCTTGCTGTGCAGCAGACATGCTAACCACTACAACACCGAGCTGCCTGACTAATAAATATATGAAATAAATTTTATTATTCTAAAAATCCAAAACATTTATACTAAATGCAAAACAGAGCTCTGAGGTGATTAGTGGTACTTACTGCATCTCACTGTACATGTGAGGATTAGGAAATAGATTAAAATAAACATACAGTATTCACATAAATATATAGGGTCGACCGGTCATAGACGAGCATAGTGGCAAAAAAAAAAAAAAAAAAAAAAAAAAAAAAAAAAAAAAAAAAAATACAACAACATACACGACAAATTTAAACGAACAAAGAAACAATTTGACTCTGAGAACTCTGTGACGTCGCCATCTTGGAGATGTCACGGTCAATGTAAAAGGACATGGAGCAAGTTTATCCTTTTGGTATTGTTTGTTAAACATGCTACAGAACATAAACATAAAATCTCACACACACAAACAAACATTCTAAACATTAACGTGGGTACTGTACTGGAATAATAATTGAAAAAGACTTTAATACTAGTGCTTTACAACAGTATATGCTGTATAATGTTTATATTTTATCATCAATAAATATCACAGTAAAAATGTAAGTTTTTCTTAATCATTACATTTCTCTACAAATAAAGACAAAGGAATTCCTGTATATTTCAACATGTTTAGTTATTATTACATTTTATAAATATTCTCACCACCGGGATCATAAAGGGTCCCATTATTCTTGTAAGTACTATAGTAGGAGAGGAACCCGACTCCCCGATGATAGCTTGCACTTCTGCTTGTCCAGAGCAGGAACCGTCTGCTGTTGTGTCTTGGCCATTCATTAAGCCCATAGCTGCCTTCATGGATAACAAGCTTGAGAGATAATTGTCATAAATTCTATAACCAACTGAAACATTTGGAAGCAAACTATTGCTTCGATTGATTTCCTCAATTGCAAACGTCATAGTCTGAGCAAAGCGTAGTTGTCTGAGGTTAATGCTACAAATAAACAGAATTGTAAATAAACAGACTATCATCAGAAAATTCAAATTACATACAGTTTTTAGTATAAATACTAATTCATAGACATACAGTATGCAATGATAAAAAGGAATTTAGATTATCATGAGCATTTCAACTGTAACAAACCTACTGCAGATTAAAGGTTGAGGTTTTTCAGTATATGTCAGTGACTGTATCTGTCTACACCAGTGTATTGAAAAGATGGCTCCGATCATCACGTCTCCGTCTTTGGACAGTAGAGGTTCTTTTGGCTTTTCCAGAATAGAGCAGTTCTCTCCCTTTGCCAGGCCCAGGTAAACTAGTTGTACAAGCAATAACATTATACAGTTTGTCCAGTGCTTGTTACTGCCTTGGCTCAGTTATAAACTGCTGTGGACTTTGCATATTTATAGACATTGATTCTTCTGGGTATATTCATTCATTGGGGCAAAGCAGAGAGTTTGTGATGTCATAAAGGGCCAGGGTGGTAACTTCAAACCAATTATTTCTGCTTCATATTTACTCAAAAAGTATTTCTTTAAAAATTATAAACACACTTCTGAATACTGTAATCACACAGTTATGTTTTTATTTCAAATTTCAATTTTTGGGTTTTTGTTTTTTCAGTTTTATTTGATTTGCTGATAACCCAGTGCGGCTAACTGTGTTATCAAAGGCCGGCCATGTCTCTCACTTTCTATCGTGA
Source organism: Plotosus lineatus (assembly GCA_024760905.1). Lineage (NCBI taxonomy): Eukaryota > Metazoa > Chordata > Actinopteri > Siluriformes > Plotosidae > Plotosus > Plotosus lineatus. The sequence continues at coordinate 21,504,874 of CM045739.1, forward strand.
GAGGCATGTAAAAGAACCATTGCTGGCTTTCATAAAGGGTAGCTGCCAAGCTGTCAGCGTGTTTCTGTCCCTTGCTAAAGGGTTGTGTCAGGAAGGGCATCCGACGTAAAAACCTATGCCAAATCAAATGTGCAAATCAGATGATTCGCTGTGGCGATCCCCGAGAAAGGAAAAAAGCCGAAAGGAAGAGTTCTGGCCACCATTGATGGCTTGAATATTGAGGGATTTCTGTAAAACCCTTGTATGTGCCTGAAAATACTCGCATACTATGTTTTGACAGAACATCCTTGATATAATTATGAAGTGTTTTGGAACATGGGGGGGGGGAGTCAATAAAGTCCCAACAAGTTCCAGCATTCACCAACTCAGCTGTTATCATCTTTAGCATGTATTAAATCTGTGGCATGTTTGTTTTTCAAGAGGGAAATGAGGTAACTTTTGAAGCTCAAAACTACATACATACTTGTACATATGAACAGCTGTCTATAGAGCAATAGCCTTGCAGATCCAAAAAAACAACCCAACTAATCGACTTACCTTAGAATCACAATCACAGAGTCGAACACGGAATCGTGTTCTGTGTAATATTTACCTTGTCTGGGGTGTTTCCGGAGGTTTTGAGCATGGGTTTTTTTGTTGGGGGGGGGGGGGTGCAGCACCAATTTCTGAGTGTTGGTGAGACCCCAGGATTATTATTATTATTATTATTCAGTCTATAGGAAGTTTCTTTGATTCAACCATAAATTATGCCTTCAGATGAAATTTTGACCCACTCCTCTTGACAAATCTGCTTTGAGTCTTATAGAAAATTACTTTAAGCATCTCTCACTTAGGAGTCACTGGACACACCGGCACGTCCAAATCACTTGGCCAATTTAAGATGATATAGCAGGAACGTACGATCTAGCGAAGGCAATCTGGACGTAAACACTGCCATTAAGTGGCAACAGAATGAATAAAACACCCTTGAAATGTCGGTGCTAAATTTGTAGTTTTTGTAATGTCCTTCTTACTGGTTTCTGGGTTAAACCTTGGATTGAACTGAAGCCTTTCTGTGTGGAGTTTGCATGTTCTCCTTGCGATTGTGTGGATTACTTCATGCTGTTTTCTTCTCACAGTAAAAACAGCATAGATCTCCTGGCTACTCTAAATTGTCCATGGATGTGAGTACAAATGGTTGTTAATCTCTGTGTTAGTCTGAAATGAGTTGGTGACCTTCTCATGGTATATCCAGCCTCTCACCTTAAAGTAAAGATGGGCTGCTGCATCCACAAGAATTTCTCCATGGTGTCTGATAGAAATTAGACAAAACTGGGAGGAGGGATCTTCGTAGATTAAAAACACATTTCAGTATGTTCTTGCACTAAGATCAAAGCTTAACTCTATAAATAACCTAACACAGGGGAATTTGCAACTGGTCCTTGGCGAAGGAAATTCATACCGGACAGGAAGTTGCTCATGTCCCTGCCCATGTTGAGCTTTAAGTTACTTACACTTCAGAAATATCATCTCAATCTCCAGAAACTGATGTGTGTAGATTGCTGTTCCTCTGGGGACAGCACTTACAAAGAGGGTGGAGCTGAGGATTGGGGTTACAAAAAATGTGGCCATATTTACCCCAGCTATCCATGGAGCTCACCTCTCAGCATCCTAGAGAGAATTTGTTGCCCAATTGCAGGACCGTTTTGCTGATGGTTCCCATCATACATCATACTGCATCATATGGAGTTACACCATTCACATACAATGCCACATTGAGATGTATCTGCCGAAATATTAATTATCTCAGTCCAAGAATGATAGCTATGCTTGGCATGGGGGTAATTAATCACTTGCATAGTGACTGGAACAGACAAGCGGACTTGGTTCTCAGGTTCAATAGATTGGATCAGTTCTCTTTAGGCTTCAGAAAAGTCATTCCAGTTTTGAAGTTTTTTTACTATCCAATAGCCCACAGTAATGAACTGCTTGATCAGTTAGGTGTGAATAATTTTTTTGACATTGGATTTGACAAAGTTATATTTGCAGATTCCCCTGATTTCCATGTCCTGAGTAAAATGACCTTTTCCACACTTTGGGTGAAGGAATTCGTGCAATGGGGTTGATTGGAGCCCCAACAACATTTCAAGAATTCATGGACAGAATCCATAAAATGCATACTACTCACACAGTGTGTATTCTACTGGTTACCAAGACAAGATCTTTATTTAAAATAATAATTGAGTTTTGCATACACAACATCTGAGGGCAGTCCTGATATCCTTAGGGCAGGCAAGGCTGACAGCAAATGCAAAGAAGTGAACAATTCAGCAGGTGAACGTGTGGTATCTAAACTTCCATTTGAGTCACAGGCAAGTTCATGTCCAAATTAATTGTGGCCTTGCTGAGATCTAAGACCAAAACAGGGGTAAGGCACTTCCTGGGACTAGATGGCTACTGTTTGGTTACAATATGGTTTGGACTAAATGATCCGGATATCACTATCCCACTGAATGGTCTCACTAAAAAGGAAGCACCAAATCTAGTCTGACAGAGTGAAAATAGTTTTGTATCGCGGCTCACTGATGCATTTACTTTATTCCTCTCCAATTTTTTTTTTTTTTTTTTTGGAGACTGACATGTCAGATAAAGGGTTGAGGATCATTTTGTCTCAGGTGTAGGTGGAATACCCTGTGCTGTACACTGGCTTCAAAACTTGATATTTGGAAAATAATCTTAGTAATTTCCTTATGATAATAAACATTCTGCTACATCAAAAAAACATTTCACACCCCCCTCAACTGACCCGCAAGCGACTATAAATCGTACTATTCGTCAATAAATTTGTTATTAGTACACCTCTGCATAACGTATCTTTATTAACATTAAAAACAAAAAAGAAATATAGTTCAGCTTAAAAAGAAAAACTTTATTAACATTGTTTTTTTTTAATCTGTACAGAAAAGATTTAAAGTGTACCAATGTGCCTGAAATTAAAAAAAGAAAGAAAAAAAAATCCCTTATGCCTGAAATTAAATTAAAAAAAACAAACAAAAACATTCCTTTATGTTTTAATATCCCTGTCTCTCTCCACCTTCCTCTTTATTCCTGTTAGAATTTTTTCCATGTTGTTTCGTGAGGGGTTGTTTACTGCGCTTAATATCGTTTGCTCATGCGAAAAACCGCTGCACCGAGAGCGCCACTGCCAACTAGTGGAGCAGAGGTGCAATTACACTTAATTCAACAATTCCAGAAAAGCATGTTCTCCAGGGGCATACACGCTCCCCCGACATCATACCTAGAAGCACTGATATACAGTGGGCCCCGAGCTTACGAAATTAATCCGTTCCAGAGCGCTTTTCGTAACGCGGAGATTTCGTAAGTAGGAGTCGTATCTTACATGTTAAACGTCTAATTCGTTCCAAGGCTCCAGTCTTTGGACTGAATAAACCTCAAACCCTTTAAAAACGATAAAAGTATACCAATTTTGTATGGAATGTGTGTTAAAAGTAAAAGAAACTTATTTATGAAACCATTTAAACATTTTATTAACATATTTATTAATTAAACAATTATTAAACATTTTTATTAACACACACACACACACACACCTCTCTCACGTGCTGTGGGCCACGCCCACAAGACGTGGAATTCAAAGCGCATTCCCTGCTGACAAAATCAACTATAATTTGATTCCTTGAGGGATCAGAATCCCAGATGAGCTCAAATGCACCCACATTTATTAAACATTTACTAAATTAAACAAATTAGAAAATTAAACTAAAAAGTAAAGCGTTATTCTCTCTCTCTCTCTCTCTCTCTCTCTCTCTTGCTGCGGGCCACGCCTACAAGACGTGGAATTCAAAGCACATTCCCTGCTTGACAAACTCAACTTTAATTTGATTTCTTGAGGGATCCGAATTCCAGATGAGCTCAAATGCGCCCACATTTATTAAACATTTACTGAATTAAAACAACTTAAAAACCTAAACTAAAAACTAAAGAGTTAAGCTTCCTTCTGTCTCTATCTGGGAGGCCAGGGGGCGGGATATTGAGAGACAGCAAATGAGAGAGCAACTCGTGCTTAATGTGAAATTTTGATTGGCGAGTTTGAAATTTCTTTTCGGAAGAAGGGGTTGTTTCGTATCTCGGGGACAGTTTTTCGTAAACTGGGGACTCCTGACACAGGGGTCTTTGTAAGTTGGGGCCGACTGTGTATGTGTATATATATATATATATATATACATACATACATACATACACTGCACACACACACACACACACACACACACACTACATGAAATCTAGTCAAATTTTAGATATCACGGATCTCAGCGAGGATTAGTAAAAGATAGAGGAAATTGGTTCAGAAATAAAGGAAATGAACTATTTCAGCTGTGGGGTTGGGGGACCAAAGGTACCGCAGAACCCCTAAAGCTGAAAAAAGTGGAATTCCGCTAAACAAGACAGTAAAAATAGCGGAATTCCGCTAAATAGCTAAGATCTGGGACCGATGAGATATTAAAATACTAGGAGTTTTGTCAAATACATGTTATAATTTCATAAAGTGTCTGGATTGCCAAGGGCAAATGTGGACCATAATGCCTCAGATAAATTTCTAATTTCCCACCCCCCTTCATAATGAGACTGATTAATTCATTTCCCCATCATATGTTTCTTTGTGTTTAGTTCAGGTTTAAACAGAATAATATAACATTTCGGTGTAAATATAGAGAATAGGAGAGCAAAACTGGAGGCCAAAATGGCAAATATCTCCACAGCAACAGTAAATTTTCCAGGAGAGCTGACATAAGCTGGAATAAAAGTTATCCACACTGCACAGAATATGAGTAAACTAAATGTGATAAATTTAGATTCATTAAAATTATCTGGTAACTTTCTAGCGAGAAAAGCCAGAACAAAGCAGAATAAAGCAAGAACTCCTATATAACCCAACACGACCCAGAAACCTACAGCTGAACCCACATTACATTCTAATATGATCTTTTCCTTGTAGTAATTCATGTTCTTGTAGGGAAAAGGAGGAGAAACTGTTAACCAAATCACACAAATAACAACCTGGATGAGAGTCAAGCCAACAACACTGAGTCTCTGCTGTAGAGGCCCAAACCATTTCATGATATTACTGCCTGGAAGTGTCGCCCTGAACGCCACTAACACCACGAGAGTTTTCCCCAGAACACACGAGATACAGAGGACGAATGTGATCCCGAACGCTGTGTGGCGCAGCATACAGGACCACTGAGAGGGTCGTCCGATGAAAGTGAGTGAACAGAGGAAACACAGAGTCAGGGAGAACAGCAGCAGGAAGCTCAGCTCAGAGTTGTTGGCTTTAACAATGGGCGTGTCCTTTTCTCTTAGAAATAAAATAACTACTAACACGGTCAATGTAGCTCCAAATAAGGAAAAAACTACCAGTACTATCCCCATAATCTCTGTATATGAAAGAAACTCCACAACCTTTAACACACATTTATCTTTGACATCATTCGACCAAAATTCTCCTGGACACTGCTCACAGTTATTCGCATCTGAAAAATATTTTTTTATTGTAATTAGGAAGGAAACTATAGGATGTCTCACCATTTTATTTATGAATGTTATTGTTCAGGAACTATACGCTAAGTAATAAAATTATTGGACAAAATGTACAATTAATTTGTGTTTGAAACTTGGTAATGCTGAGGTTACCCGTGTGGTTACTGAACTCTCCCTCTGCACATGGTATACAGTCATAGCAGCACACAGGCCTTCCACTCTGTACAGCCTTCCTGGTTCCTGGAGGACAGCTCTCACTGCACACAGACCTGGGCTTCTAATATTAACAAATGTATGATGCCTACAGTCATTAATTATCACTATTTATAATTTAGTTTTCAAGTATAATTTTCAGACTGCTTAGTATATATGTTTACTCAATTTTTTTTTTTACGTATTGTAATTAAATTTTTGTATACAGCTTAGCCATTCCAGGAGTCAATCCCAGCTGATACTGGGAAAAAGGTGGGGTAGTGTGTGGACAGGTTATCAGTCTACTGCAAGGCTAAACAGCTATGGGCAATTTGGAAGAGCCAGATAACTTAATCAGCACTGTGAGATTAAATTGGATCATATAAGTATATCGAGTACATGCAAACTCCAGTATGAAAGTCCGCAGCTAATTCGCAGGCTAGAACCCAGTGATTCCTGATTACGGTAATATCATAGTATCTACTACTGCACTACCATTTTTCCATGTATAGAGTATATTTAATAAAATAATAATTAAAAAACCATATTAACTGACTGAACGTTGAATGTACCTGACTCTTCTCTCCAACCCACACTATGTCGTCCACATTTAGTACAAACTGGTGTCCACTTGGCAGAGAGGCATCATAATAACCCACTGTCTGAAAGACCACTTCTCCACTAGTCCCTCGCTGCCAGTTCACTACATCGTATTTCGCAGATGTTGCCCCAGTGCTGTCAAACCACACATGCCCTCCTACTCTGGTAGAAAAATTTACCAATTTCAGAGACTCGACAACCTTTAAATGGGAAATAAAACAAGCTTCAATTAATTTAATTTCAAAATCAGTCATATTCACTGTCTGTTGTGCTTATCTTCTCTTACGTTACCTGCCATGGTTGAATTATTTTGTCTTTCTTACAATTCTGGTTTTCTGAACATTTTAACAAGTTGTGTAGAGAATGTGCCACAGCATAAACCGCATTGTAAACATTGTTTGCATACCTCAATTCTGATATATCATCACTGTAGTCTTTAAACTGAAGAATATGTTTGTATTTACTGCAGTTGTCTTTAGAATGTGAACTGTTTTGCTCCGCATGTAAGCAAGGAAGGGTTGTTTGCCAAAATTCACTGGTAACATAGTCGGCAAAACTATCAATATTCAATTTTCCCACATCAAATCCAATAGCTCCCGCCAGGACTTTGTAACTTGCTGGTGTTGCCAGATCAACATTAGAAATCCACGCCTCAACACCAATCATCTGGTAGCCAGTGACATTCATTATAATCAGTTGGTCAATTAACATATTCATCTCAAGGTAGGTAAGAAATATTACAATCACTTTGGCTGTGCTTGCACTAATAATTTCAGCCACTTTAATTATTTTGGCTGGATTTGACCGTGTAAATTTCACAGAGTACTCTACACATATCCCTGCTTCTTTGGCCGCATTCAGAAAAATGGCCATTCCATTGTTGCCATAGTCATCATCACTGTTCACGGCTCCCACCCAAGTCCAGCCAAAGTGCTTGGCCAAATACGCCAGTGCTCTACTCTGATAGTAGTCACTTGCGATGGTCCTGAAGAAAGAGGGAAACTCTTTTCTGTCGCTCAGACACTCACATGTGGCAGCATGACTTATCTGAGAAAAGAAGAACATGTTTATTACTATAAATAAGGTTAAAGAGGTAAAGGGGTTTTATTTGTTCATAGCAATTTAGCCACAATAAAATTAAATATATTTCTATTGTATGAACACAAAACAGAGATCTGAAGTGATTCGTGGTAGGTACTGTACCACTACCATGTGACATAACGCCCATGTGATGATTCGGTAGCAAAAATAAATATATGCCGTATTTACATAAATGTAAATCATGCTCTACAAAGGTGATACATTTCTGTATATTCATATTTGTTCAGGTGTTGGTTTTTTTTACATTTTTTAAAATAAAGTATTTTTACCACTGGGATCTTAAAGGGTCCCATTATTCTTGTAAGTACTATCGTAGAAGAGGACGCTGACTCCCCTATAATGGCTTGTACTGCTGTTTGTCCGGAACAGGAACCGTCTGCTACTTTATCCTGACCGTTCATCAAACCCATGCCTGCCTTCATCGTTAACAAGCCTGAGAAATATTTGTCATAAATTCTGTAGCCAATTGATACATTTGGGAGCAAACTATTGCTTCTGTTGATTTCATCAATTGCAAAAGTCATGGTCTGAGCAGAGCGTAATTGGTTGAGATTAATTCTAGAAACACACACACACAAAAAAAAAGTGTTTAAAATGAATATAGTTCATGTAAAATTAAAACTAACAGACATATCACAAAATTGAAAAGATTTCCTTGAACACGTCCCTGTAAAACAAACCTTATGCACATGAAAGGTGGAGGTTTTTCAGTATATTCCAGTGACTGCACCTGTATACACCTATGTACTGAAAAGATGGCTCCAATCATCACCTCTCCATCTTTATATAGCAGGGGATCTTCTGGGTTGTCCAAAATATAGCAATTTTCTCCATTTGCCAGACTCAGAAACATGAGATGTACAAGGAAGGACATCATAAATATCATCCAGTGTTTTCACCTTCTCAGTCAGGTGCAGTTTTCACATATTTATAAGCATACCACTAGTCTACTGGGTATTTCAACGCCGCATGTGCATATCAGTGTGTTCTTGAGTTTTGTGATGTCATTCAGAAACAGGGAGGCACTTGCAAATCTGTTGTGGCTACTTCGGTAAAGTAGACACAACAGATTTGCAAGTGACCCATTGTTTCCTAAAGAACAATTTAGATAAAGGAGATGTTTTAAATTTTATAGACAGGGGAGATTAGATACAGTGTTTTCCCACCAGTAAGTGAAAAAAGCAATGTGACATCACAAAGAAATTGTGCACAGAGCTTGAAGGCACATGCAAGTCAATCATGAGCAATTCATCAATAGTGCATGGAAATAATAAATGTCAGTGTGTAACTGTCAGTAAGAGTAGTTATCTCTTGGATTAGAGAATGGGTTGTATACAGTGGTGGTTGGTGAGCTGTCAGACATGGGAAGCATATTTCAGGTCTGTGTCAAAAAGCTCGTCAGTTATTGCTTCATGTTATTTATGTTACTTAAAAGGTCACCAGTCCATTTTCATTAGCGCAGCAGTCCCGGTCAGCAATACCATGTCATACCAGGATGGTTGAAAATACCAATTGATCCTGACTTTAACAAAATCATTCTTGGGTGTTGGGCAGCTTATTTTCTCTCTCGCACTGGTTACAGCTTGTAATGAGGATTTCTAAAGCAAAACAGGGATCACCCCCGGAATGAGTGAGTGGAGTTGTTTGTCGTGATTGTGTATATTGGAGCCTATCAAAAATATACTCATGTTTCTTTATTAATAAACGGACATGTCTTAATTCAATGGCAGTAGATAAATAGGCTAATCATGAATAAATATTCTTTAACTAAAATAATATACATGTTTACAAATTTTAAATAACTTTTTTTTCCTTAAAGTGATTTAGAGTCAGATTTTTCCCATCATATTTCTCTTTGTGTTTAGTTCAGGTTTAAACAGAATAATATAACATTTCGGTGTAAATATACAGAATAGTAGAGCAAAACTGGAGGCCAAAATGGCAAATATCTCCACAGCAACAGTAAATTTTCCAGGAGAGCTGACATAAGCTGGAATAAAAGTTATCCACACTGCACAGAATATGAGTAAACTAAATGTGATAAATTTAGATTCATTAAAATTATCTGGTAACTTTCTAGCGAGAAAAGCCAGAACAAAGCAGAATAAAGCAAGAACTCCTATATAACCCAACACGACCCAGAAACCTACAGCTGAACCCACATTACATTCTAATATGATCTTTTCCTTGTAGTAATTCATGTTCTTGTAGGGAAAAGGAGGAGAAACTGTTAACCAAATCACACAAATAACAACCTGGATGAGAGTCAAGCCAACAACACTGAGTCTCTGCTGTAGAGGCCCAAACCATTTCATGATATTACTGCCTGGAAGTGTCGCCCTGAACGCCACTAACACAACTATTGTCTTAGCCAAAACACAAGAGATACAGAGGACGAAGGTGATCCCGAACGCTGTGTGGCGCAGCATACAGGACCACTGAGAGGGTCGTCCGATGAAAGTGAGTGAACAGAGGAAACACAGAGTCAGGGAGAACAGCAGCAGGAAGCTCAGCTCAGAGTTGTTGGCTTTAACAATGGGAGTGTCCTTTTCTCTTAGAAATAAAATAACTACTAACACAGTTAATGTAGCTCCAAATAAAGAAAAAACGACCAGTACTATCCCCATAATCTCTGTATATGAAAGAAACTCCACAACCTTTAATACACATTTATCTTTTTCAGCATTCGACCAAAATTCTCCTGGACACTGCTCACAGTTATTCGCATCTGGAAAATAATTATAATTATTTTAATTAAATATATATATATATATATATATATATATATATATATATATATATATATATATATATATATATATATATTAGTATTCAGTTATTTTCTCATTTATGAATTGTATATTTCAGGAACTGTGCTCTAAATAATAAAAGAATAATACAAAATGTACAATTAATAATTTTTATCTGAAACTTGGTAATGCTGAGGTTACCTGTGTGGTTACTGAACTCTCCCTCTGCACATGGTATACAGTCATAGCAGCACACAGGCCTTCCACTCTGTACAGCCTTCCTGGTTCCTGGAGGACAGCTCTCACTGCACACAGACCTGGGCTTCTGATATGAATAAAATAATATGGGAACAATCTTAAAATTTGAAGGTATTATTTGGAAATTGATAAGTATTTGTTTACTGATAAAATTGTATGCACATTACCGTCATAGCAATAAAATATTAAAACACAATAAAGTGCATGCTTTCAGGGAAAATACCAAAAAAACATTGTGCATGTATATTCAGTGGGACATAGGATATCATGCATTCATTTTCTGAACCACTTAATCATAATTAGGGCTGCGGGGAGGCTGATGCCCATCTCAGCCAACTCTGGGCGAGGGCAGAATACATCCTGACAGCTATGCAGCTATTCTTTCTGAAAGTCAGCAACCGTTCTTTCACATGAATCTCTCACCACAGACAGTGAGAGACATGCCCTGTGATAACCCAGTTAGCTGCACCAGGGGTGGGGCACAGCAGTGACAACCGTTGACAGTGGGGCCGGAAACCCCAATCTTGGGATCAGTAGTCCAGCACCTTACCACAAAGCCACCACTGCACTCGGGATGTAGAATATTTGAAGCAAAAAGTGCAAACATTGCATGTACCTCTCTATTCTCTCCTGCCCAGACTATATCTTCTGTATTTAGGACGAATTGCTTTCCAGCTGGCAAAGAGACATCATAATAGCCCACAATCTTCAGCTGCACTTCTCCATTCAACCCTCGTTGCCAGTTCACCAGATTGTACTTTGCAGCTGTTGCTCCAGTGCTATCAAACCAAATCTGTTCTCCCAATTTGTTGGTAAAATTAACCCTTTTAAGAGACTCAACAACCTTGAAATAGGAGGGGGGGGAATATATATATATATATTTTTTTTTTTCAAAATACACATCTTAAACATAACCGACTTCCTCCTCTTCTATGAATTACCTGCCATGGTTGTATTGTTTTGTATTTCTCACACGTCTGGTTTTCTTTGCATTTTAAAAGGCTGTGCAGAGAATGTGCTGCAGCATAAACTGCATTGTAGACATTATTAGCATATCTCATTTCTGATATGTCCTTACTGTAGTTCTTAAATTCAATCAAGTCATCATATTTACTGCAGTTGTTTTCTGGTTGTGAAATGTTTCCCTCTGTATGTAAGCAACGGAGAGCTGTTTGCCAAAATCTACTCACAGCATAGTCAGCAAAACTTCTAATGTCTAATTTTCTTACAGCAAACCCAATGGCTCCTGCTAATACCTTATAACTTGCTGGTGATACTAAAGCAACAGCAGAAATCCATGAAACTCCAATCATCTGATAGCCAGTGAGATTATGTCCATTTAACTGTTCTACTAAAATGCTCATATCAAAGTAGGGGAGAAATAAAATAATTACTTTGGCTGTTCCCTGTTTAATAATATCGACTACTTTAATCAGTTTGGCATGATCAGATCGATGAAACCTCTCGGAGTACTCAACACATATTCCCTCCTTTTTGGCTGCTTGCATAAAAATGGCAATTCCATTGACACCGTAGTCATTATCACTGTACACGGCCCCCACCCAAGTCCAGCCAAAATGCTTGACCAGATACGTCAGTCCTATTCCCTGGTAGTAGTCGCTTGGAATGGTCCTGAAGAAAGAGGGAAACTCTTTTCGGTTGCTCAGACATTCACATGTGGCAGCTTGACTTATCTGAGGATAGAAGGAAAAAGAAGAAAATAACAAACAATGTTTAGTGAATTTTGTGCTTGCTTGTTTCTCTTTTTTTGGTTAAATATGATTAAAAAGATTGATCCTTACCACTGGGATCTGAAAAGATCCTGTAGTCTTTGTAAGCGCTATAGTGGAAGTGGACTCTGACTCCCCCAAGATGGCCTGTACTGCTGCTTCTCCAGAACATTCACCATCCGCTGTTCTATCCTGACCATTCATCAGAGCCATGGCTGCTTTCATAGACAGCAGGCTTGAAAGACAGTTGTCATAAATCCTATAACCAATTGAGATATTTGGAAGCAAGGTGTTGCTTCTGTTGATTTCATCAGTTGCAAAAGCTATGGTCTGAGCAAGGCGAAACTCAGCAAGGTCAATTCTACAATATAAATAATTGTTTAAAATAGATTTTCATTCACTTAAAAGAATAAGAAAAAAATACAAAGCATGAAAAACATGACACATAACATTCCAGATTCCTTCATATGAAAGGAATAATTTCTCAGGACATACCTAGTGCAGATTAAAGGTGGAGGTTTTTCTCTATATTCCAGCAACTGCATCTGTGCACCTCGATGAATTGAGAATATAGCTCCAATTGTCACATCTCCATCTCTGTAAAAAAGAGGGTCTTTTGGTTTTTCAATAATATGGCAATTTTCCTCTTTTGCCAGGCTAAGAGGGAGAAGTATTGCCAGGAATAACATCCCAAAGTATGTCCAATAATTTTTAACCAAGCACTCATCAAGGCGTGTATTCTTAGTATATTTATATACGTTCTCTAAGTATTCCAGGTAGGATCATTCACATTAAACAAATCAGAGAGTGGGTGAGCTTTGTGATGTCATTAATTGACAAGATGCTCCCTGTTGCTCTCATGGTAAGTTAAATGAATTCAACAAAGCCTACATAGATTATTTATTGTCCGCTCCTCTTAATGTGGGGCCGGTGGCATAGTGGTTAGAGCACTGGGCTCACGAGCGGGAGGTTATGAGTTCAAATCCCAGTTAGACCCCCACTGCGCCAAGACCCCTGGGCAAAGTCTTAACCACAAGTGTGCCTCTGTTCACCCAGCAGTATAAATGGTTACCAGTGAAAATATACTGGGCAGGTAACCTGTGATGGACTAGCGTCCCATTCAGGAGGAGTTGAACTCCGAGTTGCTTCACGCTACAGAAACCGGGAATAAGCACCGGCCTGATGAGCCACTAGGCTCGGGTGTGAAAAGCCCAACAGACTTCATCTTTACCATTCACCTCTAAATGTACACCCGGTGGAATGCTTGTGTGTCCTAAGGTTCCTAGGAGCTATATTGGCAAGTGCATTATGTCCCTGATAGGCTCATCCAATACAAACAGGTCCTAGCTGAAGGTCCAGACTAGGCAGAGTTCAGAAGACTCCTAGGGATAAAAATACAAGAACACAGCTTTCCTCTCCTGGATGCAGGTCACCAGGGCTTGACTCATTTTTAAAATCATTTAACATCTTGTGTTGTTGTTATTGTCGTTGTTGTCTCTTTTTACAAGTTCTCAGTCACTAATCTTCTCAGTCTCTCCTTCTCAGACACTCATGTGACAACCCTGAACAGCTCATCAGATCATTGCAGGACAAACACAGACAACCATGTACACTCACACCTGGGAGAAATTTGGAAAGGTGATCCAAAACCAGTTTTTTGTTTTGAAATAAAATGTTCATTTTTTTTTTTTTTTCCATTTTCTGAACAGCTTAATCCTAATTAGGGTTGCGGGTAGGCTGGCACCCATCTCAGCCGACTCTCAGCGAGGGTAGAGTACACCCTGGATGGCTCATCAGGCCATCGCAGGGCAAAAACATGCTGATGGCTATGCAGCTCCTCTTTATGAAAGTCAGCAGTGCTTCTTTTACATGAACTTCTCACGAAGACAGTGAAAGACATCGACGGCCTTTGATAACCCAGTTAGCTGCACTGGGGGACAGCAGTGACAAAGGTTGACAGTGGGGCTTGAAGCCCTGACCTTGGAATCAGTAATCCAGCACCTTACCACCAGGCCATCGCTGCACCTTGTGCAATAATGTTTGATGATTTTTTTTTTTTTTTTTTTTTAGACTATGAGAAATAACTTTTTGAATATGTGCAAATTATGGTCAATCCATCACATATTTATTGTCTATTTTTAGTTAACTCTCATTCTTTAAGTTTTATGTAACAGTCTTCAGCCTTCAACAATTCATATGGTTTCGTCCTTCAATAATTCAACCCAACTAACAAAAAGGTGGAGCTCTGTGTATTTTTTAAGCAATAATTTGCAAATCTCACTAACCCATTTTTCATTACAGTAGAATATAAAAAATATAAAATGTTAAAGTGAAACATTTTGCTTCTTCATGAAAAATAATTCATGTCTTTCGAATGTGATGGCAGCAACATATCTCAAAATTATTTGGAGTAAGGTGGTAAAAAGACTGGACCAGTAAGTGGTACTTAAAATAAAAAGCTATAGAAGGATACTGCAACTAATTTGATCAACTGGCAACAAATCAGTAATATAACTGAGTAGAAAAAGAGCAACTAGGCAGATCTTCACCAAATACAAAAAAAAAAAAAAAAAATGACTAATTGTGGAACAATTTCAAAATAAAGTTGCTCAGTACAGATTCTATCAGAAATCTCTGTACAGTAGGCCCTTGATATTCGAGGTGGTTCGGTTCCGGACCCTCCAGCTAATCAAGATAATCCATGAGTTCTGTACCCGGATGTAAAACCCCATGTATCACGTCACATGAGCGAATGAGCAGTTGGAAGTAAATTACTACGTATCCATTACATGCGCTAAAATATGCTTCTTAAACACATTCTATAGACAGTCTTACTCATTAATACAGTATTAATGTAGTAAAATGTAGTCATGATTCAGAAAAACTTAAATTTTTAGTCTTATTTTTATTGATGATAAAATATAAACATTATACAGCATATACTGTTGTAAAGCACTCGTATTAAAGTATTTTTCAATTATTATTCCAGTACAATACCCAAGTTAATTCTTAGAATGTTTGTGCGTGAAATTTTATGTTCTGTAGCATGTTTAACAAATGATACCAAAAGGATAAACTTTAAGCTTCATGTCCTTTTACATTGAACTTGGAGTGACGTCTCCAAGATGGTGCTGCCTAGAGGGCAACGTCGTGGAGTTCTCAGAGTCAAATTGTCTTTGCTTGTTTTATTTGTTGTTTTGTTTGTTCATGTTTTGCACTATGCTCGTCTATGACCGGTCGACTCTACTACAGCTATGAGATCGGAGTCTTCTGAAGTTTAGCACTTTCCTATCCTGAGCTAATATGCTATGGTAGCTTAATGCTAGCCGCACCCCGCTAACAATTAGCCCAGGCGGGAAGGGGCCAAACGACGACTCTGGCACTTGGGATCATACGGGATGAAGGCCTTGTAGCCGGCTGGTGCAGTTGCCTCTGCACTGCAATCTGAGCATGAAGCCTGTCCACCTTCGTTCGGCTCCTCCCCACCTGGGCTTAGTGTTAGCATTGAGCTACCATAGCACATTAGCTCAAGAGTTGAGCGTGCTTAATTATATACTCCCGAAGACACTCTGATCTCATAGCTGTAGTATGGCCGACCAGTCATAGACGAGCATAGTGCAAAACATGAACAAACAAAACAACAAATAAAAAGAAACATGACTCTGAAAACTCCGCCTGGGCTAATTGTTAGCGGGGTGCGGCTAGCATTGAGTTACCATAGCATATTAGCTCAGGATAGGAAGGTGCTAAACTTCAGAAGACTCCGATCTCATAGCTGTAGTAGAATCAACCAGTCATAGATGAGCATAGTGCAAAACATGAACAAACAAAAATTTAAAGGAACAAAGAAATAATTTGACTCCGAGAACTACGCAACGTTGCCTTCTAGGCAACGCCATCTTGGAGACGTCACTCCAAGACGTCACTCCAAGTTCAATGTAAAAGAACACGAAGCGTAATAAAGTTTATCCTTTTGGTATTGTTTGATAAACATGCTATAGAACATAAAATCTCAGGCGAAAACATTAACTTAGATACTGTACTGGAATGAGATTTCCTTTCTGCTTTTTCCCTTTATCAGGGGTCGCCACAGCGAATGATTCGCACGTTTGATTTAGCATAGATTTTTACGTCGGATGCCCTTCCTGACACAACCCTTTAGCAAGGGACAGAAACACGCTGACTGCTTTGCAGCCTACTGATACTGGAATAATAATTGAGAAAGACTTTAATTCAACAGTTCAGAGGAAACTGTCGTTTCTTCAAGAGAAGAAACATCCAACTGTCTTATTGCTTAGCCAGAGAAGACGCACAGCGTTTGAGTGGTATCGACCCCGGGGTCTCTTCCCGGTGGCACATGCCCAAAGCACCACAACAGGGAGGCGTTTAGGAGGCATTCTCACCAGTTGCCTGAGCCACGTGAACTGGCCTCGCTCAATGCGAAAGAGCAGCGCTTCTACACCAAGCTCTCCGCAGATGGTTGAGCTGCTCACCTTATCTCTAAGGGATAACCCCGCCACCCGGCGAAGGAAGCTCATTTCAGTCGCTTGTACCCGCGATCTTGTTCTTTCAGTCACTACCCAAAGCTCGTGACCACAGGGGAGGGTTGGAACATAGATCGACAGGTAAATTGAGAGCTTTGCCTTGCGGCTCAGCTCTCTCATCACCATGACGGACCAGTACAGGCTCCATTTAACAACAGAGGCTTCAGCGATCCGTCTGTCGATATCCTGCTCTATCCTTACCTCACTTGTGAACAAGACCCTAAGATACTTGAACTCCACCACTTGGGGCAGGACCTCATTCCCGAACCGAAAGGGTGCATTCCACCCTTGTCCGACTGAGAACCACAGCCTCGGAGGCGTTGATTAGCATCCCGGCCACTTCGCACTCGACTATGAATCGCTCCAATGAGAGCTAGAGATCCCGGCTTGATGTAGCCAAAAGGATATCATCCGCAAAAAGCAGAGACGAGAGCCAATGGCCACCAAACCAGAACCCCTCAATGCCTTGGCTGTGCCTAGAAATGTTGCCCACAAAAAATTATGAACAGAATTGATGACAGAACAGCCTTGGCGGACACCAACCCTCACTGGAAACAAATTCGACCTGTTGTTACCAATACGGACCAAACTCTGGATCCGGTGATACAGCAATCGAATGGCCCGTAGCAACAGGTCTGGAACACCATACTCCCAGAGCACGCCCCACAACATAACCCGATGGACACGGTTGAAAGCCTTCTCCAAATCCACAAAACACATGTGGACAGATTTGGAGTTTGCCCATCGCCCCCCACAAGATCCTGAAGAGCATATAGAGTTGGTCAAGAGTGCTACGGCCACAACCACATTGTTCCTCCTGAATCCGAGGTTGGACTATCGGTCGGATCCTCCTCTCCAGTACCACTGCATAGACTTTCACAGGTAAGCTGAGGAGTGTGATTCTCCGATAATTGGAACACACCCTCCGGTCCTTCTTTTTAAAAAGGGGACTACCACTCTGGTTTGCCAATGCAAAGGTACCGCACCTGATGACCACTCGATGTTCCAGAGATGTGTCAACCAAGACAGTCCTACAGCATCTAGAGTCTTGGCATATTCAGGGTGGATCTCATCCAACCACCGAGGAGCATTTTGACTGCCTCAGAACCTCCACTCCAGTGATGGGCAGACCCCCGTCCAAACCCCCAAGGTCTTCCTCCTCCATGAAGGGCGTGCAGGTCAGATTGAGGAGGTCTTCAAAGTATTGCTTCCACCTCCCGATGACATCCCCAGTCGAGGTGAGCAGTTCCCACCTCCACTGTAAACAGTGTTTGTGGAGAATTGCTTTCCCCTCCTGAGACATTGGATGGTGGTCCAGAACCTTTTAGAGGCCAACGAATAATCACCCTCAAAGCCCTCACAGGACTCCTCCTATGCCAGAGATTTTGCTTCTGCAACAGCTTTGGATGCAGCATGTTTGGCCTACTTCGGGAATCCCAAAGGCCAAGAAGACCCAATAGGCCTCCTTTTTCAGCTGGACGGACCCCATCACCACCGGTGTCCACCATAGAGTCCGGGGGTTACCGCCACAACAAGTATTGATGACCTTCCGGTGACAGCTATGGACTGCCGCCTCAGCAATGGAGGCACGAAACATGATCCATTTGGATTCCATGTCACCCGTCTCCTCCGGGACATGATTGAAGCTCTGCCGGAGGTGGAAGCTAAAGGCCTCTCAGACAGGAGACGCCGCCAAACCTTCCCAGCAGACCCTAATTGCACACATGGGCCTGCCAGGTTTGAAAGGCAGTCTCCACCGCCATCGAAACCAGCTCACCACCAGGTGGTGATCGGTTGATAGCACAGCTCCACTCTTCACAAGAGTGTCCAGAACATGCGGCGACAAGTCCGGTGACATGATTGCAAAGTCAATCATCGAACCGTGACCGAGGTTGTCCTGGTGCCAAGTGCACTTATGGACACCCTTATGTTCGAGCATGGTGTTCGTGATAGACAAACTGTGACGAGCACAGAAGTCCAACAATGAAACACCATTCGGGTTCAGACTGGATAGGTCGTACCTACCGATCACACCCTTCCAGGTCACACTACCATTGCCCACATGGGCATTGAAGACTGCCAAGACAATGAGTGAGTCTCCCGAGGGAGCATTCTCCAACACACCCACTAAAGACTCCAGAAGTTTGGATACTCTGAACTGTCATTTGGTGCATAAGCACAAATAAAAGTCATGACCTGTCCCCCCACCTAAAGGCAGAGTGAACTCCTCTTCTGTCGACCAGGTAGAACCTGAACGTTTGGACATCAAGACAGAGGACACCAAGGATGCCCACACAGGCTTGCCGCCTCTCCTCATGGGAAACTCTAAAATGGAATATGGTCCAGCCGCTCTTGAGATGGGTGGTCCCAGAGCCCAAACTATGCGTTGAGGTGAGCCCGACTATATCTAGTCGTTATCTCTCTACCTCATGCACCAGCTCAGGCTCCTTCCCCACCAGAGAGGTGACATTCCATGTCCCATGAGTCAAGAGTCACTAACCGAGGATCAGTCCAACAAAACCCATGCCTTTGGCTGCCACCCAACTTATATACAATATATGAATGAGAGCGAGAGAGAATTTTTCAGACCTTAAAACAAATTGAAAAGCCTTTATTCTAGTGCTTCTCAATTATTTTCTGTGGCACACCCCACCCGAAAGAAGAAAAAAAAATTACACCCCCCACTGCCTCGCGAGCGAGTATAGATAGTATTATTTGTCTAGAAAATTATGAGTACACCTCTGTATAACATTGTATCTTTATTAAGATTAAAAACAAAAAAAAAAAAGAATATATATAGTTCAACTTACAATAAATAAGAACTTAATTAACATTGATTTTCATTCTGTAATAGAAACGATTTACACGACTTACAATGAAGGAAAAACTTAATTAACATTTTTAAACTAACAGAAAAGACTTAAAGTCACCAAGGTGCCTGAAATAATAATAAAAAATACATCCTTATTTAAACTCATTCAAGTTATTTAAACTCGTTCAACTTACTTATGTCTTAATATCTCCATCTTTCTCCACCTTTCTCTTGTTTCCTGTTAGAAATGTATCCGTGTTGTTTCTTGAGGGTTGTTTACTGCACTTCATATGGGTTGCTCGTGGGAAAAACTGCTAGCGCGACAATGAAAGCGCCACTGCCAATCAATGGAGTGGAGGTGCAATTACACTTAATTCTCGGACCCAATTCCAGACAAGCCTGTTCCCCAGAGTCATACGCGCTCCACCCGGCACCCTCAAGGGGGGGCGCGCCCCACTATTTGAGAAACACTCCTTTCATCCTTAAAAAAATTGACGGTGCACCTTGATCTGGTGCACCTGATGTGCGGATGAAGCAGCATTACTCCATCTCACTGATACCGTCAAAAGCCAAGTGAAGCAAAATAATTCACAGTTTAACATAATTCCGATGGATTAACCTAAAAACTCCAACCGCTAGATATTGGTATCAACGGGTCATAAATTAGAGGGATCCGGGCTTTATGTTCAAATACCGGCATTCTTGCTCTCTTAGTCAGGTGATTCGCTGAGTAATAGGTGAGGGTGTTTTTTTTTCCCACCTAATCTCAGTCTCTACCCTCCAGACGCTCATCTGATTTAATCAGAGTCTCACGTTAATCACTGCTTCAGGTGTCCTCCTGAGACCTGGGATTAACCTGTTTGAATTTAAAGTTACACTGATACAGCCCCAGAAGAGTAATGACCTCGGTTATGTAACGAACACAATATTCACGCTGCGAATGCGCTGTCTCTTTAAGGGGGCGGGGCTGAGAGAACTTTAGGTCATGACCCGGAAAGCTTTTCATCTCCGTCTCAATTGATCTGACTCTATGCGCGAGGGAATAATAGATAATAAAATATAATAAAAGACAGTAGTTTAATAATAAAAAATAATAGAGGGATCCGGGCTTTATGTCCAACTCGTGCAACTGGGAAACTCACACACTGAAGATGAAGAATTTGATGGATTTGTGGAAGAGGAATGAACTGAAAAAGCGAGTTTATTGTTTTATATTGTTATAACTGAACAATGTTGAGAGTCATTGTGAGAGCTGAATCAAGTTTGACTTTTCTCTCGCTTAATGCGCCTTATAAATGCCTTGTGGCATACAGTGTGTGTTGTGTGTGTGTGTGTGTGTGTGCGCAAAAATTTGTTCATTTTTGAGATTCAATGATTATATTAAACACCATTTCAGTAACATTATTCAACTAAAATCATATACATGTTAACAAATTTAAATTCTCTTTTTATTAAAATGATTTAGAGTCTATTTTCCCATCATATTTTTCTTTGTGTTTAGTTCAGGTTTAAACAGAATAATGTAACATTTCGGTGTAAATATACAGAATAGTAGAGCAAAACTGGAGGCCAAAATTGCAAATATCTCCACAGCAACAGTAAATTTTCCAGGAGAGCTGACATAAGCTGGAATAAAAGTTATCCACACTGCACAGAATATGAGTAAACTAAATGTGATAAATTTAGATTCATTAAAATTATCTGGTAACTTTCTAGCGAGAAAAGCCAGAACAAAGCAGAATAAAGCAAGAACTCCTATATAACCCAACACGACCCAGAAACCTACAGCTGAACCCACATTACATTCTAATATGATCTTTTCCTTGTAGTAATTCATGTTCTTGTAGGGAAAAGGAGGAGAAACTGTTAACCAAATCACACAAATAACAACCTGGATGAGAGTCAAGCCAACAACACTGAGTCTCTGCTGTAGAGGCCCAAACCATTTCATGATATTACTGCCTGGAAGTGTCGCCCGGAAAGCCACCAACACCACGAGAGTTTTCCCCAGAACACACGAGATACAGAGGACGAAGGTGATCCCGAACGCTGTGTGGCGCAGCATACAGGACCACTGAGAGGGTCGTCCGATGAAAGTGAGTGAACAGAGGAAACACAGAGTCAGGGAGAACAGCAGCAGGAAGCTCAGCTCAGAGTTGTTGGCTTTAACAATGGGCGTGTCCTTTTCTCTTAGAAATAAAATAACTACTAACACAGTTAATGTAGCTCCAAATAAAGAAAACACTACCAGTACTATCCCCATAATCTCCGTATATGAAAGAAACTCCACAACCTTTAATACACATTTATCTTTTTCAGCATTCGACCAAAATTCTCCTGGACACTGCTCACAGTTATTTGCATCTGAAAAATAATTATAATTTTTCCAATTCATTAACAAACAATATTTTATATTTACGGATTTAAGTATGAATCCTATTGTTCAGGATCTGTGCCATAAACTATATAAAAATCATATCAAATGTAAATTGGTCTTTGAACCTCAGTAATAATGGAAGTTACCTGTGTGGTTACTGAACTCTCCCTCTGCACATGGTATACAGTCATAGCAGCACACAGGCCTTCCGCTCTGTACAGCCTTCCTGGTTCCTGGAGGACAGCTCTCACTGCACACAGACCTGGGCTTCTGATATCAACAATGTATGATGCCTACAGTCATTAATTATCACTTGTTTACTATATATATATATATATATATATATATATATATATATATATATATATATATACATATATATATATATATACACATATATATATTCTTGTCCGTTCTCCATAAATCTTAGCCAACTCTGGGCAAGTCTGGTGTACATCCTGAACAGCTTGCCAGGCTATCACAGGGCCAGCCAACACACACCCATGCAACTTTTAAACCCTACACCCAAAAGCCCCTGCTCAAGATTTTACATCAGGCTGGAGAAGGATGCGAACAGTAGCTATAGAAAGAGTCAATTTCTTTACTTTTTTGGAGATATTAAGCTAAATAATCTGGGGGTTGTTTCCATGTTTTCAGAAACTTCACATTATGGAACTATAATGGCTGCGAATAATTGATTAGTGTTACGGCCAATAATTTCCCTGTAAAGGTACTGTGTATTTTTTTTTTAAATCACTAATTTAATTATGTAAGAACTGGGGAAATGTATGTACCTTTCTTTCCTCTCCAGCCCACACTATATTTCCATCATGCAGGATAAACTGGTGTCCACTTGGCAATGAAGCATCGTAATACCCCACCCTCTTAAACACCACTTCTCCCTGGAAGTCACGTTGCCAGTTCACCACATCGTATTTTGCAGCGGTTGCCCCAGTGCTGTCGAACCAAATTTTCTCTCCTACTTTGGTCGTAAAATTGACCGTTTTCAGGGCTTCAACCACCTTTAAAGAAAACACACACGCACACTCACACACATATTCAACTCTTTTCATGACAGTATCATCTCTGGACATACAGCAGCCTGCATTGCTGTTCTTCTCTTACATTACCTGCCATGGCTGGATTATTTTCTCTTTCTGACAGCTCTGGTTTTCTTTACATCTCAGTAGGTTGTGTAGAGAATGTGCCACAGCATAAACTGCATTGTAAACATTATTTGCATACCGTAATTCTGATATATCTTCACTGTAATCTTTAAATTGGAAAATATCTTCATACTTGCTGCAGTTGTTTACAGTTTGAAAATTTTCTTCTGTCGGCAAGCAGCCAAGTGTCGCTTGCCAAAATCTTTTGACCGCATAATCAGCAAAACTACTAATATTTAATTTTCCAACATCAAATCCAATGGCTCCAGACAATATGTTATAACTTACAGGTGTTGCTAGATCAACAGCAGAAATCCATGCCTCAACACCAATCACTTGGTAGCCGGTCGCATTCCTCAAAGTAAATTCTTTCACTAAAACATTCATTTCTATATGATCCAGAAATGCAATGATAACTTTAGCTGTGCCGTTCTGAATAACATCCACCACTTTTATTATTTTGGCGGGATCTGCCCGGTCAAACTTCTCCGAATATTCCACACATATTCCCTCCTCTTTGGCTGCATTCAGGAAAATGGCCATCCCATTATTACCGTAATTATTATCACTGTTCACCGTTCCCACCCAAGTCCAACCAAAGTGCTGAACCAGATATGCCAGGGCTCTACCCTGATAGTAATCACTCGCAATGGTCCTGAAGAAAGAGGGAAACTCTTTCCTGTTGTTCAAGCATTCACATGTGGCTGCGTGACTTATCTGAGGGCAGAAGAAAACAAAAGGAGTTAAAGAACAGGCCCATTTATTCACAGCAAGATGGATTTAGATAAACCAACACAAGGTTATAGCACCAAAACCTTATATACAGTACTGTTAATATGTTATCTGAACTTAAAAAAAAAAAAAAAATGATATGCAGCACTCTACACTCTATTACTGGGCCACATTTTTGATTTTGATATACAGTACTGTTTTAATCCTGTAAGGGGCATTATTTCTTCCACATTTAACCCAAGCAAGGTGAAAACACACACATACACACACACACACACACACACACGCACACACACACACACACACACACACACACACAGACACTCTCTCTCACACGGAGCAGCGTGCTGCCACACACATTGGGGGCACCTGGAGAGCAGTTGGGGCTCCAGGGCACTTCAGTCGTTTATGTGGTGGAAGGGAAGGTGCTGCTTCCTCCCCCACTGCCAAACACTTTTCCTGCTGGTTCAGGAATCTAACCGGTGACCTTTCAGTCACAGAGCTGCTTCTGTAATCATTACGCTATGGCTGCGCCAATAATAAAATAATGATTGGGAAATTAAAATAATTAAAAAAAAAAAAAAACATCAGTGGATGCTGCTGTCTAAAATGAGATAATATTATAATGTAGACTTTGTGTGTTTTAATAATTAAGCACATTTTGATGAAACAGGAATTAAGAGATCTGTATTCTTACCACTGGAATCATAAAGGGTCCCATTATTCTTGTGAGTGCTATAGTAGAAGAGGAAGCTGACTCCCCTATGATGGCTTGTACTGCTGATTGTCCAGAGCAGGAACCATTTGCTGTTCTGTCCCAACCGTTAATCAGAGCGATGGCTGCCTTCATAAGTAACAAGCTTGAAAGGTAATTGTCATAAATTCTGTAACCAACTGTAATATTTGGTAGCAAACTGCTGCTTCTGTTGATTTCATCAATTGCAAAAGTCATAGTCTGAGCAAAACGCAACTGTCTCAGGTTTACTCTACAGATTTATATGAAATCAGACAGAAAATGTATGTTTAAATTAAGATATCTTACTTCGAAAAAAATAAATACATAAATTGTGTGCCGAGCAGAAGTACAGTAGAAATATACATTTCTTAACGTAATGTAAATATTTATACTGCAACAAACCTAAAGCAGATTACAGGTTGAGGTTTTTCAGTATACGACAGTGACTGTATCTGTCTACATCTATGTACTGAAAAAATAGCTCCAATAATTACATCTCCATCTTTAGACAGCAAAGGATCTTCTGTTTTTTCCAAAATATTACACATTTCTCCGTTTACCAGGCTCAGAGAAAGCAGTTGGATGAGGAATAACATCACAGAGGGTGTCCAGTGCTATCACTGGCTCAGTCCTTAACAGGTTAGACAGTCTTCAAATATGTATAAACATTCACCGATTCTTCTGGGTATAACTATTAATAAGGGGAAAAATTAGTTTGAGATCTAGGTGATGTTTTTAAAGGGTTTAATGGTAATTGTAAATCTCTGTCATGCCGTGTATATTTTATTAATGTAATGAATCAAACAAAATATATACAGCCTATATTGTTGGGTTGTGCATGCTGGGACTGTATTTGCATCTGTGGCCCCTCTGTGTCATCCTATTTATCTATTTGCTTTCTGGTTGGGGAATATATTACACTCTATGCTTCTTTCATAACAGCGAAATGACTTCAGGCTTATCAACCAATCAGCAATCATTTCCAGAATGTCGTATCAATAAATAGATTCTAGTTCTATTGTACATTTTAATTTATTACTGCATAAATACTAATTTTGTATTCCTTACCAATTCAACAAAATATCAACATTGACAATATGGGGAATTAATTCCATTATATACATTTTACATGTTTCTACATTTTTGAAGCAGCTTCCTCCAAATTATTGTTGCAGGGAGACTGGGGCCCATTTAAACTGACTCCTGGGCAAGGAAACTGGGCAGTGTGTGTGTGTGTGTGTGTGTGTGTGTGTGTGTGTGTGTGTGTGTGTGTGTGTGTGTGTGTGTGTGTGTGCACTGCCCTCCATAATTATATGTTCCCCTAGTTAAGATGTGTTAAAGCCCATACATTTTTTTTTTATTGCAGAAGCTTCTCTCACACTAAAAATCATAGAAATATGTAGCCTTCAACTCAAATGATTTTTTTTTTTTTTTTTTTTTTTGGGGGATCACTGACCGAGATTTTTTTTTTTTTTTTTTTTAATAAAATCATCTGTCTCACAATTATTGGCACTCCTAACAATTCCTAGAAAATAAATATAATTAAAGTATTTATGTCATTTCTTCAGTAGGTTATAAAGTTGCGAAGCCCTGTGTGGTGAATATGAAATATGATTTGTGAAAGAAACAGCCTCTATTGCTAATATATTTTAAGTGATATCAGCCAGCACTGCTTGTTCTGAAGGCCTTGAGCATGTTATATTTACAGAGTAGCACATAGAAGCTAAAATGTGATTGGACTAAAAAAATCTAACATCCACATACACGCACTGGAAGCAGTGCAGCCAAGAGACACAGAATGAAGAGAACAGTCTGCTGGGAAGCAATTAATACAATTAATGGAACAAATGCTAAATGTAAATGCAGGCCAGTGCTAATGTTAGTGTTTTGGCCAGCAGAGAAGGCTTTGGTGGCATTTATATATTAGTGCTTACCACATTATAACCAGTATTGTAACAGATTTTCATTCTTTTTTTATTATTATTTATGATGTTCTTTATATATATATATATATATATATATATATATATATATATATATATATATATATATATATATATATATATATATATATATATATATATATATACTGGTATCTAATCATATTAAAGGAATATCTTAATTTATTGAACAGTTTTTTTGAGGGGGGTACATACACACATCTTAGATTATTGTCAAAGCTCATAACATCACTGTATGAACAGAAATAAGCCCCATTTGTAATTTTTATAAGTGAAATCTGTCCATATCCATAAGCACATTCAGTGGAATAATTTAGGATTGATATAATAATCATGTCATATCATTTAATTTACATGCTTTTATTTCACATTGTATGCATGTGTCCATGTTGAACATTCTTTATCTAAAGTAATGAACTTTTTGTTTGCAGAATGAAAAAAAAAGTTTCTTTGCATGATATTCCTTACTGCACGGAAATGAAACCCTGAAACCCACTAGTACAATTACTGTTTTTCCCAGAATGCAGGAAATACAGACAACAAAACTGATCCCAAGTGCTGTGTGGCGCAGTGTACAAGAGCACTGAACAGGCCGTCCATTAAAAGTACACAGGAAGCACAGAGTCAGGGAGAACAGCAGCAGGAAGTTCAGCGTAGAATTGTTGGCCTTAATAAGAGTAGAGTCATTTTCTATTAGAAATAAAAACACTACTAACACAGTTAATGTGGATCCAAATATGGAAAAAAGTACCAGTGTTTTTCTTATCAGCTCACTAAAATTAATTACTTTTAACACACATTTATTTTTGACAGCATTTCTCCAAAATTCTCCTGGATACAGCTCACAGTTATTTGTATCTGAAAAATAATCATGGGTTAATAATCAATTATTAGGAAGGAAGATACATAGGTGTATCCTAAATAATAAAAGGAGTGCACAAAATGTACAGTCAGTGATTTGTCTTTGAAATTTGGTAATGCTGAGGTCACCTGTGTGGTTACTGAACGCTCCCCGGGTACATGGTATACAGTCATAGCAGCTCACAGGCCTTCCGCTCTGTACAGCTTTCCTGGTTCCTGCAGGACGGCTCTCACTGCACACAGACCTGGGCTTCTGATATGAACATTGTAGCTGCAGTAAGTCATTTTCATATAGAAAATTTCATATAGAAATCTTTCATTTATTCATTTTCTGAACTACTTTATCATAATAACGGTCACGTAAAGGCCGGTGCCCATGCCAGCCCACTGTGGGTGAGCACAACGTACACCCTAAAGATCTCACCAGGCCATTGCAGACTATAGAATTCAGGAAATATAAATTGTCTGAAACACAAAGTGTCCACATGTGAGGTCTTTTTTTTTTTTTTTTTTTTTTAATATATTTAAACTACATTCTCTGTAGTTGTTCTATGATCACTTGCACAGCAACGTAATCAGGCTGTTTATTGATTGGTGTTTCATTTAAAGTAAAATTTAATTTAAAATATTTTATCTTTGTTCAATCATAGAGCATAGATGACACGATTACAATATAAATAAAAAATAAATGTATTTTTGATATAAAACATACAAGACTCTTGTTGTGTACCACATTGCATCTACTATGATTTTCTCTCCAGCACATGCAATATCTTTGGAATTTAATACCAACTGTTTTATGTTTGGCAGAAAGAAACCATTACAGGTTCCTGCTTTACACTACATATATGTCTGTTAAGGCCTTGCTGCCATTTCTCGGCACCGCACTTTGTAACCAGTTCCAGTTTTTTTTTTTTTTTCCTCATTAAAACAACTTCTAATTCATGGCTGAAACAATTTTCTATTTTGAACGTTCAACAGCCTTCACGTGTGGAATGAAATCAAGGCTTCATGTCATGACAATACCAATCATTAATCTACTTTGCTTTGCTTCTCTTGTGTTACCTGCCAAAGTGATCGACTCTGGTGTTTCTCACGTCTTTGTCTTTCTGTGCAGTTTAACAAGACGTTTCTCTCTATTTGCAAAAGAACAAAGTTAAAGTCCATCTCGAACATTCTTGGAAATGCTACCGGTTTTCAAAACAGCCAGAGCAGACATCGTCTACTATTGTGTACTTACCACTAGTAAAAGCCATGATTGTCTTTACAGATAGCAATCCCGATGCACACTTGCCATAATTCCTGTAACAAAGTGAGATTTCTGAGATTACACCGATGCATATTTTGATTTCAATAGTTGCAGAAGTTATGATCTGAGAAACTCGTATTGCTCTGTAGGGAAAACCACAAATGTATATTTAAAAGTAGAAGAAACATCAATAAGCATCGCAAGTCCTCATTCATTTATTTTCTGCACCGCTTAATTCTAATCAGGATCGCGGGAAGGCTGGCGCCCATCTCAGCCGACTCCAGGCGAGGGCAAGGTACACCCTGGACAGTTCGCCAGGCTATCGCAGGGACGGCATTACAAGTATAGGTTGAAAACTGAAAAAATACAAATCCAAACAACAGTGCATCTATGCTTAAAAACAACAAACCCAATGCAGATTAAAGGTCGGGGATTGTAAGTGTGTAGCAGCCCCATCATCTGAGTATCATTGTGTACTGAAAAATTAGGCCCAAGCATCACAGCTCCATCTTTATAGAGCCGAGGATATTGAGTGTTTTCCAGAATATGGACATGTTCTCTCTTTTCTAGGTGAAGAGAAAGGAATAGCACAAGGAATAACATCACAGACGTTGTCCAATCTGCTTTTACTGGATCAGGACTCAACCGATATAGTGTTCAGATATTTATAGACCTCCACTGTGTCTTATGGGTGGCACTATTCCCTTTGGCCAAATCAAAGAAGCAATCAGCTTAGTCATGTCATTAAAGGACTTATAGCTATTTACATTACTGATAAACATGACCGGAGTTTCATTCTGTGTAGCTGATGCATTTGCACTGTATTTCATGTATGCATTCAACAAAAAAAGTGGGTATTAACGATTGTAGGCATAGACCACAAGAAGACTTGGGGTGATGTACTGCCCAAACAGGAATTTAATTAAGAAACCATTTTATGTCTCAGGAAAAAAATCCTAAAGAGCCACTTATTCCTAACTATGGTCACCAGGAGGCTGACATCACTCTCAGCCAACTATGTGCAAAGGTAGGGTACACCTTGAACAGTTCACCAGGTCATTGCAGGGCCAGCCAACCATCACACCTAGGGACAATTTGAAACTGCTAATCGGCCTTCTCTGCATGCTTTTGGATTGTAGGAGAAAATCAGGGTACTCCTAGCAAACCCACACAAACACAGGAAAATCTCCACATAGAAATGCCCCAAGCCAGGGAATCGAACTCGAGACCTTTTTCACAGCCACATACATATGACTTATATAGCCGTTGTCAAAAATCTAATGACTCAAAGTACAAACCGGATTCCAAAAAAGTTGGGACACTATAAATATTGTGAATACAAACTGAATGCAATGATGTGAAAGTGCCAAATTTCAATTTTATTCCGGATAGAAGATAGATGATGGGGTCAAAAGTTTAAACTGAGAAAATGTATAATTTTAAGGAAAAATATCTTGATTTTAAATTGCATGGTGTCAACAAATCTCAAAAGTTGGGACAAGGCCATTTTCACCACTGGGAGGCATCGCCTCTTTTTCTTACAACAATCTGCAAGTGTCTGGGAACCGAGGAGACAAGTTTCTCATGTTTAGAAATAGGAATGCTGTCCCGTTCTTGTTTAATGCAGGCCTCAAAGTGTTTAACTGTCTTGGTCCTTCTTTGTTGCATCTTCCTCTTAATTATGTGCCAAATATTCTCTACAGGTAAAAGATCTGGACTGCAGGCTGGCCATTTCAATACCCGGATCCTTTTCCTACGCAGCTGATGATTAATTGCAACATGTGGTCTGGCATTATCATGTTGAAAAATGCAAGGTCTTCTCTGAAAGAGACGACATCTGGATGGGCACATATGGTGTTCTAGATTCTGAACATACCTTTCTGCATTGACTGTGCCTTTCTGGATGTGCAAGCTGCCCATGCCATCACAGATGCAGGCTTCTGAACTGAGCGCTGATAACAACTTGAGTCGTCCTTGTCCTCTTTACTCCGGATGACATGGTGTCCCAGTTTTCCATAAAGAACTTCAAATAAAATTTGATTTGTCAGACTGAAGAACAGTTTTCTACTTTGCCACACCATTTTAAATGACCCCTGTCAGAGAAAAAACGCCTGCGCTTCTGGGTCCTGTTTAGAAATGGCTTCTTCTTTGTACTAGTACTGTAGCGTTTCAGCTGGTAACGGCAGATGGCATGATGGATTGTGTTCACCAACAATGGTTTCTGGAAGTATTTGCTGATCCCATTCTGTTATTTCCCTTACAGAAGCATTCCAGTTTGTGGTGCAGTGCCGTTTAAGGGTCCAAAAATCACGGGCATCCAGTATGGGTTTTTTGGCCTTGATCCTTACGCACAGAGAATGCAGCCATGAGGCGGGGGGGGGCACTAACCAGTGTCTCTCCCCCTTATGCCGGTCCCAAGCCCGGATAAATGCAGAGGGTTGCGACAGGAAGGGCATCCGGCGTAAAACTTCTGCCAAAAAAAAAAAAAAATGCAAATGATCAATACAGAATTCATACCGGATCGGTCGAGGCCCGGGTTAACAACGACCGCCATCAGTGCTGTCAACCAACAGGGTGCTGATGGAAATTGGACTACTGTTGGTCGAAGACGTCGAAGAAGAAGAGGCGGGAGGCGTGTCCGTAGGCAGAGAGAGAAGAGGAAATGCGTGAGCCTCGGACTGAGAGTAGGGACTTTGAATGTTGGAACTATGCAAGGAAAAGCTAGGGAGCTGGCTGACATGATGCAGAGGAGGAAGGTGGACATACTGTGTGTTCAGGAGACAAGGTGGAAAGGTAGAAAGGCTAAAAGCTTAGGAGCAGGGTTTAAACTGTTTTATAATGGTGTGGATGGGAAGAGAAATGGAGTAGGAGTCATCTTGAAGGAGGGGTTTGTCAGGAATGTTCTAGAAGTGAAAAGAGTGTCAGACAGAGTGATGAGTCTCAAGTTAGAAATTGAAGGCGTGATGGTCAATGTTGTTAGTGCTTATGCCCCACAGGCAGGATGTAAGCTAGAAGAGAAGGAGAGATTCTGGAGTGAGTTAGATGAAGTGATGCAGAGTACCCCCAGAGGTGAAAGAGTGGTCATTGGAGCAGACTTCAATGGACATGTTGGTGCAGGCAACAGAGGGGACGAGGAAGTGATGGGCAGGTTTGGTATCCAGGACAGGAACACAGAAGGACAGATGTTGATCGATTTTGCAAAAAGGATGGAAATGGCTGTGGTGAATACTTTCTTCAAGAAGAAACAGAAGCATAGGGTGACTTATGAAAGCGGAGGTAAGAGCACACAGGTAGACTACATCTTGTGTAGGCGATGTAATTTGAAGGAAGTCAGTGACTGCAAAGTAGTAGTGGGTGAGAGTGTTGCCAAACAGCATAGGATGGTGGTGTGCAGGATGACACTGATGGTGAGAAAGGTGAAAAAGGCAAAGGTAGAGCAGAAGACAAAGTGGTGGAAGCTGAAAAAGGAAGAGTGTCGTGTTGTCTTCAAGGAGGAGTTGAAACAGGCTTTGGGTAGTCAGGAAGTGCTTCCAGAGGACTGGACAACCACAGCCAATGTGATCAGGGAGACCGGTAGGAGAGTACTTGGTGTGTCCACTGGAAGGAAAGTAGATAAGGAAACTTGGTGGTGGAATGAGGAAGTGCAGGAGTGTGTACAAAAGAAGAGGTTAGCCAAGAAGAAGTGGGACATTGAGAGGACCGAAGAGAGTAAACAGGAGTACAGGGAGACACAGCGTAAGGCGAAGGTAGCGGTGTCAAAGGCCAAACAGAGGGCGTATGATGACTTGTATGATAGGTTGAACAGTAAGGAGGGAGAAAATGATCTATACAGGTTAGCACAGCAGAGAAATAGAGATGAGAAAGACGTGCAGCAAGTTAGAGTGATAAAGGACAGAGAGGGAAATGTATTGACTGATGACAGAAGTGTGCTGGGAAGATGGAAAGAGTACTTTGAAGAGCTGATGAATGAGGAAAATGAGAGAGAAAAAGAGTAGAAGGGGTGACCGTTGAGGAGCAGGAAGTAGCAAAGATTAGTAAGGGAGAAGTGAGGAGGGCATTGAAGAGGATGAAGAATGGAAAGGCAGTTGGCCCTGATGACATACCAGTTGAGGTATGGAAGTGTCTAGGGGAGGTAGCAGTAGATTTTCTGACAAGAATATTCAACAAGGTCTTAGAAAGTGAGCAGATGCCAGAGGAATGGAGGAGAAGTGTGCTTGTGCCCATTTTTAAGAACAAGGGCGATGTACAGAGTTGTGGCAACTACAGAGGGATAAAGTTGATGAGCCATACAATGAAGCTATGGGAAAGAATAGTGGAAGCAAGACTCAGGGCAGAGGTCAGCATTTGTGAACAACAGTTTGGTTTCATGCCCAGAAAGAGCACCACAGATGCAGTGTTTGCTTTGAGGATGTTAATAGAGAAGTACAGAGAAGGTCAGAAGGAGCTGCATTGTGCCTTTGTGGATCTGGAGAAAGCATATGACAGGGTGCCGAGAGAAGAACTGTGGTATTGTATGAGGAAGTCTGGAGTGGCAGAGAAGTATGTTAGAGTGGTGCAGGACATGTATGATAGATGTAAGACAGTGGTGAGGTGTGCTGTCGGTGTGACAGAGGAGTTCAAGGTGGAGATGGGACTGCATCAAGGGTCAGCTCTCAGCCCCTTCTTGTTTGCTATGGTGATGGACAGGCTAACAGATGAGGTTAGACAAGAATCTCCATGGACTATGATGTTTGCAGATGACATAGTGATCTGTAGTGAGAGCAGAGACCGAGTGGAGGAAAATCTAGAGAGGTGGAGGTATGCCCTGGAAAGGAGGGGATTGAAGGTTAGTCTTAGTAAGACAGAATACATGTGTGTGAACGACAAGGACCCAAGAGGAACTTTGAGGTTACAGGGGGAAGAGATAAAGAAGGTGGAGGATTTTAAGTACTTAGGCTCAACAATCCAGAGCAATGGAGAGTGTGGAAAAGAGGTGAAGAAGCGCGTGCAGGCAGGTTGGAATGGATGGAGAAAAGTGTCCGTGTGATGTGTGATAGGAGAGTATCGGCAAGAATGAAGGGAAAAGTGTACAAGACGGTGATGAGGCCAGCAATGTTGTATGGTTTAGAGACAGTGGCCCTGGGGAAAAGACAGGAGTCAGAGTTGGAGGTAGCAGAGATGAAAATGTTGAGGTTCTCTTTGGGAGTAACGAGGATGGATAGGATCAGAAATGAGTACATCAGAGGGACAGCACATGTTAGATGTTTTGGAGACAAAGTCAGAGAGGCTAGATTGAGATGGTTTGGACATGTACAGAGGAGGGATAGTGAGTATATTGGTCGTAGGATGCTGAGGTTGGAACTACCAGGCAAAAGGCCCAGAGGAAGACCAAAGAGAAGATTTATGGATGCGGTGAAGGCAGACATGAAGGTCGTTGGAGTAAGAGTAGAAGATGCAGAGGATAGGGAGAGATGGAGGCAGATCATTTGCTGTGGCGACCCCTGAAGGGAACAGCCGAAAGGAAAAGAAGAAGAAGATCCTTACGCACAGAGATTGTTCCTGGTTCCCTCAATCTTTTGATGATGTTATGCACTGTAGATGATAAACTTCAAACTCTGCATTTTTTTTTCACTGGGAAGTACTTTTCTGATATTGCTCCACTATCTTTTGCACAAAATCAGGGGAATTGGTGATCCTTTACCCATCTTTGCTTCTGAGAGAAACTGCCACTCTGAGAAGCTCTTTTTAATACTCAGTCATGTTGCCAAAGGACCTCATTAGTGGCAATTAGTCTTCCAGCTGTTCGGTATAAGTGCAGTTGACTTTCCCCCACCTCTTACTGCTACCTGTCTCAACTTTTTTGCGATTTGTTGACACCATGAAATTTAAAATCAACATATTTTCCCTTAAAATTATACATTTTCTCAGTTTAAACTTTTGACCTGTCAGCTATGTTCTGTTCAGAATAAATATTGAAATTTGGCGCTTCCACGATTGCATTCAGTTTTTATTCACAATTTGTATAGTGTCCCAACATTTTTGGAATCCAGCTTGTCTATCTTGGTGTGTGTGTGTGTGTGTGTGTGTGTGTGTGTGTGTGTGTGTGTGTGTTTATATATACATACATACATATATATATATATATATATATTTCCTCCAGGTACACCCCCCAACCACTCCGCAAACAACTATAAATAGTATTATTTGTTTAGAAAATATTTGTCTATAAAATTATTAGTACACCTCTGCATTTCATTATATTTTTATTAACATTAAAAACAAAAACAAAAAAAAAAGGAATATAGTTCAACTTACAAGAAAGAAAAACTTAATTAACATTGTTTTAAGATTAAAAGTGCACCAATGTGCGTGAAATTACATTTAAATGCAATTACATTTAATTCTTATACAGTATTCCAGAAAAGCATGTTCCCCAGGGTCATACGTGCTCCCCCCAGCATAATCACCCCCCTCCCCCTGCATCATACCAAGGGGGGCGCGCCCCACTATTTGAGAAGCACTAATATAGATAACGGCATTTAAATTTTTTTAATCGAAAGTTCATTCTACCGTACATTCATAAAATCATACATACATTCAATTATATTGCTTCTTAAATTGATTTAGTAGCCATTTTCCCAATCATATTTTTCTTTGTGTTTAGTTCAGGTTTGAACAGAATAATGTAACATTTCGGTGTAAATATACAGAATAGTAGAGCAAAACTGGAGGCCAAAATTGCAAATATCTCCACAGCAACAGTAAATTTTCCAGGAGAGCTGACATAAGCTGGAATAAAAGTTATCCACACTGCACAGAATATGAGTAAACTAAATGTGATAAATTTAGATTCATTAAAATTATCTGGTAACTTTCTAGCGAGAAAAGCCAGAACAAAGCAGAATAAAGCAAGAACTCCTATATAACCCAACACGACCCAGAAACCTACAGCTGAACCCACATTACATTCTAATATGATCTTTTCCTTGTAGTAATTCATGTTCTTGTAGGGAAAAGGAGGAGAAACTGTTAACCAAATCACACAAATAACAACCTGGATGAGAGTCAAGCCAACAACACTGAGTCTCTGCTGTAGAGGCCCAAACCATTTCATGATATTACTGCCTGGAAGTGTCGCCCGGAAAGCCACTAACACAACTATAGTTTTCCCCAGAACGCACGAGATACAGAGGACGAAGGTGATCCCGAACGCTGTATGGCGCAGCATACAGGACCACTGAGAGGGTCGTCCGATGAAAGTGAGTGAACAGAGGAAACACAGAGTCAGGGAGAACAGCAGCAGGAAGCTCAGCTCAGAGTTGTTGGCTTTAACAATGGGCGTGTCCTTTTCTCTTAGAAATAAAATAACTACTAACACAGTTAATGTAGCTCCAAATAAGGAAAAAACTACCAGTACTATCCCCATAATCTCTGTATATGAAAGAAACTCCACAACCTTTAATACACATTTATCTTTTTCAACATTAGACCAAAATTCTCCTGGACACTGCTCACAGTTATTTGCATCTGAAAAATAATTGTTATTGTAATTAGGAAAGAATGTATACCTCGTGTATGTGGATTTAGTTACAAATGCCATTGTTCGTGAACTTTTGCCTTAGTGACAGTATTATACACACTGTACAATTAATAATTTGTATCTGTAACTTGGTAATGCTGAGGTTACCTGTGTGGTTACTGAACTCTCCCTCTGCACATGGTATACAGTCATAGCAGCACACAGGCCTTCCAGTCTGTGCAGCTTTTCTGGTTCCTGGAGGACAGCTCTCACTGCACACAGACCTGGGCTTCTGATATGAAAAATATTCACAATCCTACAATAATATCTGCAAACATTTCTCTTCTGTTTGAATTTTGACTGCATTTGATAAAAACTAAAGTACCTCTTGTTCTTCTCCAGCACAACTTATACTATTCATGTTTAATACAAAATGCTGTCCAGTTGGCAATGACGCATCATAATACCCCACAACTTTAAACTTTACGTCCCCATCAAGCCCTCTTTGCCAGTTCACAACATCATATTTTGCAACTGTTGCCCCAGTGCTGTCAAACCACACTTGTTCTCCTGATATGGTGGTAAAATTAACATTTTTCAGCGACTCAACAACCTTTAAATGCAAATAGAGCATCATCAATCATGGGATATAAATATAAGCCATATCTTTACGTGGTTTCTTGTGTTTTATATATTTAATGATTACCTGCCATGATTGTATTCCTTCTCCATTTTTACAATTCTCAGTACATCTTAACAGGCTGTGTAGAGAATGGGCCACTGCATAAATAGCACTGTAGATGTTATTTGCATACCTCAATTCTGATATATCTTCTTTGTAATTTTTAAAGGAAATGATGTTATCATATTTGCTGCAGTGGTTTTCATTTTGGGTAATATTTTCCTTTGTATTCAAACAAGGAAAATCTGTTTGCCAAAACTCTTTTAGAACATACTCAGCAAAACCACCAATATTCAGTTTTCCCACATCAAATCCCAGGGATCCAATCAATACATTGTAACTTGCTGGCGTTACAAGATTGAATGCGGTGATCCACGCTTCCACCCCAATCATCTGGTAGCCAGTGACATTCCTCAGAATAAGTTCTTCTACCAGAACATTCATCTCAACATCGCCAAGAAATACAATAACCAGTTTGGCAGTGCCTTTCTTGATAACGTCTACGACTTTCCTTATTTTGGCTCGATCTGACCGAGCAAACTTCTCAGAATATTCAACACATATTCCCTCTTCTTTGGCCGCATTCAGAAAAATGGCCATCCCGTTATTGCCATAATCATTATCGCTGTTCACAGCTCCCACCCAAGTCCAACCAAAGTGTTTGACCAGATATGCCAGTGCTCTACTTTGGTAATAGTCACTTGCAATGGTCCTGAAGAAAGACGGAAACTCTTTTCTGTTGCTCAGACATTCACATGTGGCTCCGTGACTTATCTGAGGACACAAAGGTAGAATATCAAAAGTCTCCTTCTATCACAAGTTAGCTTATCTAGAACTGGTGTACCTGATCTTTAACATTCTTTACCTTTATTCAGGAGATTAAAACTTAAAACCATGATAAATAACAACTATAGTCTGTGTAAACAGAGGTTTGTAGTAAGAGAATGACTCTAAAGGAAGAAATGCAAAAGTTTCTGTCACCAATAGTGAATTTACTTTCATTCATTCATTAATTCATTTTGTGAACCACTTAATCCTAATTATAGTCACAGAGAGGAATGCACCTATCTTGGCCAACTTTGAGCAAGGGAAGAGAACACCCTGGGCAGCCCACCAGGCCATCACAATGCTAGTGATATTTTTTTTTTTTTTTTTTTTTAAAGCTACAATTACCCTTGCATAAAGCCTCACCTTCAGCTTTCCTATATACACTACTGTACAGTGCAAACTTTGAGGCACATTTATAAATGATTAAAGTAAATGGTTCTACATTACCAAAAAAAACTATCACACACTGTACGTAGTAATAAATAAAACAAAGTCAATATTTTTTTTTTCTTTTGTTATATTTATTTATCCTGAATAATGTTTGTATTTATGTATGTATTCATTTATTGGTATTGTATAGATTCACAAGTTTACAAGTCATAAAATAAAAATGCGTCAAAAGGTGTATATAAAAGGTCCAGTAACTTTTAATATTTATACTAGTTTGGTTTGATCTATTTTTTTGTACCAAATACTTCTATTTGAATATTCATATCAATATGAATGATAACTGTGTAGCTGTGTAAGTACATAGTATGTGCACACACACATCAGAAATGCGGTTAGTTGAAGTAATCAGATTATTGTCAAACGCAAGCAAATAACAAGGTAATTTCTTGAAGAAAATATTCTGAAATCATCGCTGAACCTGATTCAGTGTTAAGGCTCTGGAGTTACTGATCCAAAAGTCGGGGTTCAATCCTCAGTACCACCATGCCCCACCTAGTTGGGCCCTTGAGCAAGGCCCTTCACCCTCAATTGCTTAGTTGTATACAAAATGATAAAATGAAAGTCTCTCTAGAAGAATGTAAATGTAAATAGAGTATGATGGTGGTAGCGGTCTAGCTCCAAATTCTTCCAGGTTTTTTTTTAAAACTGATTTGAGATGTTGGTGTGTGTGAGAAGACTGGAGCATATGATTGACTTCTTTCATCACCACCACCACCACCATCATCGTCGTTGTCGTCATCATCATCATCATCATCATCATCATCATCATCATCATCATCATCATCATCATCATTCAATGAATTCTCACGTCCTGGGGTTGGTATCATCTCTGAAGAGACCACTGCCAAATACCTGAAACCAAAAGTAGGTCCTGCTGCTTCTATAGACAGCCTAAGCTGTATACTTAGTACTGTCCAACTACTCAACATCACATGCAACTGCAGAAAAGCAGTGACTTGTAAATCCACAATCAAGTGTCACGCACACCCCTGGCTTCTCTGAGGATTAAGTGTTTCGGCAAATGAGTGAGTGAGTGAGAATTATTAGCAAGTGTAAGGTGTAGTGGTTTGCATATCTGCAACAGTGTTTTAGATTTGAGTTCCATGTTGACTGAGGTCAAGTTCCATGTGTTTTTGTGGGTTTTCTCTGGGTACTCCAGTTTCCTCTTACAGTCCAAAGATTTGCACATTAGGCTAACTGAGACTTCCAAATTGCCCCTAGGTGTGAATATGGGTGTGAATTGCTGTATGTATGTGTGTTGATCCTGCAATGGTCTGGCTGGCTGTTCAGGGTGTATCCAGCCTTGGCCCAGTGTTGACTGAGAGAGGCTCCAATCTATCAGAAACCCTAATAGGATTGAATAGTTTAGCCAATGTATGAGTGACTGATAGATTGACTGAGTAAAGAAGTGAGAGCGGATTAAGTATCTCTAATGGCTTTTTGTTTGCTGTATTGATTGTTTGGGCTTCATCACAGAATAAAGTAAATAGAATTAAAACTTTAATGTCTTAATAAAGATGCCCAGCGATGGTTCCTTATTCATTTATTCATTCATTTTCTAAGCCACTTAAAACTAGTTAGGGTTGCAGGGAGCCGACTCTGGGCAGGGCAGGGAACACCCTGGACAGCTCACCAGGCCATCTCAGGGCATAAGTATGTATAGGAACTTCAAATATTGGATTATTGGAGTTGGTATTTTCTGATTATTATGTTAATAGCTCTGATTTATAGAGTTATGGAGAAAGAAAGCCCAAAACAGAGGTGCACACGGTGATCGAAGCCTTTCATCATCATTAGAACACGGAGACCTCTATATTTCTTTCTTCCTTTCGGCTTCCCTTTCTCAGAGGTCACCCCAGCGAATTTTCTGATTCGCACATTTGATTTGGCATAGGTTTTTATGTCGGATGCCCTTCCTGTCACAACCCTTTAGCAAGGGACAGAAACACGCTGACGGCTTTGCAGCCTACTCTTTACGAAAGTCAGCAATGGTTCTTTTACACGTCTCACACCATAGACAGTGAAAGACATGGCCTGCCTTTCATAACCCAGTTAGCTGAACTGGGGGGACAGTGACAACCCTGTGGGGATTCAAACCCCAACCTGAGGATCAGCAATCCTGCACCCTGACCACTAGACCACCACTGCCCCACCACGGAGACCTCTATATATTTTCTGAAATATAGTATCATGGATATTATGAATATTTTGATCGTACAATTGTAGAGTTTTCTGAGATTTAATAATTTATAAATGAATAATTAGGATTACGGTGTACACTTGTATAATCTGTAACATGTCCCAAATGCATAATAAAGGCCCGTACGTATATTTTTCCACGTGGTTTAACTGTTGATTGCATCATGTGCCGTTTACACTGTGTCACTGTTGTTCAGAAATGTCCATCCCTACAGACGGAAAAAAAAATCCGTTTATTATGTTGCAGATGGCGAGGGGTTAATTAATGTAATTGTTATTTGTAATTTTGTTTGCGCCACAAATAAGGTTGTTTTCCAGGTAAGTGAAAATGATTCTGTTTTGTCGATTTGTTTTCGTGCTCTGACTTGTCACTCTCTCGACAGACCCGGCTCTCTTTGTCTCGCTTATATTGTCCCATCTGTACTGTCTCCCTTAAGACCTCGTCTAAAACATGACACCCTTTATCCTCTACTGTCTGTAATTACACTAAAGAAAAAGTACAAAAGTTTATTATTTTAATTGTAAAAATGATTTCAATTACAGATTTGTGCTTTATATTTATCATTTTTATGTTAGGTTACTTTCTTTATTTTATATGAAAGTGATGTTTCGTGACGTTATGATCTTGGTTAACTTATAAACGTACATTTTTTTTTCTTGTATCTAATAAAGCAATAAATAAAATAATAAAAATAAAAGTAGGGAAGTTTACATCCCTTTAACTTAATATTTGGACATTTCTATACTTTTATTATTGGTTTTCGTAAAAAAAAAAAAAAAAAAAAAAAAAAAATTAATTCTTACAGTTGGTCACTGTTGCTTCACAGCAAGAAGGTTCTGGGTTTGAGTCTCGTTCCCAATAAGGACATTTCTATATGGAGTTTATATTTCAATGTGTCTGTTGGGTTCCCTCTGGATGCCACAGTTTCTTCCCACAGTTCAATGATCTGCATATTAGGCTAATTGGATTTTTTTCCCCCTTTCGACTTTTTCCCTTTTTCAGGGGTCGCCACAGCGAATCATCTGATATGCATGTTTGATTTGGCATAGGTTTTTACGTCGGATGCCCTTCCTGACACAACCCTTTTAACAAGAGACAGAAGCATACTTACGGCTATGCAGCTACTTTTGTCAAAAGTCAGCAATTGTTCTTTTACATGAACTTCTCACCATAGACAGTGAGAGACATGGCCGGCCTTTGATAACCCAGTTAGCTGCACTGGGGGGGGGGGGGGGGGGGGCAGGGGCAACCTTGTGGAGAGTAGGACTTGAACCCCCAACTTTAGGATCAGCGATCTAGCGCCCTTTACCACCAGGCCACCACTGCCCATATATTAGGCAAATTGGATATTATTGGATTGCCCCTGAATATGTGTATGTGTGTAGACTGTGCAAGGAAACCAGATTACCCCAATGAAACCTGCACAGGTACACGGAGTACATGCAAACTCCACATAGAAACATCCAGGGACTTGAACCCAGAACTTTTTTTGGTGTGACCATTACGTCAGTATGCCACCCCTATAAATCATATATATTTAATTGTTTATATCCTTCCTGGAAGCATAAACAAATCTGGCTCTTTTCCTCTGATCTCTCTAATCAAAAGTCATATCCACCCACAGAACTAATAATAATAATAATAATAATATTTTTTTTTTTAATGTCTCAATATTTTGATAACCCAGTTAGCTGCACTGGGGGGGACGGTGACAACCTTGTGGAGAGTAGGACTTGAACCCCCAACCTTAGGATCAGTGACCCAACACCTTATAACCAGGTCATCACTGTTCAGACACACTTTCTGTTAACATTCAATTTCAATACCAATTTTTCTGACATTTCTCTTTAGAATATCGGCCTAATGATATAATTTATAATTTACTGGGCCATCAATAACAGAAAACCCATCATACAACGATTCTCTTTCTGTACACATAATATTTCTCATTTAAACCAGGAAATGTTTATTATACAACTCTAGCATTTAGTCTAATGCATTTTGGTTATGCCATTATTACAAAAATTAACATTTTGCATACATTTCAGTAATGCTCTGTTTATTTCCAAAGATAATCTTCTAAAGATGACTTTACTAGAAATGCGTCTAATCATCAGAAAAGTGTGATCTACCAATTTATATATATATGTTTTTTTTGTTTGTTTTGTATTTTTTTCCCGAACCCACATGCTGTACACTCTCTTACTCATGTTTTCATTCACTGTACTGCTTAATCCTCATAGAGAGGAACACCCTGAATGGCTTGCCAGACCATCACAGTGCCGACACACACTCCTATCCATATAGTAAGTAAATAGACCCAATTAGGCTGTGATAGAAAACTGGAGTACCTGGAGAAAACTCATGCAAGTCTAGGGAGAACACGCACATGCCTGAGCAAGGGGCTGAAACCCAAGTCCTTCTTGCTGTGAGGTGGATGTGGTAACCAGCACACAACGGTTTCCACCCACAGTTGTACTTCTGATTTACTCGTATATTGAGATAGGAGGCCCACAACATGTACACAGTGACTAAAGATTGCAACATTAGGGCAAGGAGACCTGAACATATACTAAGTATGGATGGTGGTGCTGTGGTAAGTATGTCAGCCTCACAGCAAGAAGGCATGGGTTCGATTCCCGGGCTTGAGTGTTTCTGCGTGGAGTTTGCATGTTCGCCCTGTGCTTGCATGGGTTTCCTCCAATTTCTCCAGTCTCCTCCCTCTGTGTGAAAACATGCACAGTAGGACAATTTGGCAGTTCCAAATTTCTCCAAAGTGTGTTTAATTGTGCAAGTATTGGCCCTGTAATGGCCTGGTGTGCTACCAGCATGTACCGTGCCTGCACACAGAGTTGGCTGGGACAGGCCCCAGTTTACCCATGACCTGAGTTTGGCAAATGGATAAATAAATTGTAAATCAAATAATATTCTCTTTTACAAGTTTAGGGCAGTGGAGGCCCAGTGGTAGGGTTCTGACTTACTGATCTGAAGGTCAGGGGTTCAAGTCCCACTATCACAGAGTTGTCACTGCTTTCCCCTCCAGTGCAGCTAACTGGGTTATCAAAGGCTGGCCATGTCACTGTCTGTGGTGAGAGGTTCATATATATATCATATATATATATATATATATATATATAAAACACTGTTGTTGTTCATAAAATGTAGACCACTGGGTTTCCGTCACCGTGTTTCTGCTCTGCAGTGACCTGGCATACTGTCCAGGGTGTACTCTGCCCTTGTCCAGAGTCAGCGGAAATGGGCACCAGCCTCCCCTTGACCCTAATTATTATTAAGTGGCTTAGAAAATGAATATATAATTAAAATCAATCTAGAAATGTAATGTACATTGATATAAGAACATGTGAGAATATCTATTCATAATTTAATATTTTTCTTAGAATTAAAATGTACTATTTAGTAATTATTATTCTTATTATTATTATTATTATTATAAATTGTAACACTTGATTAAATTGTGTGTCCATC
Source organism: Plotosus lineatus (assembly GCA_024760905.1). Lineage (NCBI taxonomy): Eukaryota > Metazoa > Chordata > Actinopteri > Siluriformes > Plotosidae > Plotosus > Plotosus lineatus. Next base: position 21,548,625 of record CM045739.1, read on the forward strand.
ATACAATGTTTATGCTGTGCCACTGTTGTTCAGAGAAATGTCAATCCCTGCAGATGCAGAAATAATGATGTTGCACACAGCAGGCGTTAATTAATATAATTGTTATTTGTGTATAAAATGTTTTTCTTGGCCACCTATCAGCTTGCCCTGCAGGTAAGTGAAAATGATGCTGTTTTGTCAACATGTTCGAACTTGTCATATTCTAAATCCCGCCAGATGCGGCCTCTATTTGCTTCTCTAGCACCTCCCACCTGTACTGCCTCCCTTCAGACCTCGTCTAAAATACAATATCCTTCACCGATAAAATTAAACATGCAAAAGTTTAATATTATAAAATAATGTGGTGTAAATTTATGGTTTCAGCTGTACACTGGTGATTTGTCCATAAGATTACTTGTTTTATTTTATATCAGATATCTGAAAAGTTTTTTATGGATATGAGCTTAGTTAACTGGGCCTGGTGGCCTGGTGGTAAGGTATTAGATTACCAAGCCCAAGGTCAGAGTTCAAGTCCCTCCATCACCAGGTTGTCACTGCCATCCCCCCAGTGCAGCTAACTTGGTTATCAATGGCTGGCCCGACCATGTTTCTTACTGTGTGTGGAGGGAGTTTCATGTAAAAAAAAAAAAAAAAACATTGCTGACCTTCCTCAGCATGCTTTTGCCCTGTGAAGGCCTGGTGAACTGTCCAGGGTGTGCTCTGCCCTCACCCAGAATCAGCTTTGAGGGGCACCATCCTCCCTCTGACCCCGATTAGAATTAAGCGGTTCAGAAAATGAATGAATGAATATTGTGGCTTTTTAACGTGTTCTCCTGCTGTTGGGCCTTTATGACAACGAGGATTAAAAAGAATGAATGTTCATATATTTGCTCTCAACCTAAAGACTTCTTGAGTATTTTGTTGACAAGAAACACTTGTTTGCGACTCTATAAAAATATATTTCTGCATAAATATGACCAAAACATCATCAGATTGTCCTGCAGTCACTGCATGCCGATCAGTCCTGCATTCACTTACCTCTTATAGATCTATTAAGCTTGCCGTCTGTTATACCTTTAACATAAAGTTCATTTTCTGTAACTGGTTAATCCTAATTAGAGTCATGTGGAGGCTGGCGCCCATCCCAGCTGACTCTAGCGAGGGCAGAATACACACTGGGCAGCTCACCAGGCCATCGCAGGGCGGAAACACGCTGATGGCTTTGCAGCTACTCTTGTCAAAAGTCAGCAATGGTTCTTTTACATGAACCTCACCCCATAGACAGTGAGAAACCTGGCCGGCCTTTGATAACCCAGTTAGCTGCATGGGTGGTGGTGGTGGGGGGGGCAGTGACAACCTGTGGTGAGTGGGGCTTGAATCCCCAACATTAGGCTCAGCGATCGAGCACCTTTACTACTAGGCCACCGCTGCCTCTTAACATAAAGTAAATTAACACATTATGCACATAATTTATTCTACTTTTTTAAATAAATAAGTCATAAAAGTATGTAAATTGTTATTCATCATATATCTGCTTATCATTAGTTATCTTTACGATTTATATTCTATATAATTGTGTTTGCTGTGTTGAAGGCCCAAAACAGAGGTGCACGCGGTGACCGAAGACTTTCATCATCATTAGGACACGGAGACTTCTATATATTTTCTGAAATATAGTATCATGGATATTATGAATATTTTCATCATAGAATTGTAGTTTTCTGAGATATAACAATTTCTAAATGTATAAGAAAGATTACAGTGTACACTTGTATAATTTCTAACATATCCCAAACACATAATGAAGGTCTGTATATTTTTCCATGTGGTTTAACTGTTGATTGCATCATGTGCCGTTTACACTGTGTCACTGTTGTTCAGAAACGTCCATCCCTACAGACTGAAAAAAATATATCAGTTTATTATGTTGCAGATGGCGAGGGGTTAATTAATGTAATTGTTATTTGTGATTTTGTTTGCGCCACCAATCAGGTTGTTTTCCAGGTAAGTGAAAATGATTCTGTTTTGTCAATTTGTTTTCGTGCTCTGACTTGTCACCCTCCAGACAGATGCGGCTCGCTTTGTCTCACTTCCACTGTCCCATCTGTACTGCCTCCCTTAAGACCTCGTTTAAAACACGACACCCTTTATTCTTTACAGTCTGTAATTACACTAAAGACAAAGTACAAAAGTTTATTATTTTAAATGTAAATACAGGATGTTGTAAATTTAAAGATTTGTGCTGTATACTATTAATGTGTGTGAAATGTTGGTGCATTGAATGAAGCAATACATTATGACCAATTGTAAATGTAGCCAATTCTTTTTAAGGAAACTTAAAGTATATGGTGCACAGGATTATTGAAATAATTTCTCTAAATTTAAATATGTAAATATTGTTTTCTAATAATAATCCTTCCCAGAATGTAATGTGGAAAGTTCAACTTCCGCAAACACCTCGGGTTCCCCATCAAGCCCAAATCAGTAAAGCAGGCATGTTTTATTAAGATCACTGTGTTCTCACTTGTCACGTCTAAAACAACCTTAGTTTTATATTTATATATATATATATATATATATATATATATATATATATATATATATATATATATATATATATATATATATATATATATAGGTGTATGTATATACAGGTGTAACTGCATCACACTCACAGCCAGAAGGCCTAACTTACATTTCCTGGCTCAGGTGTTTCTGTGTGGAGTTCAAATGATTGTGTAGGTTTCCTCTGGGTACGCCAGTTTCCTCCCACAGAAAAAGTCCAAAAAGATGCATGGTAGGCTAATCGGCAGTTCTAAACCGCCCATTGGTTTGAGTGTGAATGAAAATAGTTCATCTGTATTTAAGTGGAACCATTTAACCCTAATTAGGGTTATGATTAGGCTGGCGCCCATCTCATCTCACCGACTTTGGGTGAGGGCAAAGTTCACCGTGGACAGCTTGCCAGACCTTTGCTGGGCAGAAACACGTTGGCGGCATTGCAGCTTCTATTTTCGAAAGGCAACATTGAATACAGACAGTGAGTGACATGGTCAGCCTTTGATAACCCAGTTAGCTGCACTGGGGGGACCGCAGTAAGAACCTGTTGGGCTTCCGATGGATCTATTTATTCAGATTTAAAGTTAGAATCAGTTTTATTGTACAATCAACACTTTGTATTATAAATACTTATATTTATTCTTGCATGGTAGTGGTTGCTTAGAGTAATGATCTGCAGACAGAGATACCATACCACCTATGTATATTTATACATATATTTAAATATTTTTCTGTTTTATCATGTAAATCATGTATATTGTCCAAACATCATCCATTGATAAACACATACAACTGGCCTTGGTCCATGCTTTATAGTCTTGAGATTGGTTTGGAACTCAACTAGATGCTCATTCTTGGCCACTTTAACCTCATAGCTCACATTTCTTGAGCAGTTGTATCGACTGAGATTTTACTGTCCACTGGGATGCACTGATTAATTCTACCAGTTTGGAATCCTGTGGTCAAATATGGCAATTTAAGGGTCATGTATTGTGCAAGTTGTCCTTGCACATGCATGGATTTCCACTGGGTGCCCGGGTTTCCTCCCACACTCCACAGCACATTCGACTAAATGACTATTTCTGATTGGTCCTGGGTGTGAATGTGTAAATGAATGGACGTTTGTCCTGGAGAATAGCTTCTGCCGAGGGCTTGCAACCCTTTGGGTAATAGATGCATTGCAAATGAACTAACCAAAGTGGCCCAATGCATCATGGGTATGGAATGGAATCATATAGAAATAGGGTTTCTGGTAAACAGAAAACATATAAAGTGCATGCTATGGCTTTTCCCCCAGTACAGCTAACTGGGTTATCAAAGGCCGGCCATGTCTCTCACTGTCCGAGGTGGGAGGTTCATGTAAAAGAACCATTGCTGACTTTCTCCAAGAGGAGCTGCATAGCTGTCAGCGTGTTTCTGCCCTGTGATGGCCTGGCGAGCTGTCCAGGGTGTATTACTGATTACTGATCCAAAGGTCAATGGTTCAAGCCACACTATCAATGGGTTATCACCGCTACCCCTTAGTGCAGCTCACTGGGCTATCAAAGGCTGGCCATGTCAGCTGAAATGGGTGCCATCCTCCCCGCGACCCTAATTAGGATGAAGTGGTTTCAGAAAATGAATGAATGAATGTTATGGCTTTTGACCTGTTCTCCTGCTGTTGGGCTTTTATGACAAGGAGGATTAAAGAGAATCATTTACTTAAGGGACGTTTTTAAAGATTTTTTTTTTCTTTGTCATAAATATTTAAAAGGTTCATCAATAATTTATGCATGTATTTGACTTTTCTTTCTTGACTTTACCCAGAGATGTGTGTCTGATCTACATTTTCTCTACAGCTTTGAACGATCAGTCATTTTCTGAATCACTTAGTCTGAATTAGGGTCGCGGGAAAGCCGACGCGCATCTCAGCCGACTCTGGCAAGGGCAGAGTACACCCTGGACAGCTCACCAGGCCATCTCAGGGCAGAGGAACGCTGACCGCTATGCAGCTACTCTTAACAAACCTCAGCAATGGTTCTATTACATGTGCTTCCCACCATAGATAGTGAGCGGCATGGCTGGCCTTGGATAACCCAGTCAGCTGTACTGGGTGTCATTTTGAACAGATACGTAAAGACCAAAGTGATATCAAATGTGCAAATTAGATTATTCACTGTGTTGACCCCTGAGAAGGGGAAAAGCCGAAAGGAAACCAACCAAACAAACATGGGTAATCAGACACGGTGGCAGAAAAACAGTGCATAGTCGATAGCATGTCCACCTCACAGCAAGAAGGTCCTGGGTTCAAATCCTCCAAATTGACAGTAGGTACGAACAATAGTGTATGTCTGTCTGTCTTCCTTTCGGCTTTTTCCCTTTTACTCGGGAGTCGCCACAGCGAATCATCTGATTCGCACGTTTAATTTGGCAGAGGTTTTTACGTCGGATGCCCTTCCTGTCACAACCCTTTTAGCAAGGGACAGAAACACGCTGACGACTTTGCAGCTACTCTTTACGAATGTCAGCAATGGTTCTTTTACATGCCTCTCACCATAGACAGTGACAGACATGGCCCGCCTTTGATAACCCAGTTAGCTGCACTGGGGGGACGGTGACAACCCTGTGGAGAGCGGGACTCGAACCCCCAACCTTTGGATCATTGGTCCTAAAATGGTCTGGTGAACTGTTCAGAGTGTACCCCACCTTTAGCTCATGTAGATTGAGAAAGATTCTAGCCTCCCTGTAACCCTAATAGGAAATGAGTGCGATATGGGGGCCAGCAAGGTATACACAGTGAGGGAGGTTTGCATAAATATTAAGGTCTAGGCATAGTTAAGGATTAGTCACGTGATCAACGTCATTTCAGAATACTATAGATTCTGGGCTTGTAGTAGAAGAAACAAAGGATGACTTATACTAGCTTGTTGTTGTTATTCTTGGCAGGATAAAATGGTATGTTAGGAAGTGGAGAGAAGATTGTGGAAGTGCTGGGTCTGCTGTTGGGCCTTCATGATGGACACCATGCTGATGGCAGTGATTGAAATGTGAACTGAAAAACATAGAAGTTGCTAAATGATTACATCATATATGATATGCAAAATCTTGCAAGCTTAATTAATTATGATGTCGTCTATGCTTGTTTCAGCCTGCCTGTCATAAAAGGGTTTTTAGTGTTTAATCATGTTTTGACCAAAAAAGGAATACAGTAATCCTCAGTGTACCCGCCATCATAGGGGAACTGTGCTAATTACTCGCGTTTCTATTTGTCACAGAGCAGCTCATTCATTACAAAGTAGCATCCATAATGACACAGTGCCTTGTTAGTGATTTGGGAACAGTCACTTGTTGGCACATGTTGAACAAGTTGTACCACACCTGACACCTCCTGTGAGGACAATGTGAGATTGATCCGCCTGAGACGTGGCAGCTGTAGTGAAACTCCCTCTGCTGCTTCTTACATCTCGCCTGCAATTAACCCAAGTCCTTGGGCACGTATTCATTACAAACTGCAACAAAGGCTTTGCTGTGATTAAGAGCAATAACAACATCGCTTAATCGATTTGATTCTGTTAGGCCGAAGTGATCCCGGGCACCCGAGAGACAAAGGCAGTACACGGCTTTATAGTTTTTGTTTGTTCGTTTTTTATACACCTGTCTGGTTCATGCAAATTATTTTTTTAATACAATTTGTTTTGAAAACAGTTCAGGGAAAATTCAGTAGTTTTGCATCAGTCGTACATTAAATCTGATACTTAAAAATGGCATTTTAGTAAATTTGAAAAATATGTTGTTTATGAAATTAAAGTTGTCATAGTAGATACTTTAGTATTTGTCAATTTAATTTCTATGAAGTTAATGTGCAAGTGGAAGTGATAGTTACTCAATGCCTACAACTTTAGCTGAATGAGTTATTATGTAAATATTATTTTATTATTTTTTCTGAACCACTTTATTCTAATTAGGGTTGCGGTGAACATGGCACCCATCTCAGCCCACTCAGGACGAGGGAAAAGTCCACACTGGACAGCTCGCTAGGCCATCGCAGGGCAGCTCCTCTTAAGGAAAGTCAGCAGTGGTTCTTTTACATGAACCTCCCACCACAGATGGTGAAATACATGGCCGGCCTTTGATAGCCCAGTGAGCTGCACTAAGGGGCAGCAGTGACAATCTGTTGATACTGTGGCTTGAACCTCTGACCTTTGGATCAGTAATCAGTAAAACCTAACTACTGTGCCTCCACTGCCGTTGTATGATGGGTTTTCTATTATTGGTGGCCCTATAAATTATACCAGTAGGCCGATATTAAAAAGAGAAATGTCAGAAAAATTGGTACTGGAATTGAATGTTTATAGAAAGTGTGTCTGGGCAGTGGTGGCCTGGTTGTATGGTGCTGAGTCACTGATCCTAAGGTTACGGGTTTGAGTCCCACTCTCCACAAGGTTGTCACTGTCCTCCCCCAGTGCAGCTAACTGGGTCATCAAAGGCCGGCCATGTCTCTCACTGTGTATGGTGTGAGCCAAGTAAAAGAACTATTGCTGACTTTCAACAAGAGGAGCTGCATAGCTGTCAGCGTGTTTCTGTACTGTAATAACCTGGCAAGCTGTCCAGGGTGTACTCTACCCTCACCCAGAGTCGGCTGAGGTGGGTGCCAGCATCCCCGCGACCCTAATTAGGATTAATGAGTTCAGAAAATGAATTAATGTATGAATTTTACACTGAGAAAATCTGCCCTTTTAATGTATTTTTTAATTTATTAGCAGCAACAAGTTAAAAAAAAAAATGGGACAGGTCCATGGAATCGGGGATATGAACTTTTCAGAATACAGTCACATTCTTGTCTGATGTTTTTTTTTTTTTTTTTTTTTTCTTCCATGATGTTCCAAATGTTTTTACTTCATAAAAGGTGTGATGTGCAGGGAGGTCAGTTCATCACCTGAATCCTTTAACTACGAAGATATGCTGAACTGGGACTGATATCAAGCGAAATGGTCCCTCTCCTCTTTGGACCAGAATATGTGGCATCCACTGACCCTGGAACAGTTTCCACTTTGCCTCGGCCCATTTTTAAATAATCTTCAAATTATATTCTAATTCTTTTTACATGATAGAGCCTGACCTTGCATTTGTTGACGGCATGGCTGGATTTCTGGAAGTGTTCCTGAGCTCAAGAAAGTGAGCATGGTTCCACAACCATGATCAAAATGTTGGGACAATGACGCCTTCATCACACACAACATCCTAATTTCATCTCCGGCTTTCACTTACCTATCTTTGACCTAAATCAGTGAGAACCTACATATTTTTCAGTTACTCTGGGAGAAAGAAAGCTCCCATAAATTAAACATATTCATTGTCTAGTCAATACATTCATGTTTATCTGCTGAAGTTTCACATCAGTGAATACTATATCCACATCCTGTCCACTGATGTCAAACTTCAGCAGGTAAATATAAATGTATTGAGTATACAATGAATATATTTAATTTATCTACCCACTGATATTACTGTAACAGGAGGCGTTTAAAGGTCATTCTAGCTATGTTAAGCATGTCCATTATATTTTATATGGAAACATTCCCACAAATTTAATTTATGGAACAGAATATGAGTTGAGGTTAGCAGACTTGTGAGTGACAGGTCATTGGTTTTAATCCCAAGGCTGCCAGGAAAACATTTATGACTGAAGTACCACTGGGCAAGAAACTAAAATCCCTCCTGCCCGAGAGTGTAAGGTGCCGATATTATTCCTAGTGGTTGTGTGTATTCACTAATGTTGTCAAAAAAGAAGACAAATCCTCTGCTCACCATTCACAGTGGGTGGTACAATCACAGAGATTTCATTTCAACTTCAATAAGATCGACATTTCTCCAGAGCACAGACAATTCAAATGAAAATACAGGCTTCTACCTGCCAGTAAGGCCCCGTCATCAGACCTCCTGCAACTATAATACAAGTTGTTTAATATTAATGTAAGGTACAGTATTTGGTGGCGTCTAAATCAAATGCTTGATGCTGTTGTTGGAAGCACGAAATACGCAACCACAATTCACAATGTGTGCCACAGCAGCCCCAGCTACGGGATCTACTAGTATATACATCTTCTTATTTTCCTTTCGGCTGTTCCCTAGTATGTATATGTCGTTGTGAATTGTGGGTGCTCATATAGAGCTAGTGGCAGGGGGCGCTGTGGCACGCACACTGTGACTTCCAGTAGAAGCATCACCAGCCAGTGTCCACACAAAAATTACGGAAACTAATTAACATCTGATGTATGTCCCGGGACATATCTTAAGGCTGAAATGAGTAAAGATCTCTTGTGTGGGGTCATTAATAAATTATATTAAATTGTATTCTATATATGGAGAATGTCACCTCTTGCAGTAATCATGAGGAAGATATGTCCAAATATCTTGTAAAACAGAATATTGCTGTGTCAAATTAAAAAAAATGAAAAATGCTAATAAATTGAATAAAAACCCAACAGCATTTATTATAAAGTTTGTTAATACAAAACAAGAAAAATTGCAGAAAATAAAACTAGAATTCACTCATTTTCTGAATCGTTTAGACCTAATTAGGGTCGTGGGGAGGCTGGCTCCCATCTCAGGGCAGTGTACACCCTAGTCAGCTCGCCAGGCAATCTCGGGGCAAAAACATGCTGACGGCTCTGCAGCCCCTCTTTATGAAAGTCAGCAATGTTTGTTTTACATGAACCTCCTATGTGAGAGACATGGCCGGCCTTTGATAACCCAGTTAGCTGCACTGGGGGGTTGAGGGCAGTGACAACCCGGTGATAGTTAGGCATGAACCCCCATCCTTGGGATCAGTAATCCAGCACCTTTACCATCAGACAACCACTGCCCCTAAAATAAAATTACAGGAAGTATCTATCCATCTATCTAAGAATCTATCTATCCTAAATTGCCGCCACAACTCCGCCCACTCACCCTTCACTCTCCGCTTCGGCAGCAGCGCCAGTGCCAGCTATTCTTCCTTATATTTCCTGTAGGGGCTGAATGAGAGGCTGAAGGACGAGCTCACAGCACGAGATGAGACAGCCACTCTTGAAGCTGAGAGAAAGAGACAGATCCGAGGAAGAGCAGACCAGTCTCATCTACTCGTCCTCGAGCGCCTCTGTGAGACCCAAAATGGCCTCACCTTGAACCTTCTCGCAATTCCCTCCTCCGAGAGAGGACGATTCTCACAAGCCATGCAGCTGGGCCGCACCAGGCTGACAGCAGAGGAGAGGCATAGGCGACTGACCGTCTATGCATCTACTGTGCAGAAAAGGAAATTACCTCTCCCAGTGCCCAGCACAACAGGGGCCGACAGTTAGCAGAGGAACAGCGATGAGAGAACCCTCCAAGATGCCCGGGGTGCACCTGCAAATTCAAAGTACGCTGCACTCCGCACAACACACCCATTCAGTTGACGTATTCATTGACTCAGGCGCTGGTGCTAATTTCATCGATTTGGGAATGGGTGAGCTCTATGACCTACCCATATGTAAACTCGAAACCCCCGAGGAGGTAGTTGCCATTGACGGCCGACCCATAGCACATGTCACGCACAAGACAAAGCCTATCAAGCTTAGTCTGTCCGGGAATCACCAGCAGTGTTTGGAGCTGTTTGTCCTCTCCGCCCCTCTCTCTCCCCTGGTGCTGGGGTGGCTGTGGTTGCAGACATACAACCCCCACATTGACTGGCGCACCCTCACCATATGCAGCTAGAGTGACTACTGCCTCCGACACTGCTTACTGATGGCCGTACCCTCCCAAGTTTCACAAACCCCAGTCGATCTGGACTTGGCCGGCGTTCCGAGTGAATACCATGATCTAAAAGAGGTTTTCAGGAAAGACCAGGCTCGTTCGCTACCACCTCATGGACCATACTCCCAGGTCCCACGCTTCCTTCCCAGCGACTATACAATGTCTTGAAGCCGAAGAATGACGCCATTGAAACCTACATAAACGAGTTGCTGACTGCAGGTCTTATCCAGCCCTCATCATCCCGGGTAAGTGCCGGGTTTTTCTTCATAAAGAAAAAGGACAAAACACCGAGTCCTTGCATTGATTACACTGGCCTGAACAACGTCACTATAAAGAATAAGTACCCTCTCCCTCTCATAGATTCGGCCTTCACCCCTCTCCACAATGCAATGATTTCGAAGCTGGACCTGAGAAACACCTACCACTTAGTCCGGATTCGGGAGGGGGACGAGTTGAAATAGCCTCTAACACGCCCCTGGGTCACTTCGAATATCTGGTCATGCCGTTAACGCCCCAGCGGTTTTCCAAGCCCTGGTAAACGATGAGCTCAGGGACATGCTAAACTGCTTCGTATTCATTTACCTGGACGACATCCTGATTTTCTCTAAAGACCACAACGAGCATCCCCGTCACGTAATAATGGTGTTAGAGAGCTCATAGAGAATAGGTTATTTGTCAAAGCAGAGAAGTGCGAGTTCCATGTCCCCTCAGTCTCTTTCTCAATCCAGCAAAGATGAAGGCGGTGGTGGAGTTGCTGACTCTGGGGATATGGAAACAGCTGCAGAGGTTCCTGGAGTTCGCGAACTTCTATCGACGGTTCGTGCGAGACTATAGCTGCCTAGCAGCCCCCCCCCCCCCACACACACACACACACACACACACACACACATCTGACATCACCCAAAACACCTTTCCAATGATCCCCCATTGCCCAGATGGCGTTCGACAGACTGAAGGCAAAATTTGTTAATGCACCTGTACTGATCCATCCGAATCCCTCGCTGCAGTTTGTGGTGGAGGTCGATGCCTCAGACTCGGGGGTGGGGGTGGTCCTCTCCCAGTGGTTTCCAACAGATTAGAAATTACACCAGCAAAACAAAACTATGATGTTGGGAACTGTGAGCTGCTGGCAGTGGTCTTGGTGCTCCAGGAGTGGCGGCACTGGCTGGAAGGGGCAGCCCACTCCTTTGTGGTCTGGACTGACCATAACAACTTGTCTTACCTCCATATGGCCAAGAGGTTGAACTCCTGTCAGGCACAATGGTCCCTCTACCTAGGGAGATTCAATTCTATGCTGACGTACCACCCCTGCTCCCAGAATACTAAACCAGATGCTCTTTCCAGGCAGTTCTCCCGGGGGAAGACACCACCATGGAGACCATCCTCCCCGCCTCTTGTGTACTTGGAGCCGCTCGATGGGAGGTCGAACATCTAGCTCAGGATGCCCAGCAGGGGGAACCGGAGCCCATCGAGTGACCCCAAGGTTGACTATATGTCCCCCTGCTGGCCAGAACCCCAGTGCTCCAATGGGCTCACTCATCTAAATTGGCTTGCCATCCTAAAGCCCACTGAACTCGCTTCCTATTCCAACAACGCTTCTGGTGGCCAACAATAACAGCTGACACTAGGGAGTTTGTGGAAGCTTGTGCACCTGTGCCCAGAGCAAGTCCTCCCATCGTGCACCCATGGGCCTCCACCTACCCTTACCCGTTCCTCATCGTCCCTGGTCGCACATTGCGGTGGACTTTGTTACGGGGTTACCTCCGTCCGAGGGCAAGACGGTCATCCTGACGGTAGTAGACCGTTTCTCCAAGGCGGTCCACTTCGTCGCCCTACCCAAACTCCCCTCGGCGATGGAAACAGCTGGTCTCCTGGTCCAACACGTTTTTCGCCTCCATGGAATCCCCCAGGACGTCGTTTCAGACCGAGGACCCCAGTTTGCAGCTAGAGTTTGGAAGGTGTTCTGCAACACCCTGGGAGTCTCCTGTAGTTTGACCTCTGGCTACCATCCTCAGTCTAACGGGCAGGCAGAGCAAACAAATCAGAGCCTCGGATCCTCCCTTGTCTGCACCGCCACTGGGATGTCCCCCTTCATGGTGATCAACGGGTTCCAGCCTCCCCTGTTTCCCAGCCAGGAGGTCGAAGTGGCAGTTCCATCAGTCCAGGCGTATTTTCGCAGAGCACGCCGGGTCTGGAGAGAAGCCCATGCCACCCTGGAACGGACAGCGGCCTGAAACCAGAGAATCTCAGACCCCGGCACCTCCCTACACTGTCAGGCAACAAGTTTGGCTCTCCTCCCGGGACCTGCCCCTGCAAGTTGACTCGAAGAAATTGTCTCCCAGGTACATCAGGCCCTATGTCATCGAAAGAATCAGAAACCCGAGCGTCGTCCGACTCAAGCTCCCAGCCTCTTTCAAAGTACACCCGGTATTTCATGTGTCCCTGATTAAGCCCATGGTGGAAAGTTCCCTCTACCCGACCACCAACCCTCCCAACCCCTCCTCCCCGGCTGATTGATGGACACCAGGTATACACATACACGCTCCTGGATTCCTCGTTCCCTAATCCTGGACCTAGACTTGTTAACAGAGTTCTATCGTCCATTCCCGGACAAGCCTGGTCGGGCGCCAGGTGGTGCCCCTTGGGTTGGTACTGTTATGGTCTGTGCTTGCTGGCAGCATTTTAACCCCCCCCCCCCCCCCCCATACACTGCAGGCACTGGTGAGGGGCGTGGCTGTTACCTGCAGGCGAAATCCAGGAGCGCACCTGAATTCACTCAGCAATAACGAGATATAAAGAGGAGCAGTGCATTCCCCTCCAGTGTCAGAAGATTGTCCTTTCCATGTGATTCCGTTCTCCCATGATCTCTCTCTGACTCTTGTTATCCTGCTTCGTGCTCGACCAGTTCCCATTTAAGATTAATTCCCAGTAATTTTGGTTTTCGTGTTTTTTTTTTCCCTCAACGCTACGGTGATCTCTACTCCCGTGCTCCTCCTGTGTTAAAATAAAGTAATTGAATCATCATACGTGGTCTCCTGCATCTTTGGGTCCGACTCCTATGCTCCCACCGTCAAAGTCCATTAAAAATAATTTAGTTTCCATATGAATAATTTTTCAGTATTAAAATTACATTGTGCACTAACCAAAAGGATTCTGCAAGCACTGCAATACTGAGCTTTATCTGTTGTTTTTATTTGTTTGTTTGTATTTTTTGACCCAGATTCTCTTTTTCATATACAAAAAAAATGCAAAGAAAAAATCTATATGCTGCAATCTGTAAGCTATAACAGTGTCATTCGCTTTCTACCCTGAGCCCGTCAGACTGATCCTGAGAGAGAGCACTCATGATGACATACAGCAATCTCCTGATGCTATTACAGAGATCTAAGTAAGGAAAATAGCCTGAAGCCAGTAATAAAGTCAATCATTATTCTCAGTATGTCTGCATTAAGGAAACCTACAGGGTTTAGAAATAAGATCAAATCCCAAAAGTCACTCAGTGGCTTGTAATGAGGTGGAAATGTGATATCCCGATGAGAAAGTTTTTGGTTAAGCAGTATGTGACTCAAAAGAAATTAAATACCCTTAAAACTGGCCTTCTAGAAAACTTCCAGAAAGGTGTTTGTTAAGTTGGACTGGTCGAGATGGACCATGTTACAAAATATTTTAACCAATCACTAACACAACTGTGCATCGCAGACACATTGATGTTTTTGAATTACAGTGATCTGTCACTACTTCGTGCTTCAGTTTCCACGGCTTCAATGGTTGGTTTTTCAAAAATATTCATAGAAAAATAAAAAAATAAGGAAATTAAGGGAAAATAGGGGAAAGAGGTTAAGGAAAATACCACTCAACAAGGCCAATTATTCAAAAAAAAGAAGAAAAAAAAAACAAACAAACAAACAAACAAACCCCCCCCCCCAAAAAAAAAAAAAAAAAAAATTACATTTTTATGTGAGGTGCACATCTGTTTATGTGTGTATTTATATTTTACTTTCATCTTATGCATTGTTTTTGAATTTTTAATTGTTATTCTAAAGTATTTATAGCATTGAATATGTATTTATTGTTATTATATACACACATATACATGTACGTATATGTACGTCAGAGGGTCAATCCTATTCACGGAAATCGGCGGTCGTGGGGGTCTCAGTCCCCATTAACCGCGTAAAGTGAGGGATCCCTATAAACAGAACAACATCCAGCCAAACTTCAGTGCATATCTGTAAAATATAATCAGCGTTTTATTCCACCAGGGGTTTTATTCAAATTAAACTGTTTGTTTGGTTTTAAATAATGAGCGCAATGATTGGTCAAAGTATTATGCACACTAATAATCTGCTGTGAGGTGGCACAGTGGTTATCATACTCACCTGACAGCGAGGAGGCTATGAGTTTGTTGTCATTGCTACGTGGAGTTTGTATGTTCTCCCCGAGCTTTCGTGGGTTTCCTCTGGGTACTCCAGTTTCCTCCCACAGTCCAAAAACATGCCCAGTAGATTAACTGACAGTCCCAAATTGTACCTAGATGTGGATGTGAATAGTTGTATGTGTCCTGGCCCTGCAATGGTCTGGAAAGCTGTTCAGGGTGTACTCTGCCTACACCCAGAGTTGGCTGAGATAGGCACCAGTTTCCCCTATGACCCTTATTAGGATTAAACAGGTTAGAAAATGAATTATTTGAATTTACTGTGTTGCTGTAATACTGAGCTCAATTTCTGCATCATGCATAAAGCACACATATGATTTTCAGAAGTGTTCACGTGGGGGAAAAATAGACAGAGATTTAGTGCAGGCATTAAAAACAATAACAAATTTATCTCCTCTTTAATTTTGAATTATTGAATGGTTTTTAATTAAAGGAATGAAATATTAATAAATTGAGACTTTATTCCAGCTTCTAATTACAATGATAATGCAAGAAAAACCAAAAGCAGTACTGTATTAACTCAACATGCCTGAAAAGGAGTAGAAAGAACATAAGAATATTTAATCCCACCCATTGTCCACTACTCAGTAATAAATAATCATTATTGAGTTTAACTCTGAATGGCTCATGACTTTTATGTGATGTTGAACTGCAAGAGAAGTCAATGAATGCAAGTAATACTTCTTGCCATTTGAAAAAAAGTGACCACGACAGTCGTTCTTTGCCTGACAGACCATCGGTTGACCCCAAAATGTCCACAATGGCAAAGATGTACTTGGTGCACTGTTACGGCAATGTGTCTATGTTATGGAGAGCATTTCTGTTCCCACTGAGTGATTTTCTCAGGAGGATTTGAGGCCTAATGTTGCAGAAGAATCCTTCATGTACAAGATAAAAGCAGGGATGAGTGGTTAATTCCATGTGATGCGAGTTTGTCTGAGCAGGTTATGTTGCTGTTACAGTGGAATTTCATGTGCAACATGCTGTATAGTGAATGTTCTGACCAGTGTTACTCATCCTGAGTATCAGAGACAGAATGCAGCTGATGCGTGTGTATACACATGTATTTTTGTCTGTAGCATTTCTTTCTACTCTGATCTCTTCTGAGCTCCTCCAGCAGCAAGCGTGTCGACTCAACTCTGGTTCATCACACCTGCCTATGGTGGCGAGAGAAGGGAACATCATACTTGGGGGCTTGTTTTCCCTGCATGATATGATGATGGAAACTCGGCTCTCTTTTAGATCGCAGCCCAAATCTGCTCA
Organism: Plotosus lineatus; assembly: GCA_024760905.1. Taxonomy (NCBI): domain Eukaryota; kingdom Metazoa; phylum Chordata; class Actinopteri; order Siluriformes; family Plotosidae; genus Plotosus; species Plotosus lineatus. The sequence goes on from CM045739.1 coordinate 21,564,613, forward strand.
GTGCTCTGGGTGAGTTATTTGAATCTTCCTGGATCTCGGCTCTTTCATTTATTTTTATTTGAATATTTATGCACTTATTTTATTTGTTGGTGTGAAGATTATTCTTTATAACTGGTGTATAATGCAAAAATCCAATTTACCCTGTTGTGTAAAATTATGTTTCATTTCATTTGGTAATTTTTTGTCACACTATACAGGTATTTGTTTTGCTTTCCTTGTATCTGACAGGTTTAATTTCAGAACATTTCGGTGGATGCAGACGATGATTTTTGCCATTGAAAAGATCAACAGTGATCCCCATCTTTTGCCAAACATCACACTTGGCTATAAGATCTACGACTCATGCAGTAGCCCTCTCCGTGCACTTCATATTGCTATGGAGTTAATGGTGGGGAGAGAGGAGGCCACTGGAGATGCATACTGTCAGGGCAGCGTACCTGTTGTCATTGGTGATGGTGGATCCACACTTTCACTGGTGATTGCACACTTTTTAGGGGTTTTCCAACTGCCACAGGTAAATAAAACTGCATTCACATTATATAAGTATATGCTGATATATTATGAATGGATTCCTGCTCTACTTTCTTCTATTTTTCTGTCATTCACCAAGGTCAGCTATTTCTCCAGCTGTGCGTGTCTGAGTGATAAAAAGCTTTTTCCAGCATTTCTGAGGACCATGCCGAGTGACTTCTTCCAGGTGAATGCCTTGGTTCAACTGGTGCAACACTTTGGCTGGACTTGGGTTGGAACAGTGGCTGGAGATGATGCGTATGGCCGTGGAGGAGCCCAAATATTTATTGAAAAGATGTCCAAACTAGGTGCCTGTTCTGCTTTTTATGAGATCATTCCCAAAAACCATTCCCCAGCAGAAATGTCCAGGATTGCGGAGCGAATAGGTGTCTCGGGGGCTCGAGTGGTATTAGTGTTTGCTTTAGAGCAAGATGCCAAAGCTCTTTTTATTGAAGCTCTCAAACACAATCTGACTGGAATCCAGTGGTTGGCCAGTGAAGCCTGGATCACAGCTGCAGTCCTCACCACACCAGAATTTCAGCCCATCCTCCAGGGGTCTATGGGTTTTGCTATTCGCAGAGCAGAAATCCCTGGTTTGCAGGCTTTTCTTCTGCGGCTGAACCCCTCATCATTTCCTGATGACCCTTTTGTTTTGCAGTTCTGGGAGGAGATGTTTGAGTGCTCTCCTCATACTGAAAGCAGTCTGACATTTTCAAGTAAACCCCATTGTAATGGTTCAGAGATGCTGGCTAATGTAAAAAGCGTGTATTCCGACGTGTCTCAGCTGAGAATCTCTTACAACGTTTATAAGGGAGTGTATGCAATTGCTTATGCTCTGGAAGCTATGCTGAGATGTGTGCATGAGAGAGGATCTATCCCTGGGGGTATTTGCCTCCATCCCCAAACTATGAATCCCTTTAGAAAACAGGTTCGAAAAGCACATTCTCATCCAAATGATACATTTAATGATCTATTATTTCTGTTTATTTGTGGTTCCACTGATTATTTCAGATTCCAAAACTTTATCATAAGCCCAAGTTTCTCATTTATTCATCCATTGTCTGAACCACGTAATTCTAAATAGGATCATGGGGAGGGAGGCTGGTGCCTTTCTCAACCAACTCCGGGCGATGGTAGAGTACACAATGGACAGCTTGCCAGGCCATCACAGGGGCAACACTCACACAAACATTCATACTTACATTCACACCTAAGGGCAATTTGAAACAGCCAATTTACCTACTGTGCATGTTTTTGGATTGTGAGAGGGAACCGGAATACCCGGAGGAAACCCACGCAAGCATGGGGAGAGCCCAAGTTTCTATGCACCGCAATATTCCTAATATGCATGCATTAAAATGTTTTAATACAAATAAAATATTAACAATTAATCTATGAATATCTATGAAAATAGTAATAAAACTTGTTTTATATATACATATACGATACATGTATGTATATATGTATGTATATATACATATATATATATATATATATATATATATATATATATATATATATATATATATATATATATATATATATATATATATATATATATATATATATATATATACATACACCCCCCAGTGTAGCTAACTAGGTTATCAAAGGCGGGCCATGTCTCTCACTGTCTATGGTGAGAAGTTCATGTAAAAGAACCATTGCTCTCTTTCGTAAAGAGTAGCTGTAGAGCTGTCAGCATGTTTCTGTCCCTTGCGAATAGGGTTGTGACAGGAAGGGCATCCGACATAAAAACCTATGCCAAATCAAATGTGCGAATCAGATGATTCGCTGTGGCGACTCCCGAGAAGCAGATGATTCGCTGTGGTGACTCCTGAGAAAATGGGAAAAGCCAAAAGAAAAGAAGAAGATATTTGTATAACAATGGAGCAGTACAATAAAAAGGGACATGTATTCTATAAACTACGTTTCAGATATTTGGGATAGTTCTGCATTCTCCGCCTATCTCTCTGCCTACTGTCTCTATTTTCTCTGTCATTTCTTTACCTATGCCCTGCGATGGCTTGGTGAGCTGTCCAGGGTGTACTCTGCCCTCACTAGAGTTGGCTGAAACGGGGACAAGTCTCCCTGTGACCCTAATTACAATTAAGCGGTTCAGAAAATGAATGAATTTGTTTACCTGTGTCCTCTTCTCATTTAACTGTACGTCTCTCACTGCCTTATTTTTAACTGTCTCCATCTCAGCTCCTGCATTATCTGAAAAAAGTGGACTTTATTAATGAGTATGGTGAAGAAACAAAGTTTGACGAAAACGGAGACCCCTTGGCCATGTATGACCTGATCAACTTTCAGCTCTCAGAGAGTGGAGAGGTCCAGTTTGCAACCGTCGGCACATTTGATGAAACAACGAGCAT
>CM045739.1:21572500-21612500 GCA_024760905.1 Plotosus lineatus
TGTTGTTGTTTTTTACTTTTTTAATTAATTAATTGTTTTTTGCTTGCATTTTATAATTAATTTTATTTTTCCACTTTAAATATTGAAACTCACCTCCAGTTAATTATTTGATTGTCCCAGCATTATTTTGGCCTGAACTGGATAAGGATGCATCACCATCACACGTTCAAGTCAAAGTGAAACTAAAAAAAAGAAAAGGTGCCTCTGTGAAATGTAAATGTTTCTGTGTGTCCACACAGCTCAGGATTTTTTAAAGCATTTATATCATTTTATTGTTGAAATGATGTACTTTTAAATAAAATGATTGGATAGCAGCAATTGAGCAGAGGAATCCGTGTACATCACACAGGGTTGACTAATCATTTTGTTTCATTTTAAGATATTGCTAAGAAAATCTGTGATGACTTTAACTTTTCATACATATTCAGTAGGAATTTATCATCATCATCATCATCATCATCATCATCATCATCATCATCATCATCATCATCATCAGGTTAATCTGGGGTCAGGTCATGGGGCAACAGCCGAAGCAATGAGGTCCAGACTTCCCTCTCCCCAGCCACCTCCTCCAGCTCTTCTGGGGGGATAGCTAGGCGTTCCCAGACCAACAGGGAGGCATAATCCCTCCAGTGTGCTCTAGGTCAACCCCGGGGTCTCTTCCCGGTTGGACATGCCCGAAACACCACATTATGAACATAACCGGTGGAAAAGGTCAGCCTTGGCAGACTCCAACCTCACCCCAACGAATTTGACCTGTTGTTACCAATCTGGGTCATACCATAGTCTCGAAACACACCCCTCAGGATCACCCAAGGGACAAACTGCATGCCAGAGCAGGACTTTATATATACAGTAGGCCCTTGACTATTTGTAGTTTTGCACCCAGGCCTGCGCATATTCACGGATTGCCGAGCAATTGTCACGTGATTCAAATTCAGCCAATGGCTGTCCTTCTTCCTGCTGATTGGTTGAGATGATGTATACACCGCTTTTTCCTCATTCGCACACAAGTTGTGAATGAACCTTTTTTCAGTGTGTTTTAATTACCAGTTAAGCTCTATGATGCCATTCAAACATCAGCTAAGCATCAGGAAAAGGTAATGACATTGGATATCTTTTCTGAAGAAATAAGACTTTCTCCTGAAAAATCGAGTTTCCTCTGAAGTGCCTGAAGAGGAATATTCATCTGAACTGTTGTAAAACACTCGAGTATTAAAGTCTTTTTCAATTATTTTTCCAGTACAGTACCTAAGTTAATGTTTAGAATGTTTGTGTGTAAGATTTTATGTACTGTGATGTAGCATGTTTATACTTTTTGTTTATTTTATCCAATTTATTACACTCCATGCTATTTTATGTTCTTTTGTTATTCTCTGTGTTTTTGGGGAGCTTTGATTTTGACGGTTGTGTTCTCTAAATCTCCGCCCTCAGGCTGAAGGGCGTGGCTGAGCTGCTTGGGATGATTGTAGCAGCGCACACTTGAATTCACTCCTCTCATCTACTCCAACACAAACTGTACGCTCACGTCTGCACCAGACGATTTTCTCACATCACATCCCTGCTTCCTTGTGTTTTCTCTGGCTTCTGCTTCCAGTGTTTAATGTTGTTTGTGTTGTTCTTCGTCATCAGTATCATAGCTGTCAACCCCTAAGATTAATAAAGAGTGAGAAACAGGCGTCCAGGGCAGGTGTCCTGGTGGGGACATGGGGGGTGCAGTGGGGCGAAGCCTACCCAGAAAATTTTGGTTTTAAGGGTTTTTAAGAGTTATTTTTAAACCATTTCATGCAAGTTTTATATGTAATGATTAAACACAGACATAGGGGAAACAATACAAAATTACACACGTCTTTAAGATTTAATAATGTAATACAAACGCTTCCCAGCTTACAAACGAGTTAGGTTCCAGACAGCCGTTCATTAGATGAATTAATTTATAAGTCGTTACAGGGCATTCTTTAGAGGGGAACTATGTTTAAACCATATGTTTAAACAATGTTGTTTTGTATAAGTAACCTATACGAGTTTGTACTGTATACAATCTCTCTCTCTCTCTCTCTCTCTCTCTCTCTCTCTCTCTCACACACACACACACACACACACACACACACACACACACACACACACACACACACACACACACACACACACACACACACACACACACACACACACACACACACACATGGGCGACACTAAAACTGGACAATTGAACTGATCAGCTTCCGGTTTCCCTTGGAAGGAGCACCGGAGAACTATCATCGAACTTCGACATGAAGATAATCTGATTTATTTATTTATTTACCCACCCGAAGTGTGTGTAATGCTTCCTAGATAATTTTGTTTGATTGGTGGATTATTTGTGAATCATTTCCCAATATGATTCATGGTTTGTGTCTCACTCAGCTCCACGTTGACCCGACTCGACTCAATCTGCTGCCCGTGTGTCTGAAGCTTTGAAGTCTAAATGGTGTTAAATCATGACCATCACAAATCATTGTTAATGACACCATTCCTCCCATGACATCACAGTAAACATCATCGTGCACATCAAAACGACCCAGCATCGCCAAGGCACACCATCTAACCCATCAGTCCCGGTCCGAGATAATAAAGTTATCTGTGTAGGATCTGGAGATACGCAGTGGCCACGCTACGCTTTCATGCTGCGTGTCATTGGGATAGTGCAAGACGTGCTGACCTATGAAAGCAGCTCGCACACATTATGGGTTCACAGGTGGAAAGTTCATACTAGTGGGGAACATGATATTAAACACAGAAAAATTTTTATACACACACACACACACACACACACACACACACACACACACACACACACCAAGATAGACAAGCTGGATTCCTTCATGCCCAGGCCTTCAGTAGTGCTCTGTCTGAATCAATCCAACCCTCAATAACTATTTTATGGCTATAAAACTTTTACTGCAGCTACAGCTGCGACACAAACAAAAAAAGCATCAATAATGACCTCATAAAATTGCAATATTATTTAGGAATATAGCCACATTTTACTCACCAAAAATCCCACTGGCAACATCTTCAAATCTGACAAACCACTCCTTGACACCTGTGGCTGTTACATAACACAGAACCAGTGCGAGCTGCGCTGCGTTCCTCGCGTCTATCATTTCATCCACCATAATAGAGACAAACAGTGCTTTATTAACTTCCCTTCTGATCTCTTCCCCATCACTTCAGCAATAGCAGTGATCAGGTTGTTTTGTATTTTGCCCGACGTCTCACTAAACACTTGATTAGTGGACAGGTGGTAATGTAAATCCGTGTTGCCTCATCAATGAGAGAAAGAAGATCCACATAGTTTTCTTTGTTTTTGGATTCAGCAATTTCATCATGTCCCCGAAATGAAAGTTCCTGCTTGCCCCAAAAAAGGACACAGTCTATCAGTCTTTTTAAGATTTCCCTATTTTTCTTCACCTTTTCGTTGTTGAGCTCCGTTTCTCTGCACACTTACTCGCTCAGCTGTAGATCCACTCTGGTTCCCCAAAGGTTTTGGAGAGCACGATTGCTTGTAAGTGTCTGGTAGTACTTTGGTGTCTCGTTGCTACCTCGGTTAGGCAAGTCAAATTTACAAATCCAGTATTGCTCCAAACACCATGTCGATCCGTGGTAAATAAGAAGCACTCCCAGCAATACAATTTGCAGTGTTCCTCGGAGCCTGTGAGCCAGGGGTACCGCTCGTAGTTAGTGGACTGAAAGTGTGCTAAGTTGCAGGGCCCACACACACACACACACACACACACACTCACACACACACACACACACACACACACACACATACACACAAATACAAACACACATACACACATGCACGCACACACAAAATCCAGACTAACTCTCTCACGTAGGGGCAATTTGGAAGAGCCGGTCAGCGTACTGTGCATGATTTTGGACTGCAGGAAGATACCGGAGTGCCCGGAGGAAACCCACGAGTGCTTTTAATGGAAATTTTAAATAGAAAGTGTGCATGTGTATATATATATATATATATATATATATATATATATATATATATATATATATATATATAGGGGATTTTCTGAGTAGATCCTTCCGTAGGAGAGTGCTCAATACTTTTTGGTAGAGCAAATAAACAAAAGGACAGGACAAAGGCTTTCTATTGAAACTCCATTTATCACTACAGATCTGTTTCAAGGGGTGGTGAAACCATCCCCTCTCTTCAGGTGATTACAGAAGAATCAGTATTCTTACAGAAGAATACAGAAGAATACAGATTCTTCTGTAATCACCTGAAGAGAGGGGATGGTTTCACCACCCCTCGAAACAGATCTGTAGTGATAAATGGAGTTTCAATAGAAAGCCTTTGTCCTGTCCTTTTGTGTATATATATATATATATATATATATATATATATATATATATATATCTGCTGTATAGCGAGTTTGAATCCGGTTCAAAGCCTATTGGCAGACGTCAGCTGCGTTTCAAGGAAGTATGCAAGAGAGACATGCTCGCCACTGGCTTACCAATAGATAACTGGGAGCTACATGCTGCAGATCGGAGTGATTGGAGGTCTGTGTGCAGTCTGGCTCTCCAGGTGGGAGAGGAAAGGCTGAAAGCCGAGGCTGTTGATAGGAGAGCTAAGAGAAGAGCAGAAATGAACAAAGCAATGTGTTTTCCAATGGCATGTGTCTTTGTGTGCAGTGGATGCGGCCGTGTCTGCCGTTCTATAATTGGGCTTTTTAGCCACGAGAGAAAGTGTTTGTCGCAATTGCGCTAGTCACTAGTCATGGACATGAAAGTCCGACGACTGCCTACTATATATAATACATTTTTTTTTTTTTCATGCACATACACAATTGCAAGCATGATATCTTTAGTTTACAGTACACTGACTGTGTGTGTGTGTGTGTGTGTGTGTGTGTGTGTGTGTGTGTGTGTGTGTGTGTGTGTGTGTGTGTGTGTGTGTGTGTGTGCGTGCATGCGTGTGTGTGTGTGTGACCTCATGCATGTGTGGATTTGTGAATGTGCTTTCTCCTCATTTTCCCAACAGAGATTTTTCCTCATTAATCTGCATCTATAAAGTTCAGTTGTTATCAGATCATCTCTGGAGTGCACAGTTTGTGCTGAGTGGAGCTCGGGATGCTGATGTTCCATGTCCTGGCCTTGCTGCTATCTCTCCTCCATCCCATATGCACTATCTCCAAGGCAGACTGTCAGAACTGGCAGGACCTGGACTCTGCAGTGGTCCATCAGGAGGGTCAGGTGATCCTGGCTGCCATGTTTCCGATTCATTCTAAAGGTGTAGAGCAAGAGCTGAACTTTAGGAGTGCTCCAGGAAAGAGGAAATGCCGCGGGTAAAAACTTTTGTCTGTGGAAATGTTTATTTGTGTTTCATTCATGAGTTACCGTTGGATATTTTGATTTGTTTCTTTTATGAGTTGATGAGACTGAAAATGATGACTGCTGTATAGTCATGTTGTGTGTGTGTGTGTGTGTGTGTGTGGGGGGGGGGGTTATCTTGTGTCTGTGCTTCTTTTGGACATCATAATACACCAGTTTTACAAAATAATCCAGGATTAGAATGCTATATTTTAGTAATGTTTATGTGAACTTGTCTTTAGGTTAAACCTGCGTGCATTACGTTGGTCGCAGGCCATGATCTTCTTCATAGATGAAATTAACAGAAATCCAGTATTGCTGCCCAACATCACTTTAGGCTACAGGATTTATGACACGTGTTGGACGGTGGCGCTATCTGCAAGAACAGCTCTGTCAGTGGTCTCTCAGCCACTGAAGAGGAACAGCACAGGAGCATGTTCATCCCCCAGCATCCCGCTTGTCATTGGAGATTCAGGATCCAGCCTCTCCATCGCTGTCTCCAGACTGCTTCATCTGTTCAAAGTCCCAATGGTGAGATCGGAACTGTGCTTTATTTACATAGTAAAGCATGACTGAACGTGCACCAACCCAATATCAGTGAAACGCCACCTCTTTTACATTTCCTATTGCGAAAATAAACATTATATATATATATATATATATATATATATATATATATATATATATATATATATATATATATATATATATATATATATATATATATATATAACAAGTATATACAGTGCTCACAACTACTAAAGATTGTAAAAATTGTTCATTTAAAATGAATATACTTTATATTGTATGCTGTTTCTTCGGAAAACATACATGCATCACCGAGGCTGTGATATTTTCAGGGTACTGTGTGAATGAATGTGTAGAGTGATCTGTCTGGGTTATTTCACTGCTTTGTCCTTATTTTTAATTCCACTGTTTGATTAATTTAGGGGTCCAGGATTCATTTGTCACATAGTTCATTGTACAAGTGTAGAAACAGTGAAATACAGGGGGTGGACAAAATAATGGAAACACCTAACATTTTGGCATCATAATCTTTGAACATAATTTAAACAATCAAAACTTGGCATATGTTATTATTTTTGTATAATAATTTTGTTATTTGATATGTTGATGTAATTTTTTTTTTTCATTTTTCAGATATTGAAAACGTTAAACAGATATTGAAAACATTAATCATACCCCATAATGGCAGACCGCTCAGATTTTAAAAGAGGCCAAATTGTTAGTGCTCGCATAGTTGGCGCTAGTGTAACAAAAACTGCCCAAATGTTCGGTGTTTCAAGAGCTGCTGTCTCAAAAGTAACGACTGCCTTTGAAAGAGAGGAAAAACATCCTGAGCAAAGCACAAGTCTGCCATCGTCTCTAAAAGAATTGGAGGGTATTCTAACTGAAGAATGGCTTAAAATTCCTTTGGAAACAATTCACAAGTTGTATGAATCAATACATATGCCATGTTTTGATTGTTTAAATTATGTTCAAAGATTATGATGCCAAAATGTTCGGTGTTTCCATTATTTTGTCCACCCCTGTAAAAGGCTCTGATATCATCAAGTGTGCAAACTTAGCAAAAGGCAAACCAGGGTATAATAAAATAAACATAAGTTCTATTTAAAAAGATATGCATGCAGCTAATAATAATAATAATAATAATAATAATAATAATAATAATAATAATAATAATAATAATACCTTCAGAGAGGAAAGTAAAAGAATAAACCTAATATTGCTATAATAAATAATGCAAATATATAATATAAAATAATAGAATATAATTACAACTTTAATTATAATGATGAGAATAATCAAATTAAAAATCTATATTATTATGCAATTATTTAAATATGGTATATATTCATTATATACAAAAAACCCTAAATTTGCATTTAAATAATAAATTTAATAATAATCAATCTATGTACAGTAAGTCCAGACATGCTGGTGGTGCTATTATAATATAAACAAATGTCAACAGTTTAAATTAAGGTACAGTAGCATGAATTGTTGCAGGAAGGCCGTTGCTCATCTCAGAAGATGTGGGCATGGGTGGGAAATACCCAGCCCTGGGAATCAAACCCAGGACCTTCTTGCTCTGAGGAGAACATTCTAACCACTGCCACTCCATTTAAAAATATTCTCATTCATTCATTTTCCAAACCCATTAATCCTTATTTGGATGACAGGAAGGATGGCGCCCATCTCAGCTAACACTGGGCACCTCGCCAGCCCATCACAGGCTACTCTTGACTAAAGCCAAAAATGGTTCTTTTACATGAACCTCTAACTTCAGACAGTGAGGAACATGGCCGTCCTTTGAGAACCCAGTTTGCTCCGCTGAGGGGCCAGCAGTGACAATCCACTGACAGTGAGGCTTGATGCTATAGCCTGAAACTATAAGTATTAACTCACACCGATGGTACAAGGTCAGTACAGAATATGAGATCACAGGGGTGAGGATTATATGAACCTTGAGGACAATATCTGAAAAAAATAATAATAATAATAATAATTTTGGAAAAAATACATTTAAAAATTAGACACGGGTTAAGAAATCTGAAAAAGGAATACAGTCGGCCCTCTACTTACAAAACCCTCTGGGTACAAAAACTCTAGGTTACGAAAAACATTTTCCTAAATTTTTGTCCTCTTTTTACAAAAACACCCTCTTTTTACGAAAAGCGCCAAAAGCGCCATTCAAAAATTCAAACCCAACATTCAAAATTCAAACCATGTGTGAGTTGCTCTCTCATTGGCTGTCTCCCAACATCCTGCCCTGCTGGCTTCCCATTGGCCAGGAGGCAGCTGAACTGTACCCATACTTCCTGTACCCATACTTCTTGTTTGTCGTACGCATGAAGGAGAGTTGAACAGGACTTGTTTTGAGATCATTGCAGCGGTATATTTCATTATCACCGAAACCACCGAAACCCCTATACAATCGAGAGAATATTGAAGCAGAAGGAGACCTTAAAGCGGAAATACAGTGACAGAGGCAATTATTTCGGCACGATATTGAACCAGAAGGAGCATGGAAACAGAGTGCTCCATGGGACAAGACCTCCGATCTCACAAGGAAGCAAGTCAATATTGAATCAGGACCTCTGATCTTTCAAACAGGTACTGTAATTCCGTTTTAAATACAACATCCCGTCCATTTAAACATTTAAATAGAACTGGTCCGTCGACTGTGCATTGCTTGTGGGCGGAGCCCGCATTCAGCAAAACACACCAGAGAGATAGAGTTTTGTGTGTGTGTGTGTGTGTGTGAGAGAGAGAGAGAGAGAGAGAGAGAGAGAGAGAGAGAGAGAGAAAGAGACAGAGAGAGAGCGAGAGAGAGAGTGAGTGTGTGTGTGTGTGTGTGTGTGTGTGTGTGTGTGTGTGTGTGTGTGTGTGTGTGCATTAATAAAAATGTTTAATAATGGATTAATATGTTAATAAAATGTTTAAATTGTTAAATAAATAATTTTCTTTTACTTTTAACAAATATTTCATACATATTTCATACAAAATCGGTGTACTTTTCTCATTTTTAAAGGGTTTACGGGGTAGTCTTGGGAGCCTTGGAACGAATTACGTGTTTTACATGTAAAATGCACCTCTACTTACGAAAACTCCAGGCTACGAAAAAGGCTCTGGAATGGATTAATTCCGTAAGTAGAGGGCCAACTCAGGGATCCCTCACTTTTCGCGGTTAATGGGGACCGAGACCCCCCACGACTGCCGATTTCCGCAAAGTAGGATCGAACACCCCCCCCCACTGATGTATACATATATGTATATGTGTATACAATATCAATAAATACATATTCAAATCTATAAATCCTTATAATAACAATTAAACATTCAAAAATAATGCATAAGATGTAAATAAAATATAAAAGCACACATATGCAGTACAGACGCGCATGTGTGCGCACACACAGATGCGTGCGCACACACAGATGCGCGCCTCACATAAAAATGTAAGTGTGTTGGGGGGTTTTGATAGTTTTTTGTTTGTTTGGGTGGTCCTTATTTTTTTTTTTTTGCTGAGTATTTTTGAAAAACCCGTGATGCACTGAAGCCGCTGAACCTGAAGCTCAAAGTAGTGAGGGATCACTGTATTTAAAAGCATGCAGTACTCCGGTGCAGTTAAACGTCTCAATTGAGCATTTACTGTTTTCCTTTTTCTCTGAATTCACAGATCAGTTACTTTGCCTCTTGTGCTTGCTTGAGTGACAAAAAGCAGCACCCCTATTTTCTCCGTACAATCCCTAGTGACACATATCAAGCCAGCGCTATGGCACGCCTCATCCAGCACTTTGGGTGGACCTGGGTCGGTACCTTTGGTGCAGACGACGCTTATGGACGTTCTGGCATTGACATGTTCACAACTGAATTGACACATCTTGGTGCATGTGTGGCCTTCCGTGTCATCATTCCCAAAGTTCCCACTCCTCAACAGATCCGGGATATTCTCCAGACGATTAAAGATTCCACCGCACGTGTGCTTGTAACCTTTGCCACTGAAGAGGACATAGAGCCAGTGATGGAGGAAGTGGTGAGACAAAATGTAACAGGAAGGCTGTGGGTGGCCAGTGAGGCCTGGATAACCTCCAGTCGCATATCCAGTAAATATCCCTTTCTCAGTGGGACTGTGGGTTTTGCTATACGTAGAGCTGAGATCCCCGGCCTCAAGGACTTCTTAGAAAACCTGCAGCCTTTCACCGAGCCCTATAACCCAGCTGCTCGGGAATTCTGGGAAACAGAATTCCAGTGTTCTTTTAACACAAGTCTGCCAGCTGGTTCTATGGCTGATCAGGTTCGATATAGCCGCACCTGTACTGGAGAAGAGAGGATTCATGACACTGAGACCATCTATAATGATGTGTCCCAGCTCAGGGTGACCTATAACTTGCAGAAAGCTGTGTATGCTGCAGCACACGCACTGCACAACTTGGTTATGTGCCGGACGCAGGAGAGCAGTACAGAGAGAGAATTCTGTCCAGATATTGACAGTCTACGGCCTTGGCAGGTATTGCAAAAGTAAATAATAATAATAATAATAATAATAATAATAATAATAATAATAATAATAAGCATGTTCCACCAGGTGATTAGATATCTTATGGAGGTTAATTTCACCAACATGTTTGGTGACATTGTAAACTTTGATAAGTACGGAGATCCAGCAGGATCATACGACATTGTGAACTGGCAGAAAGATCCGCAAGGTGGGCCAATGCGGTTCGCTGCAGTCGGACGTTTTGATTCGTCTCTCCCTGTCAAACACCAGCTGCTTCTCCACCAGGATGCCATCATGTGGCCAAGTGGATCCACAGAGGTGAAATGATTTGTTTTAATAAATGCAGATTAAAACATAGACTTCAAGTCACATAAAATTAAAAGAATATCACCAGATTTAAGTTCCTTTCTTTCTGACTCTTTCACTTCCTCTCAGGTGCCGGTGTCGGTGTGCTCCGCCAGCTGCCAGCCAGGATACAGGAAAGCTCCACGTAAGGGAGAAGCCAGTTGTTGCTTTGACTGTGTACGCTGTGCAGAAGGAAGCATCAGCAATGGAATAGGTATATCATTAAATCCTTCACTGTATGTAAAAGTAATACATACTATGAATTTGGTTTGTTATGCCATCATCATCTTCATTTTATAAAAAGATGATCAGGTGCTGGGCTTCTGAGTGGTGCGTTGACAAGGTGAGTGACTGTCAACCTGGAGGCCGTAAATTCAAATCCACGTTGATGCCATCTGCGATCAGGAGTCTATGGGGTCTAACTGACTGAGCTCTCATTGGAGGGAGGAATGGTTTATGCTTATCTTGGGCATCTATACAACGGGAGGACTGTTTGCTTTTCATGTGCAGCAGTTTGTAAAGATGTGGGTGGCAGTATCACGTGTAACGGCATGGACACAGGCCAGCTTACAGCATGACTTAACTTTTGGGAATCAGCTATATCAAAATTAGTGAAGTAAAACGTAAGGGTGGGGTCCTCCAACAGAGCATTAGAGTGCACAGCATTTGATTGGCCGGGCAGTGAACAATGAACTTTTTCCATGTAAAGTGTTTGTTTGTGCCGCTGCATAAAGATTAGGAATGACTACTTTCCCTCAGTAGCATTATTTCAACGTCTTTATTTCTGTTCTCAGATCAGCCGGAGTGCACTCTGTGCTCCGTGGACCTCTGGTCCAACCAAGGACGCGACAGTTGTGTGGACAAACAGATTGAGTTTCTTTCCTACACTGAGGGCTTTGGGATGGTCCTTGCCGCCACCTCTATCCTGGGTGTAGTTGGTACAGTAATCGTAGGTGTCATTTTCCTCCGCCACCGAGACACACCCTTGGTGCGGGCCAGCAACTCCGAGCTGAGCTTTTTGCTACTGATGTCTCTCTGTTTGTGCTTCCTGTGTGCCCTCACTTTCCTCGGTCAGCCATCGCACTGGGCCTGCCCACTCCGACGCATGGCCTTTGGATTGACCTTTGCACTCTGTCTCTCCTGCCTGCTCAGCAAGACTCTGGTGGTTCTCATGGCATTCAGAGCCACACTGCCGGGCAATAATGTGGTACACTGGTTTCGTCCTCCTCAGCAGCGATTCGGTGTGTTCATCTGCTCCGCCATACAATGTGCCGTTTGTGCGACTTGGTTTACCACGACTCCACCCTATCCAGTGAAAAACACATGGCTGTACCGTGACCGGATCATCTTAGAATGCCACCTTGGTTCGGTAGCACTGTTCTGCTGTGTACTCGGTTACATTGGCCTCATGGCTGCCTTCTGTTTTATTCTGGCTTTTCTGGCCCGGAAGCTTCCGGATAACTTTAACGAAGCCAGATTAATTACATTCAGCATGATTATATTCTGTGCAGTTTGGATTGTTTACATCCCCGCCTACATCAGCTCACCTGGAAAGTTCACGGTCGCAGTCGAGATATTTGCTATTTTAGCTTCTAGTTTCGGGGTCTTGTTTTGTATTTTTGCCCCAAAATGTTACATTATTGTCTTTTTGCCTGAAAAGAACACTAAAAAATATTTAATGTCTCAAAAAGGGGGGAGGTGACATATAGGTTTTATTACGTATTTTATTTTTGATTATTTCTGTCTTCTTTTTCTTCATTGTTTTTTTTTTTTTAATTTTTTTTTTATTGTAATAATTTTAAAGCTTTTTATGTCATATCTTGTAAACCTTGTCTTAATGTAGTTCTATAACTCAGAAAATATGTTGGAGAAATAAACAAGAGTAATAGAAACAGCTGTGTATTAAACATGCGAGTACAAATAAAAAAATAAATAAATAAACAACGAAATAGAATATAAGAATTAAATAATTGTATATTAGGGTGGCAGAGTGGTTAGAATGTCCACCTCACAACAAGAAGCTCCTGGGTTTCATTCCCTGGCTTTTCTGTGTGGAGTTTGAATGTTCTCGCGCTCTGCTTGTGTAGGTTTCCTGCAGGTACTCTGGTTTCCTCCCACAGTTCAAAAAAGAGATGCACAGTAGGCTTATAGTCTGCTCCAAGTCCACCTTAGTTGTGAAATTGAGTGTAAATCATTGTTTGTATGTTGTCCCTGCAGTGGTCGGTTCCAGGTGTACCCCTCCCCCCACACACACCCAGAGTCAGTACCCTGCCCTAATTAAGATTTATATAGAACATGAATGAATGAACAAATAATTATTCCAGTTTCCTCAGACAGCCCAAAGGTATGCATGTTAAACGAACTTGCTGTTCAAATTTGCCCCATGTGTGAGTGTGAATGGTTTTGCCTGTGATACCCTGTAATGCCTATTGTCCCAGTATCGGTCAGCCTCTCCTTGATTCTAGTAGGCTTAGGGGTTCAGCAAATGGATGGATGAATTTTAATTATATTAAAAACAATAGGATTTTACAGCTGTTCGGGTATATTTAATTGAATTTGTGTCTTTAAAAATCTATTAAAATAAATAATAATAATAATAATAATAATAATAATAATAATAATAATAATAATAATGTTATTATTATTATTATTATTATTATTATTATTATTATTATTATTATTATTAGTGTCTTGTGAATTAAGTCTGATTGTGAAACTGGTACTTTTTGTTTCTAGCACTAGGGGGCACTAGTGCTTCAGTGTAATTCACGAACCTCCAGAACTACTCAAGTCTTTCCAGCATAAACCATAAAAATAAAAAGTAAAATAAAATGTAAATCTTCATAAACAAACAAATTACTCCCCAAAGGGTCAAGTGGCTGTCTGGTGAGAAGTGAAAGTCATGACATTGTCCTCTGGTGGGTATCAACATGGTGCAAATCCAGCCCACTGTGTGTAAATGTGTTTACGTTTAAATGTGTTTACGTTTAATCATCTTTGGGTAGCAGTTAAATTTTGCAAAAAAAAAAACGACCTTTGCCCTATTTACAAGATGTTAGATTCTCTGTTTACAGAGAGATCTGATCATTGGCAGAACACCATTCACACTCATACCTTTGGAGACCAAAAATACAAAAAGATCAATTTTACATGTAATAACACAGAGGCTTCAATGTTTAAACTACAGTAATAATCACAATAACGGAGCTTCTGTGATCGTAATCATGCACTCACTCACTCACTCATTAATCCTCTTGGCCTAGTAGGCCGAAGCCTATTTCAAAAGACAATGGGTGCAGGCTCAAAAGACTATAGCAAGGCCAATAGACACACACACACACACACACACACACATTCACACCTTGGAGCAATATGGAACGGCCAATTATCCTAAAGTGCATGGACTGTCAGAGGAAACCAGAGTACCCAGAAGAAACCAATACAAGCCCAGGAGAACATGTAAGCTCAACTCAGAAATGCTCTTGGCAGGTCCAGGACTCAAGCACAGGGCCTTCTTGCTATGAGGTGGATATGCTGATGACTGTAACACCATTTCAGCTCAGCTCATTCTGATTAATTAACATAGGTAAAGTCCTTTGGGCTTTTTCCACCCGAGCCATAGTGGCTCATCGGACCGGTGCTTATCCCCGGTTTCCGTAGCGTGCACAGACTAGGAGTACAACTCCTCCTGGATGGGACGCTCGTCCATCGCAGGTTACCTTCCCAGTACAGTATATTTTTAGTGGTACCCATTTATACTGCTGGGTGAACAGGGGCACACTTGTGGTTGAGACCTTGCCCAGGGGTCTTAGCAGAGTGGGGGTCTAACTAGGATTCGAACACACAACCTCCTAATCATGAGTTCATAGTGTGTAGATATAAGTGTTTACACATAAGTGTTGAAAAATGTGAATATCTTTTAAATGCCTCATTGAAGCCAGCATGTTCTCCCTGCACACATATGGATTTCCTCTGGGTACTTCGGTTTCCTCTCACAGTCCAAAGATATAAGGCTAGCTGTTCTCGATTGCCCATAGCTGGGAGTGAGACCAAAAAGAGGCACAGTAGATTAACTGGCTGTTTAAAATTGCCTCTAGGTGTGAATATAAATGGTTGTTTGAGTGTTGGCCCTGCGATGGCCTGGCAAGCTGTCCAGGGTGTACCTCACCCTTGCCCAGAATCGGCTCAGATGGATGTCAACCTCCCTGTGACCCTAATTTGGATTAAGCTGTTCAGAACATGAATAAATGAATTTCTATAAGGCTGGATTACTGATCCCAAGGTCAGGGGTTCAAGCCCCAATGTCACCGAGTTGTCACTGCTGCCCCCAGTGCAACTCTAACTGGGTTATCAAAGGCCGGCCATGTCTCTCACTGTCTGTGGTGGGAGTTTCATGTAAAAGAACCATTGCTGACTTTAGACAATAGTAGCTGCATAGCGGCCAGTGTCTTTCAGCCCTACGATGGCCTGGCGAGCTGTCCAGGTTGTACTCTGTCCTTACCCAGAGTCGGCTAAGCTGACCACCAGTCTCCCAACGACCCTAATAAAGACTATGGGGTTTATAAAATGAATGAATCAATGGACATTCAGTGTGTAATGAAGTGCTAAATAGATTACAAATGTTAAATAGGACTCTCAGACTGTTGGACTTTTACATAGTGGACAAGCAAAGCGGTTCTATAAACCATCACTGAGCATTTTATTTTATTAGGAACACTAGACTCATGCCGAGTAGGTCCTCCCACATACTGGCATGGATTCCACAAGATGTGGGAAACATAATTGTTCAGGAATACTTTTGAGATTCTGATTCATGCCGACATGGTTGTATCATGCAGATTTGTCAAGTGGCTTGTCATGCTGTCAAATCTCTCATTCAAATTCCTCCCAAAGGTGCAAAAAAAAATAATAATATCTCAAACTGGTTTCATGAACATAACGGTGAGTTCAGTAATCTTCACTCAGCCTCCTGAACTCACCGTTATGTTCATGAAACCAGTTTGAGATATTTTATTTTTTTATTTTTATTTTTTTTTTGCAGAATGGTCCATTGTCATGCGCGAAGTATCCATTAGAAGTTGGGTGAATTGTGGCCATGAACCCATCGATGTGAATGTTCAAGAACTAGACACAATAAACTGGAGTATTCAGGGCCTGCTTGGAATTAACAGGAAAGCGTGCCATGAGGATCAAGTTTTATTGGCATGCACAGGTAGTAATGGAACATCACTACCGGCAGTAAAATTCCAGGACTTAGAGCCGACTCAATATCATATATAAGAAACAAATATTGCAATATTGATGGGGCTCTGAGTCCAAGAATGTTGTTGCTGGTACTGATGTTCCATTGAACAATACATTCCCCACCTTATTAAACCACCTCCACCAGCAGAAGCTGTTGACACCCACCTTCTGCACCACGTCCAGCAAACACTGGTCATCGCACGCAACCCTTCAATCAATCTAAATAGACTACCTCCAATCTTCTCGCAGGTAATGCAGAGATAGCTGCACTTTGCTGGACACTGCTATCGTGCCAAAGCCGTTTCCGAAGCAGTTTCTCAACTCTTACTGTGGAGGCCAGTGAGGTTTAGAAAGCTGGCATTTAACATAATAATATCCAAAAGACTCTCGAACCCCTCGACAGGACTCATCTTCAACAATGGCTGACCAAGGCATGTGGTGGTCAGTGGTGTGTGATGTCTTGGCCGAGGCTGAAGGAGGGTGATGATGACGTCGACACAAAGCAGATTGGGTCCAGAGATCGCTGCTGTTTGGCCAATCACCATCGAGCTCGTTTATCAGCAAAGCTGTTTCTGAGCCAGTTAAATGAGTTTCTTTCATTATTGCCCTGTTCTGAGTGATCTCTACGAACATGGAAATACCCAGTCCAGCCTGTCTGGTACCAGATCAAAATCACAAGAGTACGTGTCCACTCATTTTGACAAATTGTCAGGCTTTGTGGTTTTCATTCAAGCATTATACACTCAAGATTATGTTTTTAACTCTGTGATGGCAAAAAAAAAATCAGAACTGCAATATTTTTTATGAGTAGATGCTGTATATGCTAATATGTATTATGCTGTTGCCAGATGATTTGCTGGTTGAATTACTGTAGATGGGCGGCATAGTGGCGTCATGGTTAGCACATTTGCTTCAAAGTCCTGAGTTCAATTCCCAGCTCGGGGCGTTTCTTTGTGAAGTTTGCATGTTCTCCTCGTACTTGTGTGGGTTTCCTCCGGGTACTCTGGTTTCCTCCCACAGTTCAAAAACATGCACACTAGGTTAACTGGCTAGAACCCCTCGATGTTGGTGTGAGGGTGAATGGTTGTGGTGATGGCCGGGCGAGCTGTCTAGTGCAGTGGATCAATTCGTACTGGGCCGTACAAGAAATAATTATTTATTTCTGTTTTATTTATTATCCGCATCTAAACGATCTTTTATTATTGAAAAAACTTTTATTTTGAAAATGACCGAATTCTGTTTGTTACATGTCGGTCATTTGAGCGCTAAAATATCCCACAAGGGGACAGCACATGAACAGAGACAAGTTGGACATGTTTCAAACAATAGCAGGGATTTCGGGTGCGACTGAGCCTGAGCCTTCATTCTCCCCGCTGGTGTTTTTTCACCAGTTCTCACCTGTTTTTTGTTGTTGTTGTTGTTGTTGTTTTTAAGAGTTCGAGCTCGATTAAAAATGCAATGCTTAATCCTGATAAGGCAAGCTGGCGCACATCTCAGCCGACTCTGGGCAAGGGCGGAGTAGTATAGTTACAATATAAACAAGCTAAACCCCCCCCCCCTCCCCCCATTCCCCAGGCCGCGGTAATATTGTCAAGTGTTGACCGGTCCACGGTAATAAAAAGGTTGGGGACCACTGGTCTAGTGTGTACCTTGGACAGCCCTTCCTCTCTCCACCCACGACCCTGATTACCATCCCACAGCTTAGAAAATGAATGAATCACTGTAGATATATTTGGAAATATTGATTGCAGATGATCTAACCGCTCGCACGGATTAATTGCAAGCGGTTTTATGAATCACTTAGAAAGATAGAATGCACGAGTAAGGCAGGGGAATTTTCCAGGCCTGCGTGGGGTTGAATTTATATCATTTTGAACTCTAGTGCGCTGTAGATGGGTAAGACATAACCTCTCCCCCCTTACTGTCTTACACCAGAGATATTCGAACCAGGAGCAACAATGACGCTATTCATGGCGTCTTTACTGGGCTTATTGTTTAATCCTACTGGGTCAGTAATGACTGCGAGGCACTCAGCACTGAAGTGACTCCTGATAACCTACAGTACTCTGAAGTGGGGTTGAACTGGCACTCTGTCAGATCATGGCAGTGGAGAGCATGTTTGGTCAATGTCACTGAGATACAACATGGACAAGGGGAGTGATTGTGCAGCATCTGCCTGTTGTGGGGTTTCGGTTATAAGGCAAAGATGGGAGGAAAGAATAGGTGGATAGAACTTACATTAATTAATATATATTTATTTATTCACATGTATCAACAACAACAACAAAAACACAGTGTACAAAGATTGTTAGCATGATCTATATATTTGCAGAAATGTCAAGACTTCTGTGATTTTTCCCTCCTATTTAGACATCATATTCTTTTTTGTGTTTTTATCTGGTCTAAATAAGATGATGTAACATTTTGGGGCAAAAATACATAACAGAAGGCTATAGCTTGAGGCTAGGATGGCAAAGACCTCCACAGCTACCGTGTACTTCCCAGGAGAGCTGATATAAGCTGGAACGAACGCGATCCACACGGCACAGAAGATCAACATGCTGAAAGTTATAAATTTCGCCTCATTGAAATTATCTGGAAGTTTCCGAGAAAAGAAGGCCAGCAGAAAGCAAACAGCAGCCAGCAGGCCGATGTAACCCAGAACCAGTGAAAAACCGGCCACCGAGCCTACAGCACATATGAGTACCACCCGTGACCCGAGCTCACCACCTGCACTTTCAGTAGGTGAAGGAGGAGCCAGAACCAGCCACAGGACACAGATGCCTACCTGTATCAATGAACAGAAGAAAATAGCTACCCTCTGCTGAACAGGACCAAAGTACCGCATCATATTTGAGCCTGGCAGAGTCGCTCTAAACGCCACCAGCACCACTAAAGTCTTACTGAGCACACAAGCCAGACACACCACAAAACTGATCCCAAACAGGGTATGGCGCAGCATACAGGACCACGGTGCTGGCCGGCCAATAAAAGCTAACGCGCACAGGAAACAAAGCGAGAGTGACAGCAGCAATAGGAAACTCAGTTCAGAGTTGTTGGCACGGACCAGGGGTGTGTCTCGATGATAGAGGAAGGCTGCCAGGACGATAATGGTAAGAGCTGTGCCAGCAGCTGAAAGCACAGAGAGAATGATGCCCATGTTATCTTGAAAGGAAAGAAACTCCACTGTCATTGGGATGCACTCTGTTCGGTTAGTGTTGGACCAGAATCTCTCGGGACACTTGATGCATTCTGTAGAATCTAGAAAGAAACATGCACAAATTACATTTAGTCATTAACAGTTTCAGAATAGGAAACAAATTAATTTTTATTATTATGACTTTGGGGCAGCAGGGAGGCACATCCACCTCACAACAAGGGTTCAACTCCTGGGCTTAGAGCATTTCTCTGTGGAGTTTGCCTGCTCTTCCGGTGCCTGCATGGATATCTTCTGCGTACTCTGGTTTATTTTCACAGTCCAAAATCATGCCCCTGCGATGGCCTGGCGAGCCTTTCAGGGTGTATACCCTGCCCTTACCCAAATCAGCTGAGTTGGGAACCAGAATCCCAGCGAACATAATTAGGATTAAGTGGCTTAGAAAACTAATAAGTTATGGCTTCATTCCAGCCAACTCCAGGCAAGGGCAGAGTACACCCTGGAGAGCTTGCCAGGCCATCGCAGGGCAGAAACACTCTGACAGCTTTTCAGCCTGCTCTTGTCAAAAGTCAGCAATGGTTCTCTTACATGAACCTCACGCTATAGACAGTGAGAGACATGGCTGGCCTTTGATAACCTGATTAGCTGCACTGGGGGGACAGTGACAACCTTGTGGAGAGTGGGACTCGATCCCCCAACCTTAGGTTCAGCGATCCAGTGCCCTATACCACTAGGCCACCACTGCCATCTGTCAGTAATGGGATAAGTGATAAAACATTGGCATAGAGAGAATCTGGAATAATGTTTGAATGATGGGTACAACACTGAAAAGCTCCTGATAGATGTCTCTGTTAATAGGTGTCTGAGCCTGGGTTCGCCTTTCAGCAGCTTTTCTTTCAGTCGTTGATTTTCATTTTCACTCATATCACTTATCATATTCATTTAGTTATCCATTTAACTAGTTCATGTTCTGTGAAGCTTCTGATTTCAGCGTTTGCCCCATGAACCAGCAAGTTTTTTCTGCCTACCTGAGTTAGACTGTGTGCTTTTTATTCTGTGTATCAGAAAGCTGTGGTCAGCTGTGTATGAGCAACTGTTTTCCGGATTTCTGTTTTGAAAGACAGCCATACATAAAAAAAAAATTCGCCGGAATTTGGCGACGTGGCAGCTTTATTGAGTTATTACACAAAACAGGCACGGGCGGCCATTCAAGCCATATTCCTCTCAGGAACTCTGCTATTACAATTTCAGTAAAGAGTTCTGTAAGTAATTTATTATTAATGCTGTCATTTGTAAATAATTTATCCACAAACCATGGTAGTCTCATAACAGTAATGTTTGGTTGGTTCTGAAAACCATATTTTAGAATCCAATTTATGGGTTTTTTGTTTCACAGTTTTAGTCTTGAGAAATTAAATGTAGTCCGTGTAATTTTGCACCAGGTTAAAAGTTTTTTTTTTTTCTTCATTCAGAGCATCCCTCACTTTCCTTGATTAATGGGGACCAAGACCTCCTGAGACTGCCAATTTCCATGAAGTAGGATCGACCTCCCTGACTGACGGATACGTACTTGAAAGGGGTTTTCAGAGTTGCAGTAATTTCTATTTCTGCGTTTGATATCCTTTAACTATGTATTTATATTTGTTTCCGTATGGAAAAACACAAAAGTGTTCTTATAAGTATTGTAACCCAGATGTTGTTCCTCTTCTCGTGAGAAACTGTCACCAAATGGTCAAGAACCATTTGTTCTTGTAATCAGCTCCTTGCATCTACTTTGTGTCCTGTTTATCCAGCTGTTCTTTTAACTTCAGATCTCAGGGGTCATACCTTGGGCAGGACTGGTCTCATATCTTGGGTCATACAAGGGTCCTATAGTTTTATGACCCCCCCACCCATAAATACTGCAAATGGTATAAATACTCTGTTCACCTCTGTAAGCTTCGGTGAGCTTGTGAATAGAGAACGTGACCCTTTATTACAAGCCACCCCAGAGCTCTGGGTGACAAAGACTAACTGATCCACGAGATGATTAGAACTCGCTCAGAACCAGCGAGAGAAAGAAATAGACAAAGAAAAGAAATCCCAACAGTACTGTACTTGTATATGCGTATACTGTACATTCTTTTCTTTTCAGCTTTTTGCCGTTCTCGAGAGTCGCCACAGCGAATCATCTGATTCGTACATTTTTATTTGGCATGGGTTTTTACGTCGGATGCCCTTCCTGTCACAACCCTTTTAGTAAGGGACGGAAACAAGCTGACGACTTTGCAGCTACTCTTTACAAAAGTCAGCAATGGTTCTTTTACATGCCACTCACCATAGACAGTGAGAGACATGGCCCGCCTTTGATAACCCAGTTAGCTGCACTGGGGGAGTCAGTGACAACCTTGTGGGGACTCGAACCCCCAACCTAAGGAACAGCGATCCTGCGCCCTAGCCACTAGACCACCACTGCCCCTTATATATGCGTATATTATCAATAAATACACAGTCAATGCTATAAATGCTTATAATAACAATTAAACATTCAAAAATAATGCACATGATGTAAATAAAATATAAATACACACACATACAGACATATATACGCGCACATACAGATGCGCGCACACACACTCAAATGCGCACCTCACATAAAAATGTAAGTGGTTTTGTTGGGGGGGGTTGTTGTTTTTGTTTGTTTGGCTTTTTTTTCTTTTTTTTTTTTCTTTTTTTTTTTTTTTGCTTAACTGGCCTTGTTTTGCAGTGTTTTCCTTAACTTTTTCCTTAATTTTCTTATTTTTTTATTTTTCGATGAACATTTTTGAAAAAACGACGATGCACTGAAGCCACAAAAACTGAAGCACGAAGTAGCGAGGGATCACTGTATATCATTGTATGTTACCAGTAGTGTTGCTGATCTCCCCAGATGCACATGGTATGCAGTCATAGCAGCAGACAGGCCTTCTTTTCTGAACAGCTTTCCGGGTACCAGGACGACAGCTTTCACTGCACATAGACACTGGCACCTGAATATCAGGCACAAAATCTCGATTATCCCACAGAAGAGGGAACACTGTAGTCACCATTTTTTAAACCATAACATTTATTTTTAAGAGGAAATATAAAGTAAGTAGATGTAGGTTAAAGGATTTTCATCCTTTATGGATTTTCCGTCATGAAAAATCCGTCATGAATTTTACCAAAGTCAGTTCACCCAAAAGTAGTGTAAATATGCAATGAATTTCCAAAATACTACTCATTGTTCATTAAATAGGCTTTCAACCTGCAAATCAATGGGAATTTCTTCTTCTTCTTCTTTTCCTTTCGGGATTTCCCGTCAGGGGTCGCCACAGCGAATCATCTGCCTCCATCTCACCCTATCCTCTGCATCTTCTACTCTTACTCCAACTACCTTCATGTCCTCCTTCACCCCATCCATAAATCTTCTCTTTGGTCTTCCTCTGGGCCTTCTGCATGGTAGTTCCAACCTCAGCATCCTACTATCAATATATTCACTATCCCTCCTCTGTACATGTCCAAACCATCTCAATCTAGCCTCTCTGACTTTGTCTCTAAAACCTCTTCTGTGTGCTGTCCCTCTGATGTACTCATTCAAATCAATAGGAATTTAAAATCTCTAAACCTGGCACGGAGTGGATGGAGATGGATTGCAACGATGACTTTTTGAAAGCTTGCCAGGCTGAACAGTTTTCAAAGATTAAAATCCTATTCCATACTCCTAGAAAATTTGTTGTAGGAATCGAATTGATGTCTAATAGCCTTTGTTAACCAAATTTCTATCTATAGAAATAATTATGCCTTCTTTGTTAACCCTGTTTATCTTTGATTTTCCCATTAACGATGCTGCCCCTTTAAATAACTTCAGCTTTATGCTTGACATTCATTATTTAATAGCTTCATGTTTCTCTGGTGTTCTTCACAATTTTTCCTCCAGACTTTTTTTAGGCTACATATTCATCAGATCAATACAATGCATTATTGTGTCCCTTTGCCTATTGAAATCATATTATAGTGCTGCTAATAATAGCACTTTACAAATAATAATAATTAAAAAAAAATTTAATAACTTGCAAATGGATGAACAGAAGGGAAACATAAACGCCACATTTTTTGTTGTTGTTGTTGTTACCCTGTCACCCCAGCCTCCTCCCCAGAACACTTTCTTGAGATCCATTTGAAAATCCTGCTCTGGCCCGTTCATTGCATCAAAACGGCCCACTTGCATAAATTCCATCTTTCCTTCAGCCCCGACATGCCAGTTAATTATGTCATATGAGGCAGCTGAATCTCCGTTTTCATCAAAATGGACTCTCTCACCCACAGGTGTTGTGAACTCCACAGCCTTTAAATAGTGTAAAAGCTTCCAAAAAAAAAAAAAAAAAAAAAAAAATCCATGATATAAATATACAAAATACAGAAAGTCAATCCTGGAAATCTGAATATGTTTTGCTGTAAACATGTTTTTTTGTATGTTAGCATTTGGTCATTTTACCTGTTCAGGTCTTATAGGCTTAGTATCAGGACATTCTCCATTGTTAAAAGGTCCTTTACCGGGTTGACATACAAGCATATCCTGAATAGCATTAGCGATAGCGTACACAGCTTTGTAAACGTTATAGTTTACATCAAAGTAGGTATCATCTTGTTCTTTAATTTTATCCAAGTTTCTGCATTGGTGTTCCTGGAGTCCTGTTTGTGCTCGCTCCATAAATTTGCATCCAAACAGCTCCTCCCAAACACTTTGCACCAGTGGCTCTTCTGGGTACTCCTCTAGATTTAGTTGGGTCAAATAGGAGCCTAAACCCTGAATAGCAACCCGCCTCAGAGCAAAACCAATAGTCCCAGCCAAGTAGGCAGGACTCAAAGCAGCGTGCTGGCTTGACGTACTCCAGGATTCAGTAGCAATCCACTGTCGCTTTGACACGTTCTGTCTCAGCACTTCCTTCAGCACACTCTCCATATCAGGGCTGATAGCAAACGTCACCACTACCCAAGCTTTAGAGCGCTGGATTCTCTCGACAATTATTCTAATTTGGGCTGGTGCAAAGGACTTGGGAATGATTTCCAAGTAGTCAATGCATATGCCAGAACCTTTCAATTCTTGTATCAACAGCTGCACACCACTTTTTCCATATGCATCATCCCCAGATATGACACCCACCCAGGTCCAGTCCATCAGACGCAAAAGACGGGCCATGGCTTTAGCCTGAAAGGCATCACTGGGAACAGTACGGAGAAAGGCGGGGTACTTAGTGCGATCACTGAGACATGCACAAGAAGCAAAGTAGCTAACCTAGAGAGATGAAACACACAGAGACAAATTAGAAACCAAACTTTGTCAACTTTGGAGGACATTTGGTGGTCAGTTGTGTATGTTGCAAAATTGTTTCTTACCATGGGAATGTTAAAAACACCCAAGGTGTCAGATACCACTATGGAGGCAGAAGAGCGTGCATCTCCAATAATAATGGGAACATTGGGAGTCATGGTGCACTCCTCCCCAGATACTGTCTCTACCTGCCCAGTCACTAATCCCAGTGCAGCATTCAGTGTAGTGCTTTCAGCCAAGCATGTATCTGCAGCCAGGTAGCCCAGTGTGAAGTTGGACAAGAGAACTGGGTTCTGATTAATTTCCTCTATGGTGAAGATCATGGTTTGGAGCCAACCATATGATCTTAGGTCAGCCCTGAGTCACAGCCAAATTATAAGAATTGCAACACTAATTAAATAAATACAGAGATAGAAAAGATTCTTGTATCAAGCTCTATACTCACCCCCAACAGCGGGCTGTCTGCACTCTTTGGGTAAAGATATGGTCAGGTTCAGGGGCTTCAAAATGAACAGGAAAGAGACCCCCAATAATTACATCACCTTCCTTATACAGGCTCTCGGAGAAAGGTCTGGTCTGCAGAGTGCAGGACAGTCCAGCAGAGTGTACCCAGAGCAGCCGAGTCAGAAGCCCTAGTAAACACAGCCAGGCATCCAAAGCCATCACCTGACCAGAGAAAAAGGGAAAAATTCAAAGGGTTGAAAGGAAGAGAAAAACAGGGCCCTACATCTCATGCAGCGAGAGAGAGATAGACAGAGATAGAGAGAGTGAGAGCGAGAGAGAAAGAGGAGACGATGTGTCGTCCTTTAATAGAGGGAAATTTTCCCAGAGCGAAAAAGGGATAATTGGAGTAAATCCAGGTGGAGCTAGAATAATTTTCCAGGCCTTACAAAACACCACAGCAAAATGGCTTTGTTTACACGGATTCAAATGAACGCCCCTATACAGACAATTCAGATCTGATTGTGTTGCAGCATATTATTGTGTATGTAACAGACATTATTATTATTATTCATTTTCTGAATGGCTTAATCCTATTTAGGGTCATGGGGAGCCTGGCACCCATCTCAGCTGGCTCTGGGTGAGGGTGGCCATTGAAGGGCCGCACTCACACAAAAGGAGGGATTGGGAACCACCAATTAAGCTACTGTGCATGTTTTTGGACTGTGGGACGAAACCAGAGTACCCAGAGGAAACCCATGCAAGAATGGGGAGAACATGTAAACTCCACACTGATATGCCCGAACTGGGAATCGAACCTAGGACCTTTGTGCTGTGTGGCGAATGTGCTAACCACTGCGCCACCATGCTTTATTATTATTATTATTATTATTATTATTATTATTATTATTATTATTATTATTATTATTATTATTATTATTATTATTATTATTATTATTATTATTATTATTATTATTATTATTATTATTATTATTATTATTATTATTATTATTATTTATTTAGTGCTTTGTGCAGAGTACACCCTGACAAGCTTGTCAGACCATCACAGGGTATCACACTCTCATCCATACCTAGGGGAAATTTGAAACAGCCAGTTAGCCTCATGTGCATGTCTTTGGATTGTGGAAGAAAGCCAGAGTATCTGGAGGAACCCAATTCAAACTCCACCCAGAATCCCCTGAGCCTGGAACTCGGACTCAGGACCTTGTTGGGAAGCAGATATAGTAACCACCGCTGCACTACTGTACCACCAAGGAAGTCATTTATTATGTACTCTATATTACTCTACTATGGGGCCAGTGGCATAGTTGTTGGGGTGCTGCGCTCATGATCAGGAGGTTGTGTGATCAAGTCCCAGTTAGACCCCCACTGTTCTAAGACCCGTGGGCAAGGTCTTAACCACAAGTGCTGCTCTGTTGACCCAGCAGTATAAATGGGTACCAGTAAAAATATACTGGGAAGGTAACCGGTGGTGGACTAGTGTCCCATCCAGGACGAGTTAAACTCCTAATTGCATCACGCTATGGAAACCGGGAATAAACACCGGCCTGCTGAGCCACTATGGCTCCAGTGTAAAAGGTCCAGCAGACTTTACCTACCTATATTACTCTACTGTTTGATTATTGGACTCTGATGTTTTTATATGGAGTTTGCATGCTCTCCCCAAGCTTGTAAGGGTTCCTCCCTCAGTCCAAAAGCGTGCACTTCCCTGTCATTCACATCGATTACCAGCCAATCAATGGGCATCTGTGAGATCATTCGTACAAAAGGGGCGGATAGCACGTTCCCTCCAAGTGTGCTCAGCTTCCATATGTGCAACAGGTTATAAAGAGGTGGGTGACAGCATCGCATCTAATTGGGGGAGGGGGGTGTATATGGTAAGGAAGGCAATACAGTACTTTACAGGTGGGAATTGGATATGACTAAAGTTAGGGGAGAAATAAACAGGGGGCTTTGATTTGAATTTACTCTTCCTGTGTACACTGGATATGAATATGTGCTTTTAATGGATTTTTTTTTTCTGGCGGTGCATTTTTGAATTGAACCAGATTTTCCAGGATGATGTTTGATGCGGAAACCAAAATAGAGCTTGCTGGCGGTATTCTTGTGCTTTTCAAAAGACTACGTTTTGTGTGTGTGTGTGTGTGTGTGTGTGTGTGTGTGTGTGTGTGTGTGTGTGTGTGTGTGTGTGTGTGTGTTTTGGAAAAAGTTAGTTCTGTGTGTCTTTTTGATGTTTATTTTCTCTCAGTTGCTCAGGTTGATTTGGGAATGTAAAGAGACAACGGCGCTTTCTTCTCAGGAAAAAAAAAAGTGCAAATGTGCATCAGATGGAAATTTGCATCCCACGCTCGTAGCACCCACTCACATTCTGAGCTCGTGCTTTCATTCAGACATGTTTGCCTCAGATGTTTGAACATGAGGTCAATTCTTTCAAAGTTATTTTAACATTAGACTCATTGGTGCAGTTACAACTGATTTTTATATGATTTTAATTCACTGACCAGCAGTTTGGGAGAAAACAAACAAACAAACATATAAATATGTAACAATAAATAGCTCATCTGCCTTCAGGTTGAAATCACATCGCACACATCCACGGTGTTCCTGAACTGCTGTCTGTGCAGAGTTCCATCTGTTCTTCTATATTCAAGTAGGGTTTCATATGTACCCAGGTTTCCTTCATACCTTGAGGTGCAAACGAGAGTGTGTGTGTGTGTGTGTGTGTGTGCAAGATGTCCTGAGACACACTGACTGTATTCCTGCGTGGTGCATTAGGAGGCTGACTGCATGTTCCAAGTTACCCCAGGTAGAAGTGTGTGTGTTAATGGTTGTTGTTGTATGTGTGTGTTGGCCCTGGGAGGGTCTGGTGCACTGTTTGAGCTGTTCAAGGTGTACCTCACCTTCACCCAGTGTCGACTAAGATTGACTCCAGCTCCAGATCCAATAGTAGAATAATCGTCTGAGCAAATGATCAAGCGAGAAAGTGCATTTAAGGCTAATCATCTTCAGTTCACTTGAAGGTTATGCAGTTGAGTTTTCATATTGACTGCCAGTGTTAGTGAATTTAGCTTGAAGTTCGCTGCCTTGCCAACTCTCACTTCATACTCCAGCAACCTCTGCTGCTCTTCCAGTCACTTGACTCTTGTTATATGATCAAAGCAGAGCTGATGCTCTGATGCTCTGATGCTAATCTTACTGATTAGCAACAAGATTCAAGGACTCTGTTCAGCCATACTTTATTATTTCTGTTTCAGGCCGCACCGGGCCTTACCAGGATATAACTTTGTGTGGTTGGTGTTAGTGTATGATATTTCCTCAGCTTCTCAGGTTTGCTGATTGCTTTGTCTCTTATATACTGTTTGCCTGATCAAGCCACATCTGCTTGACTACTGCAAAGGTCTTGGATTCAAATCATTTACCACCCATTACCTAAAACTAGGGCAGTGGTGGTCTAGTGGTATAGGGCGCTGGATCGCTGATCCAAAGGTTGGGGGTTCGAGTCGAGCTGATCCAAAGGTTGGGGGTTCGAGTCCCACTTTCCACAAGGTTGTCACTGTCCCCCCCCCCCAGTGCAGCTAACTGGGTTATCAAAGGTGGGCCATGTCTGTCACTGTCTATGGTGAGAGGCATGTAAAAGAACCATTGCTGACATTCGTAAAGAGTAGCTGCAAAGTCGTCATCCCCCATCCCCTCCCCCCCACACACACACACACACACACACAATTTCAGCAGTGCAGAGCTTTTCATTATTTCTTTCTTTGGTCATTTTTTTTTTTTTTTTTAGTTAGAAATATCAGTGAATTTTTTGGTAACGTCAGGTGAACCGAAGGAAGGTAACCCTGCCATCTTCAATAAAAAATATATACTGGGATCCCTCACTTTCCACGGTTAATTGGGCCCGAGATCCTCCCACGACCGTTGAATTCCGCGAAGTAGGCTCAACCCCACCGACTGACATATACATTGCATGTATATGTGTATATAATATCAGTAAATACATATTCAATGCCATAAATGCTTATAATAACAATTAAACATTAAAAAATAATGCATAAAATGTAAATAAAATATGAATACACACACATACACATACATTTTTATGTGATGTGCGCATCTGAGTGTGTGCATGTGTATCTGTGTACCCGTGGATGAAAATTAAAAAAAAAAACATGATACACTGAAGCCGCATGAATTGAAGCGTGAAGTAGCGAGGGATCCCTGTACATGGCTTTTAAGCTGTGTTGGCTTTCAGTGGCTTCAATTTGAGATCTTCAAGCAAGGTGGTCTCGCCAAGATGGCTGCTAATTGACTTCAAAATCGAAACACAAGTGTGCTATTTAGCCTTTTTTTCTTTTGAATCAGAGATTTAAAGCTTGTGCTTGGTTGATGTGAAAACCTATACCCACCCTGGCCCTTTGCAGATAAGATTGGACATCCCTGCTCTCAGGAAATGTGACTAATAATTGAACGCTTCATATATTACTGACAGCATGTATACGCACCTGTTTATATCATATCCGACAATAGAAAGCTACCAATTCTGTTTACTAAGTAGCAAAAAATGTTAGTCGCAAGTAAACGTAAGCAAGGATCTTAATGAACAGCCTATTGATTATCGACCCGGGAATTAGATTCATGTTTCATTTTTGGATTTGTCACAGGAGCTCCATTTCACGAGTTATTAAATCACTGCATCGAGGAAAATGGAGCAAATAATGTTCCGGTCTATCCTGGTCTCCCTGCCTCACAGACGACCTCGCTTGTATTCAGTGCTGGAGTTGATGTGAAGTGGTTGCTGTTCAGTGCTATGAGTGGTTTGGAGAGTAAAGAAGTAAAGGGTTGTGGAGAGCCAGATACTTCCAAAACATTGAGTGTTAGGAAGGATGCTGTTGCTATGGTGACAGAGAAACCACTGGGCTTTTTTGGCCATTAGTGGTTTTATAAGATGAGCTTGGCTTGTTTTGGGGCAGTGTGGGTGTATTTAGGTCTCCAGCAAGGTGAAGGCAAATAGGCTTTTGTAACTTGGCTTCTGTAAAGTGAGTGTTTGACTGCGTATATGGCACCACTTAGCACTGTATGTGGGATGTTAGCAAAGTGCAGTGCGTTAGAACAAGAGATATAAAATACCAGTGATTTTTTAAAATTTTATTTTATTATTTTTTTTTACAGATTTCATGCACCTGAATTTTTAAACCAGTTTTTTGAGTGCATGTTGCTGTCATTATATATCTACAGTGTCTTTGTGTTTGTAATGCGTGAAAAAGCATTTATAGGCACAATACTGAAGCCTATCTCACACAAATCTGGGTAAAGACATTCTACACCCTGAACTGTTTAGATGTCCATCATAGAGCCATCAGCCACGCACACACACTCACACACACACACACACACACACACACACACACACACACACACACACACACATTGGGGCAACTTGGAACAACCAATTCGCCTAATGTGGATGTCTTTGGACTGTTCCAGAAAACTGTAAGTAAACCTACAAAGGCCGGCCATGTCTCTCACTGTCCGAGGTGGGAGGTTCATGTAAAGGAACCATTGATGACTTTCTTAAAGAGGCGCTGCACAGCTGTCAACATGTTTCTGTCCTGAGATGGTCTGGCGAGCCATCCAGGATGTACTCTGCCTTCGCTCAGAGTTGGCTGAGATGGACACCAGCCTCCCTGTGACCTGAATTAAGATTAAGCAGTTGAGAAAATGAAAGAATCAGTCTATCTATGTAGTGCCTGAGTCGTAAGACGACCATTGGTGAACTGCCATGAAGGATAACGCCCTGGTTATCATCTTCATGGAGGTTTTTCTTGGCAGGATTAGTGCAGTGGTTTGCCATTGCCTTCTGCACGATGCGAACCTACGGCCAATTTAGAACGGCCAGTTAAACTACTGTGTATGTCTTTGGATTGTGGGAGGAAACTGGAGCACCCGGAGGGAACCCACGCAAGCACGGGGAGAACATGCAAACTCCACACAGAAATGCCCAGGCTGGGAATCAAACCCAGGCCTTCTTGCTGTGAGGTGGATGTGCTAACCACTACGCCACCGTGCCGCCAGTGAATGAATACTAAGCCTATTCTAAACATATACTCAATTTGAACCAAGGTTATGGTTTTGAAAATGAAATCTTATATCATTCAGTCATTTTCTGAACCGCTTAATCCTAATTAGGGTTGTGGAGAGGCCAACTCAGCCAACTCTAGGCGAGAGCAGAGTACACCCTGGACAGCTCACCAGGCTATTGCAGGGCGTAAACACGCTGACAGCTATGCAGCTCTTCTTGACAATAGTAAGCAATGGTTATTTTACGTGAACCTCTCAGCACAGACAGTGAGAGACATGGCCGGCCTTTGGTAACCCAGTTAGCGGCACTGGAGGGGAAATCAGATATAGTTTTTTATATTTAAGAGTGCTAAATATTATATTTTAATGACGATTTAAAAATAAATAATTTGTTTACGTCATTAATTGAGGCACTGCAGAAAACAGGCTTTTTATAAACAGGGATATAAAGTTCTGGATCTTTAGTTGCAATGCTATACACGCAGAAATAACCCCGAGAGAGGAACCGCGGAGTTTAGGGTCAAGTGAAGAAGGAGAATAGGAACAGGATCGATTTGCTGGTAGCTGTGTTGGAGACACACCTACCTTCCCCGCCTACTCGGAATCAAGTGGGTCACATTAACTGGGTGATGATGATGATGATGATGATGATAATGATGATGATAGAAATGGTTTGGTAATGATCTGTCATGATATACTACTGCAGGAAAACAGTAACAATCATTTCTGGTGTAAGTGATTTCATATGAAAGAAAGGAACTCTGGGGAAAGGCTGCCATGGCCTGGATCAGGTTTCTTCCTCTTCTTGAACAGAACACTATATTTATGTTTTATATTCTTGTGTGATGGTTGATTACTTGTAGTCGTTTTACGGTTGTTGTATTATTTGTAGACTCGGCCATGTTAGCCTATTGACTGATCAGTGAGGTGATTGGAGATGTTGGTTGAAGATGAACTCATAGAAAGACGAGGTAGAACGTACACAGGGCTGAACATCATAGCTGATATACTGTTGGCTTGACGAAGTGCTCTTGGGGATATCCATGGCCTGCAGTTCAAATTTCAATCTTTGCTCTGACCTGCCATCAACATGTTTGGAAATGTGCTTCTAATCAAGTGTGGGCAGCATGTAGTATATTTAACACCCCTCTAGAGAACCAATAACGCCTGCAGCAAGAACAGCGCCGATAAAAATAATACAGCAAAAGATTGACTCCAGAAAATTTCACGAAACAAAAACATGAGCTTACATTCCGTTATCTTTTATTCTGATCAGGTCCGACTTTAAACAAAAATAAATGTCCTTGCATATCTTTATAGACAATGTTATAGGTTAACCTGTTGTGAGTCGAGGATGATAATATCAGTTCATCCAAGGAGCTGTCAAAACATATCTGACAAAAAATCGCACACATCACCCACTGAGAAATCACAGAAAGTAACGTCTTGTTCATGGATGGTTTCAAAGGTCAGGTAGTGGTGGGAGCTTTATTGGTGGATTATAAATAAAATGTCAGAAGAAATAGTGCAGATTAAAAATTCTCTACTGCAGGAGTAAAAAAAATAAATTATAAGAGCGACTGATTTATTCATCCCAACGTCACGTTAAGGTTCTAGTGTTGAATTCAAATTTAATGTCAAACAGAAATTTAATATAAAAATGGCACCGAAATTGTTTAATTATTAATTATTATTATTGCTGTTGTTGTTGTTGTTTATTTGTTTGTCTTATCAGTGCAATGATACATCACTCATTGCAGAGTAAGCCTTAATGCATGAAACTGACCTTTTGAGTGTCGAAAAATATAATTATAGCGAGCATTCTCAGCAATGAAATGACCTGAACATTTATTTAATTTTGAATTAAACCCAGGGTTCCTGATCTGAAGGACAAGGGTTCAAGCCCAAGTACCAACGAGCTGCCACTGCTGGATACTTGAACAAGGCCATTAACCCTCAATTGCTCAGGTCTTTTAAAAAATGTAAGTCACCCTGGATAAGGGCGTCTGCCAGGAGCAACAATGTAAAATGTAGAGGAAGAAGAAAAGATGATGATGATGATGATGATGATGATGATGATGATGATGATGATGATGATGAAATGATGTTCATTGAAGAACAATACGGCACCTTTTTTTTTTTTAACCATTGCCAATTTTATTAATCGAACATTTTCTGTTCTTGCTGTCAGAATATTACAAAGTATCCAAATACAGGCATCTGAGGTATATTCATCTGCATGGGTACGAGTCGAGATGGATTTCTTCTGAGCCGCGCTCTTCTGTTTAGGAGGGTGAAGAGCAGAGGAACACAATGGCTCTCAAGAAACAGAGAAAAATAAAGACTTTGAAACATGTTTAGTTTTTCGTGGTGGTGTAACCGGTAGTTGCTGTTTTGTTCTGATTTCAGTCAGAAATACAATTAGAAAATTCTTATAGCTTGTCGTTGAGATGAACTCACTACCGGCAGAGATGGTTGGATATCAAGCACTGCACATTTCTCATGCATTGGTAAAGATATAATATAAAAATATATGTGTAGCTTCAATAGTAATGGGATGAAACGTAGTTAAATATCGAAAAACGGCTGTAAAGGGACAAAGACAGAACTAAACTAAGTTATAGTCCTAATGATAATCACCACAATGTAGTTTTAAATCTGCATTGGTTCCCTTCTATACACGGTTATAAAGTTTGATATGACATCATCCGCTAGGTTCTTCCTGTCTGGCCTTTCGAACACTTTCAACACATATTAAAGGAGTTACTGTCACTGCTGCACAGTTTCCAATAATTGTACTGTACATCCTGAAGTATTTTATCTTTTATACCTTCAAAGTTTAACCATCCAAATGTTAACGTTTCTTCTGACCTCCTCCGAAGAGGGGATTTTTTTACGTGCTGTTTATGCAAGTGTTTGTTAGCAGGATCACAGAAAAACATCATGTGCAGATTCCCATTACTTATATTTTTGACTAGCCAGTGTTATGAACAAAGAAAACCCCTTTAGATTAAGGAGATAAAATCATATTAAACCAAATTATGAAGCCAAAAATGTTTTAAAGGATTTCTTAACATTATAAGATCAGACATGTTTTATTATTATTATTATTATTATTATTATTATTATTATTATTATTATTATCCCATTTGGGATTGCTGTGCTTGGTGGAGATTGCGATCTCAGGGTGTTTTTATTTATTAAAGGATCATTTTACTTCCTGCTGCCATTTGCTTGCTTATATGTGTAAATATTTAAATATTATTTGTAAAGGGAGCATTCAAAGATGTTTCTATTGGGGATGTTACACTGCTGGTACTGGAAATGTTTTTGATAAAAGTGGCTGTTTTTTTTTCACTGAGGAAGTTATGTTTTTATTTGCTTGTTTGTTTGTTTGTTTGTTTTGGGGGTGGTGGTGTTTATTTTTTGTTTGTCCCTTTTTTGTTTGTATATGTTTTGTTTGTTTTTGTTTTCTAGCAAAAAGTTGTGAAGTCAATTTGATTTTTTTTTTTTATTAAGTCATTTGAGGTCTTGTTCGTGATCTGAATAAAATTTGGGATCCAGGAACCTTTTAAAGATTCTAAGAGATAGTTTGGAAACATGCTATTACAGCAAGACTAGAGGGGATGCTGTATACCTTCTGAGTGTGTGTGGGGGGGTCTTGGTGGAGGTGTGCACTTTGTAGTTGTGTGCTTGTTGGCAGGAGTTTGCTTTAAAAAAAAAAAAAAAAAAAAAAGTTGTGCAGATTTTCATGAAATTTCTAATCAAATTCTGGATCCAGGAAAACAAAATGTAAAGATTACAGTGAGATTTAATTTTTTGGAAGTGTGGTATTACAGCAGGATCAATAGGGGGTGCTGTTTACCTTCTGTAATGTTTCAGCTTGGCAGAGCTTTGCACTGTCTGAGTGCTCTTGTTTATGCACTCTAGTAAAAACTGTTGTTAAAGAAAATTAATCAACACCTGAGAGTGAACAGTGCCTGGGTATATGTAAGCATTTTGTTTAGACATGCATTTAAAAGTAAAATTGATCTTAATTTAAAAAAAATCAAATCAAATAAAAAGAATGGGAGCCTAAGATATTTACACAGTATTGTAATTTTTGTCAGTTAAAAGCACAAGGTGATGGGATATTGTTTATGTTCTTTGGTGTACGTAGCAGATGTTTATGTTGATTTAAGCTGAAGATGAATACCAATGCTTGTACTTCTGCAACAGAATCTTATAATGAAAGCATTGGATTATCTTAAGGCATCCTTTCACTGATGGCATTGATGATCAACATGAAATATGATTTTGTAACATTCTTGAACACACACACACACACACACACACACACACACACACACACACACACACACATACACAAGCCATATTCCTTGGCATATTAGACATCATATCTTCTTATATGGTTTCTCGTATCAAGGCAAAATATCCTTTCTCTGCCAAGTGCTTGTATCATAATACACGAAGCAAATATAAATGTATTATTAAATCAGTGACTAATATGGTTATAAGCCTGTAGTCTTTCAACAAATGATGACTTAAAAAAATAATAATAAATGTTTGTCTGCATTGTTATCAATCTTGCCTTCAGTGCATAACAATTCACAATAATAGAATTCGGTTCAGAATTTCTTAATGATTTCTAAAACTGTATAATCTATGTCTATACGTTATTTAAATTTTTATCATTCGTGTTTCTGGGCCTGTATGAAAAAAATTACAGCTATTATCCAACCAAAGTTCACTAAATTTTCTGCGTTTAAATGTATACTGATACATCTTTAACATACAAAATGCTACTGATCTCATTGATTCACAGTTTGAGTTGATATTAACATGAACATTTTTAAATATATGACAATAGCTTTACATTTCATCTTGTTATAAACAATAACCGAAGATCACCACAGATCACATGATGATCAATTCTGATAAACATAAACTGATTGTTACATGGAGGAGTGGCCTTCGCGAGCACCCCGTGTCTGTACATGATCGAAACGCACTGGTGAAGCCAGGTATTATCGACCCTGTGATGAATCAGACACCTTCAGTTTCAGACCGTGATGGCCGTACAGTCAGAAGACAGAGATGAGAGCTCGTTTGAATGCCCCTACTAATATTGTTTCCGTGTGGCTTCATCACCACACTTGGCATATCTTTTCAGGCACCATGTAGTGATTCTTCTGGCACTTGAAAACTTTGGCAAACTCTGGGAAATTCTGTAAAGAGCCGAAAACCCTGTAGGCAAAATAGAAACCAGATATTATTCAGTTGTTAGTTTAAAAATAACTTGGAGAATCAAATACTGAAATAATGGACTTGCCTAAACTTTCCCGGACTGTGGACATCTGTTTTAATGGAGTTGACGGCGTGTTCCGGTCTATACGTACCACACCAGACCTGCAGAACAAATTCACTCATTAATGCATTGTTTATAAGAATAAAAAATGCAGTACCGGCCTCGGGTAAACTGATCAGAAGGTTTTCAGTACAAGTCCCAGTACCACCAACTTGCCATTATTGGGCCCTTGACCAAGGCCCTTAACCCTCAACTGCTCATTGTAAAAATTAGATAAAAATAAAGATCAATTGGAATAAGGAAAACTTTCAAAATCCCATAAATGTAAATGTATATTTACATAATAAACATGGTACACATGACAATCCATTTATTTTGAAACAAATTTCCCTGTCACTTTCATGGGCGTCTATGAGCTCATGCCCATATGGGGGCGGATGTGACATTCCTCTGAAGTGTGTTATGCCGTTGCTGAGAATACAGCAGGTTAAAAAAAATAAACATGAACCATCCTGTTTGGTTGGTGATGGTTGTGTGTGA
Organism: Plotosus lineatus; assembly: GCA_024760905.1. Lineage (NCBI taxonomy): Eukaryota > Metazoa > Chordata > Actinopteri > Siluriformes > Plotosidae > Plotosus > Plotosus lineatus. The sequence continues at coordinate 21,609,372 of CM045739.1, forward strand.
TAAGGGGAGTGCAACATGAAGGGTCGGAAATGGGTAGAAAATTGGGGCTGGGACTCGTCAATGTCCGTCGTGTGTTCTTCTTCTTCTTTTCTTTTCGGCTGTTCCCTTTTTCTCAGGGGTCGCCACAATCATCGCACGTTTGATTTGGCAGAGGTTTTTAAGTCGGATGCCCTTCCTGACACAACCCTTTCTCAGGACCAGAAATACACTGACGGCTTTGCAGATACTCTTTACGGAAGTCAACAATGGCTTTGTTACAGCCTCACACCATAGACAGTGAGAGACATGGCCGGCCTTTGATAACCCAGTTAGCTGCACTGGGGGGACAGTGACAACCTTGTGGAGAGTGGGACTCGAACCCCCAACCTTAGGATCAGTGATCCAGCACCATTTAATGTCCGTCATGTGTCTCTGTTGTATAAATAGCTTCCTTCTCACCTGAGCAAAGTTTAGGAAGAAGAGTTGCTCGTGGTTAAGATCGATTCCAGGCAGTGGAGCTTCCTTTCCATGCTTCTTGATGTAATTCTGGTATGCCTGAGATAAATAATTTAATGACATTCAATTAAAAAAACAAAGAAAGGAAGCGCTCCCCTGAAACTGTATGATATCAGCTACTACTGCTTGCACCTCTTTTACATCATTTTATATACATTTGATTCAGCTTACTACAAATCCTAACACATAATTGAAACTACATCGCCGTCTTCTTTTCCTTTCGGATTTTTCCCTTTTCCAGGGGTTGCCATAGCGACTCGTCTGATTCGCATGTTTGATTTGGCATAGGTTTTTATGTCGGATGCCCTTCTTGACACAATGGTTCTTTTACATGACAGTGAGAGAGATGGCCGGCCTTTGATAACCCAGTTCACTGCATTGGGGTGACAGTGACAACCTTGTGGAGAGTGGGACTCGAACCCCCAACCTTCGGATCCAGCGCCCTTTACCACCAGGCCACCACTGCCCCTAAGGACAATAAATTATTTATATACTGCAGCATTATTATTCTTGCACGGGTTGGTGATTTAGTTCAGTGGTCCCCAAACCCCGGACTGCGGACCGGTACCGGTCCGTGGATCAATTGGTACCGGGCCACACAAGAAATAATTCTTTATTTCAGTTTTATTTATTATCTGAGTCTGAACAATTTTTATTTTTGAAAAACTTTTATTTTGAAAAATGACCGGATTCTCTCGGTTACATGTCGGTCATTTGAGCGCTAAAATGTAACCCACAAGGGGACGGCACATGAACAGTGGCGAGTTGGACATGTTTCAAACAATAACGGGGATTCCGGGTGAGACTGAGCCTGAGCCTTCATTCTCCCAGCTTGTGCACCATCACCTGTGGGTTTTTGTTTTTTTTTTAAGAAAAGTTCGACCTCAATTAAAAATGTAACGCGTAATCCTGATTAGGGAGGCTGGCGCATATCTCAGCCAACTCTGGGCACGGGCAGGGTATTATATTTACAATACAAACAAGCTACCCACCCCCGGACCACGGTAAAATTGTCAAGCATTGACCGGTCCGCGGTTATAAAAAGGTTGGGGATCACTGATTTAGTTTATATTGACTATAGAATATATCGACTCTGATGTTAATGCCAGATTTAATTTTAATTAAAGTTATATGAATGTACGGATGTCTTCACAGTTTTGAAAGGAGTCTTCACGGTCAAAAGTAAAATGGCAAAGGTAAAGCATTTTATTCCTTATTGAATTTTACACGGCAGTCTTCTTCCACGCAGCAGCATCAGGCTAATTATGCGGCAAAGTCACAAGGGTCACAAAGCGCTGTACTTACTTGATAAGACTGACGAATGCCCCCGTTGTCTGCAATATTTTCCCCGAGGGTGTTGTTTCCATTTAGCTGAAAAAAGAGAGAAGGAAAAGATGAAAAACAGAGAAAATAACAGCATTTTGTAGCTCTTTCCAGCTTTTCTGAAATTTATGAGGACAACTCATTACTCTGAAAACAGTTTCACAAAGAACACAACAAGCAGAACCTGGGTGACGACTCAGCAGAAGGAAATTGCAGTGCAGTGATACAGGACAGGAGAATCTATTATCTCCCATAATATTTTGTTGGAGCGCTCTAAGTCTTGATTACACAACTTATCTATTAACTAAACTAAACTAACTCTTTATTGTCAAAGTACATTTACATACATTGAAATTTGCTTTGTGCGCTAGGCACCTGTCGCCACTGTGCAGCACCAGTTATTGCGTTGTTCTATCCTTTTGATGCTGAGCGCCAAGCAGGAAGCAACAACTGCCAAATTTTAACGTCTTATGGTATGACGCGGCCGGATTCGAACTCCGACCTTCCGGAGGATAAAGCGGACGCTCTACCAACTGAGCTAAATCCCCAGTTAACAGTGTTGTTTTACTTCAGGTTGAAGCTCAGCAATATTATGTGGCAATAAAATGATGTCATCTGAATATATGATTAGAATGTGCATGTCGACTATTTATCCTTTAGTAATTGATCAAGCTGGTGGGGCCGTTGGCGTAGTGCTTAGGTTGCTGTGCTCATAACTGTGCGGTTTACACCCCTGGGCAAGGTCTGAACCACAAGTGTGGCCCTCGCCACCCAACAGTATAAATTAGTACAAGTAAATACTGCAAAGGTAACCTGTGCTGGACTAACATCCCATCCCGGTGGATTTGAACTCCTGGGTGTTTCATGCTTCGGAATCCGGGGATAAGCTCCAGCTCGAATGAGCCAGTTGGCTTGGGTGTAATAGCCCGAGTTGATTGGAATCTTCATTCACAGTACAAATTATTCTTTTTGTTGTTCTTTTTGCTTTGTTTAATTAACTAAGTTCAATAAAACCTTTTAAACAACTGAATAGGATATTAAAAGGGTTCAAATAGTCAATGGTCAGAGCAGTCAGTTCTGTAATAAGAACATACATTTTGTCCATTGGCCAGGTCCCATGAGAAGTTGCTATACTGGTTCACAATACATTTTGAGAGCTCCTGGAACCTCTGTGTTGAGGATGGAGTCCACCAGTCCTTCAGATCTCCATCTTTATCAAAGTTACGACCTGTTCAAAAACAAAAGGACAAGAAATTGACAATATAGCGCAGGGGTGTCAAACTCGTGCCACAAAGGGCCATGTGGCTGCAG
>CM045739.1:21617500-21622500 GCA_024760905.1 Plotosus lineatus
GAACCAGGCTGGGAGTTTTTAAAAGCCTCAGGAATCTTTTGCATGTGTTTAGAGTTAATTGGTTGATTCAGATGATTAGGTTAATAGCTCGTTTAGACTACCTTTTCATCATATGCTAATTTTTTGAGATAGGAATTTTGGGTTTTCATGAGCTGTATGGTGGCACGGTGGCGTAGTGGTTAGCATGTCTGCTTCACAGCAAGAAGGCCTGGGTTTGATTCCCGGCTTGGGCATTTCTGTGTGGAGTTTGCATGTTCTCCCCGTGCTTGCGTGGGTTTCTTCCGGGTGTTCCGGTTTCCTCCCACAATCCAAAGACATGCACAGTAGGTTAATTGGCCGTTCTAAATTGCCCATAGGTTCGCATCATGCAGGAGACAAAAGCAAACCACTGCACTAATCCTGCCAAGAAAACCTCCATGAAGATGATAACCAGGGTGTTATCCTTCATGGCAGATCGCCAATGGTCGTCCTACGACTCAGGCGCTAGATAGATGAGCTGTATGCCAAAATCATCAGTATTAAAACAATAAAAGACCTGAAATATTTCAGTTGGTGTGCAATGAATCTAAAATATATGAAAGTTTAATTTTTATCAGTACATTACAGAAAATAATGAACTTCATCACAATATGCTAATTTTTTGAGAAGGACCAGTATAATGTGTATGTATATGGTGTGAAATGCACGGCCTGCCGCTGCTGTGTGTGTGTGTGTGTGTGTGTGTGTGTGTATGTGTGTGTGTGCGATCACGAAACTGGGACTGAAATGTGTAACACTTTTACATTTTTTGCAGATTTATAAAAAATAGTTTTTTTTTCCAATTTTTCAATGGATGAGGCTGATATGCAGTACATTCTGGCAGATGCAGGATAATATTCCTAGGAGAGCAGCAGCATCAAATTATCCGTAGGACGACTCAGGATGTCAGTAACATGGACAGAATGAACAGCCTTCTATGCACTAATAATCGCTTTAGATATTAAATGTGTAATTAGTGACACTGTGCCAATTTATGGTGTTTGACATGTTCAACTTTTCTTTATTATTTAAAGTCAATAAATGCCAATCCATCAGTGTTCGGTGGGAGCACAGGATACACCATGTAACATGGACAGGAAAAGTTATGTATATCATCGATCCTGTTTTAAGTCTGGTGCTTTTTTTGCAATTTTGCCGCACACATCCAAATTCTGTGGTCATTGTACATACATTTGTGCTCCAATCCATTTGGTTATTGGACTTGAGGAGACCTTAGCAGAGGCTCAGCGGGACATGAGAATAATGAGATCTTTTATTCTCTTGTCACAAAATTGAACATGAAAAAGGTATAAACTAGGAAGCATTTACATTGTTTAAAAAACTATGTTCACCATATGTTCATGTGTTTATGATATTATTTCCCGGGCATGCACTAAAGATTTTGATGCACTGGTTCACCAATAATCTTGGACATGGAAATTATTTATTCATCATACAGAATATTATTTATTAAATTATGGAAATATTTATTCAAGTTTGAAGTTGGGTGGTTGGAAAATGTGTCAGTTTCATGATCAGACCTGTGTATGTATTACTTCATTTTATAGCCGTAATATATTAATGTTGCTGAGCGTCAATCTGACCAACTGGAGCAACAATATCCATGGATATCACATGCTGTGATTAAGGCTAAATGCACTCCATGAAAATATTAGAGTGTACTAGTGTGTGTGTGTGTGTGTGTGTGTGTGTGTGTGTGTGTGTGTAATCGACTAAATAAGAATATAATTATACGATCACCGCTCACCTCTTTGTATTCCTCATCCAGGTATGTATCGTTCTTAATGTTCTCTGAAAACCCAATCCTTTCTCGAATAGCTTGAGCCTGCAATAAAAAAAATAATAAAGGGGTAAAAAGGAATCATATTGAACTGATTTGTTGATAGACTATTGCACAGACTTCAGAGTGTGTATTGTACAAATCTCATGACTTCTTCAAATTACAAGTCAATATTTACTCAGGAAGCTTTTGTTTGAGAAGACATGACTAAGACTGACGGAGGAAATGTGCTGAACCACACACACAGACACATGCACACAGGCGCAGACACACTTACTCACTCTCTTATACACACACACACACACACACACACACACACACACAAAGAGACACACATAAATCAGGGTTGGCATCATGAGATAATTGTATAATTTTAACTGTGCCACCAATCTGAATGAGACTCACCTTCTCCTCTGCAGCTTTCCTGGTTTCAGCATCCATCCAGGTGAGGTCTTGTAGATTATTAACAAACACCTCTCTGATACCAGCAATCATTTCATCCATCTGAGCCATTAGTGGACAGCAGTAAACAAAATGGAAGATACAATATTGTGCGTAAATATTTACCCTTTGAACATTTGTAGATTTTGTAGCACTACGATTTGTAACTGAGATGGACTTTACTAGAAATGAGTCACCATTAGGTAGTTAGAAAGATTATTTTACTCAAATCATTCATCGTTATTATAATCAAAATCATGCTCGTTATTCATTTGCTGAACCACCTAATCCTATTAAGGTCACTGAAAGGCTGGTGCCTGTTTTATCCATCATTTGGAGAGGGCAGGCTGCACCGTGAACAAGTCACCACACCATCACATAACATACATACAACCATACACTTTGGAACAGTCAGTTAGCCTAATGTGAATACCTTTGGACTGTGTGATGAAACCAGAGTACCTGGAGAAAACCCATGGAAATGCGAGGAGAACATGCAAACTCCACACAGAAATGCCCTCACCAAGCCTGGGACACAAGCTCAGGACTTTCTACCTGTGAGGTAGATGCACTTACCACCATGTCAAAATACTGCGAGATGAGTCATTGAGAAGCAATCTTAGTATAAACACATATTTCCCTGAAGTTGAAGAAGTTAAAAATGGAAAATAAAACGCAATCAATCCTTTGTTAGGATTCCCAACTCGGAATGTTCCACAGATCACAAAAATCCTATTATTAAAAACAGATTTCAGGACCAGATAGGAATGGTTTCATTTTGAGAAATGGCCACGAGATACTTGGAGAGTTCCACACTTCAGCGTGGAGATAGTCAAGGCATCCATACCTGGATGAAAGAGTGACAAGTCATATGAAATCCAGTCTGCAATTTGCTAAGGAGACAAAAACAAGTTCATTAAGGTTCTTTGAGCTGATATTGACCTGACCTGTGCTGACCGTGAGTGTCTGTCCTTCGTCCAAGAATTTATTTTCGAGAGAACATTTCTCCCGATCCTGACACCGAAACATTACAATAGTGGGATTGGGATATGGACATGCTTGCTTAACAGCAAAGACTTGGCAAGCAGGTCGAGGTTAAGGGCCCAATGAGGTATAGAATCAAATACAAAGCAATCCTCAAAAAAATATGTTCCAATCCATTAGCCACTCGGGCCTGAGAGAGGTTCACTAATCAAAAGGACAACAACCCTAATCTACACTGAATTAATAATCTATGGTGACAAGTAAAAAAAAAACAAAACAAAAAAACAGTCCACCTAGCTAATATTTTGTTGGTGGAAGGTGATGTGAAAAACAGAATTTGGTCAAAATGATAAGAGTGCACAGACAGAACATGCTCGGGCGAGTCAGTACATCGAAGGTCATTGACAAGCTCTGATAGACACAGGGATGCGATACCAAGAATAAAGTTTCTACATCAACAGTGATTCTGGTTTTGCTGGAAACTCTCTAAATAACACTTAAACCTTGACATGTAAAAACATGCATTAGATTCTTGGAAAAATCTGTGTAGTACAAGTAAATTATATAACAGCCGGCAGATGGTCTTCTAAAAGCCAGCGTATTACGGGTTTCAAACAAAAACAGGTCTCAATAAGGTATGTGATGATGAAAGGAATCCATGTCTCAACACGCCGGGATGTTTCCGTGGGATGTGATATTTGTGGAAAAAAAAAAAAAAACGAATAAGAGACGCAAAAGACAAAAAGAAACAATTGTACACCATCGCATCGTGCTCTATAATGAGTGAAACAAATTCTATACTAAAAGGATTCTCTCTCCTTTATTTGCCAAACCACTTAATCCTACTAATTTCAGTAAAGGTGGGGCACACCCTGAACAGCTTACCCAACCATCACAGGATCAACACACACATACACGGATATTTATATTTACATTTACAGCATTTGGCAGACACCGTTATCCAGAGTGACTTACATTCCTCATTTTCATACAACTGAGCAACTGGGGATTAAGGGCCTTTGCTCAAGGACCCAGTAGTGGCAGCTTGGTTGTACTTGAGCTTGAAGTGGTAACCTTCAGATCAGTAATGCACATCCTTTACCACTGAACCTCAGTGAATTTACATTCACACCTCGGGTCATTTTGAAACAGCTAGTTCGTCTAATGTGTATGTTGTTGGAGGAAACCAGAGTCCCACGAGGAACCCACACAAGCACGGGGAGAACGTGCAAACTCCACACAGAAAGGTCTGAGCCATGGAATCAATCCAGGATCTCCAGCGTCCTTTCAGTATTGGTTGCGGTAAAGTCTGCTGGGCTTTTACGCACAAGCCTATGGGTTCATCAGGCTCAAGCTTATACCCAGTTCCTTAGTGTGAAGCAGCTGAGATGGGACTCTAGTCCATAGCAGGTCACCTTCTCAGTATTTTTCCTGGTACCCTTTTATACTGCTCAGAGGACAGAGGCACACATGTGATTAAGACCTTGTCTCAGGATCTTAACATGTTAGGGATCAAATGGGGAATTGAACCCATGACCTCTCGATCATGATCCCAGTACCCTAACCAGCAGCACCACTCTATATTGGAATAGGGTGAGACTAATGTTTTTTGTTTGTTTTTTGTTTTGTTTTTTTATACACTGTACTGCCAGTTCATTAGAGACAGTAATGTATTTGATATGATCAATGTACTCAGTTAAAGGGGAGGTATGCCCCCCCCCCCCAATTTTTGATTATAAACTGTTTTGACAGTGTT
>CM045739.1:21627500-21630000 GCA_024760905.1 Plotosus lineatus
CTATGATGCGATCTTTCTGCTTGTAAATGGTTCCGATGGTCGATGGATGGTCACTTTACATGAAGCTGAGCCGAGTCACATTAAAATGTGAGGCGCTCAAAACCGAAAGTAGTGTACTTGCTGTGCTTGAGACAAAGTGCGGGTTATACGGACTTCCGGTCTTTCAAGTGAACAAGGGCACCGTTGAACTTGTTTAGTATTCAGCCTGCACTGATGTGAATCACCAGCAGAGCAGGGAGTTCTCTTTCTTTTCTGGATTTGGGTTTTCATTCATTTTACAACTCTCTTTGCTTAACTGAGCATGCATGGTAGATTGTGCCAATCTGAGCAGATAGTTAATTCATCTTTGTGTATGAGACTTGCACCCATGCTAGTAGGCTAACGCTTATGACCAACCATATTTGCTTAGGGTTACAAAAGTAACGTCATTGCGACATTACGTTAGCGTACTACAATTTTAAAATTTAACTTTTTTTTTTAAATATATATATAAATATATAAATATAAAAATATATAAATATAAATATATAAATATATAAATATAAAATCGAAAAAACGTAAAATAGATGATCGTAAGTCATGGAGTATCTGTAAAGTGTGTGTATATATATATATATATATATATATATATATATATATATATATATATATATATAAAATATATACAGTAAAGACAAATATAGTGACCACTGTACCCACAGCTCACCATGTCCTTGCTGTCTCCAGCAAAAGCTTCTTCTATGTACAGTCTGCCGACAGCATTCTCCATGTTGTTGTTTACATAGACTGCACACTGCCTCCATACTGCTGCCTCTGAACTGGTACCAGAGATAGCCTGGGACAGGAGAGGACATGACAAAGGGAGAGTTAAAAATCTCTCTCTCTCTCTCTCTCTCTCTCTCTCTGTTGACCTTTCTTATAAGACTCGTTCATTACAATTACCACACAAACATATCCCAGGACTCATCAAGCTTTAACTAGTTATTGCCATTAAAGAAGTTATATTTTATATCCATTCATTCATTTTCTTAACCACTTAGTTCCAATTACGATTGTCGGGAGGCTGGCACTCTTCTCAGCCAACTTTGTCCAAGGGTGGAAAACACCCTGTACAGATTGCCAGTCAATCGCAGGGCATTTTATATTCAGTTCATGCATTTGTTTGTTATAAAAATTGTGCAAAAATACCACCTGTGGATTTCAAATGTCGAGGGTTCAAGCCCCACCATCAACAGTTTGTCACTGCTGTCTCCCCAGTGCAGTTAACTGAGTTATCAAAAGCCGACCATGACTCTCAGCGTAGGTGGTAAATAGGCCAAAGAGGCCAAAGACTAGGCCATTGGGTTGGCGTCAGCATGTATCTGTCCTGTGATAGCCTGGTGAACTCTCCAAGGTGTACTCTAACCTCACCCAGAGTCGGCTGAGATGGGCGCCAGCATCCCCACGAGCTTAATTAATATTAAACGGTTCAGAAAATTAATGAATGAATGTGTTATATAGGGACTTTTAGGAAATGTCTTCCAGAGGTGAGGTTTTGAACAAGGAACACTCTGTTAAATTTTGGAGATGACCTGAATTCAGTTCTGAATCTAAGATTTTTTTAAAGGATTCTTCAACATTGAGAGAGCAGTTTTTGAAAGTGTGATATTACAACTCACCCAGTAGGGGGTGGTGTGTACTCATTCATTCATTTTCTGAACTGCTTAATCCCAATTAGAGTCATGGGGACATCAATATCTCAGCCACCACTGGGCGAGGGTAGAGTTCAGTTCATTTTCTGTAACCGCTTAATCCTAATTAAGGTCACGGGGAGGCTGACGCCCATCCCAGCCGACTCCGGGTGAGGACACAGTACACCCTGGACAGCTCGCCAGGCCATCGCAGGGCGGAAACACCCTAACGGCACTGCAGCCTACTTTTGACGAAAGTCAGAAATGGTTCTTTTACATGAACCTCCCACCTGAGACGTGGCTGGCCATTGATAACCCAGTTCGCTGCACTGGAGGGGACAGCAGCCAATGACAGTGAACCCCTGACCTTGACATCAGTAATCCAGCAAATTACCACCGGGCCACCACTGCCTTCTCCGATTATTCATATAATAATATTTCACCTGGGGTAATGGTGGCGTGGTGGAAAGGTGCTGAATTATTGCATAGCTGTCAGCGTGTTTTTGCCCTGTGATGGAATGGTGAGCTGTCCAGGGTGTACTCTGCCACCACCCAGATTCAGTTGAGATGGGTGCCAGCCGCTCCACGACACTAAGATTAAACGGTGCAGAAAATGAATGAATATTTCACCTGTTCTCTTCTTGTAACTCTTTATAAATGAACATAAGAGTTATAATGTATATTAAATTATATTTGGAGCAAAAATGAAAAAAAAAAAAAAAAATCATGCGAGATAGACCAGTACAGAGATCAGTTCTTATTTAGTATTTGTCCTTGGTGGTCCTTAGCCAGGCTCTTGTGTTCGTTAAATGGAACTGTGCAGGCCATTT
>CM045739.1:21632500-21677500 GCA_024760905.1 Plotosus lineatus
GTTGGCTGAGATAGGCTTGCAGACCAAATCAACTGACAGATTATCATAAAAGGATATAAATTACACAATTACATGCCATACGGGTGTTTTCAATTGTTTCTCCTTTGACTGAAGAGTGTTTTTTTCATGGTAGGATTCTGTGCTATTCTAACATTGACTCATTTTCTGAATGGCCTGATCCTAATTAGGGTCACAGGGAGGCTGGTGCCCATCTCAGCTGACTTCTGGGCGAAGGCAGAGTACACCCTGGACAGCTCACCAAGCTATCACAGGGCAGAAACATGCTGACAGCTACATACAGCTGACACTTGACGAAAGTCAGCAATAGTTCTTTTATATCAGCCTGTTGCCATCGTCAGTGAGGGACATGGCCGGCCTTTGATAACCCAGTTAGGTGCACTGGGAGGATAGTGGCTACTCGTTGAGAGTGGGGCTTGAACCCCCAACCTTATGATCAGTGACCCAGCACCTTACTAGCAAGCCACTACTGCCTGTATTCCAACATTTTATATCCATGTACAGTGATACCTCAGCTCACGAACATAATTGGTTCCCAGAAAGTGTGTGTAAGGCGAAAAGTTCGTCTTCCGAACATTTATTTCTCATAAGAAACCATTAAAATGAGAATAATCCGTTCCCAGGTCCCCATAAAACATAATTTTCTACTAATTAAGCCTTAAAACTACACAAAAATATACCTTATTTTATGTATAATAAATGTGCTATTGTATTGTAATTAAAGAAATAAACTGTACTGTATAATAAAGTCGTTTTATTTACCTTTGTGATGGTAGTTGATGGCTTGATGGAATGGAGTGGGAGGAGGAGGGAGGGAGGGACTTACTGTTTGGAAGGAGAGTTTGGAAACGCCTACTGTTTGGAAACACCCGTAGCCACACACGCACCCTTAATAGCTTCCTTGTTCTTAAGGATGGTAGCAATGGTAGACTTAGCGTACTGGTACTGGGACGCTAAGTCACACAAACGCACACCTCGTTCGTGTTTTTCAATGATCTCCGCCTGTGGTGGGGTCTTTTTCGGTCCCATAATAGCAAAAGTACACTCAATATGGTCCAAAATGTCTATCAAACACAAACCATTTCCGCACTCAAAGAAAGGGGGGTGACGAACTGTGACGCCGTGAGCGTGCGTCAGCTTCTCGTGGCCGCCACCGTTGCGCTGTTCGGCCACGTGGTTTGGTTCGTCCACCGAAAACTAGTTGTCAGCAGAGACTATATGCTCGCAAATTTAATGTTCTTGAGGCGAAAAGTTCGTGAGCTTAAGCGTTCGTCAGCGGAGGTTTTACTGTAAATACAGGGATCCCTTGCTACTTCGCACTTCAATTCATGCGGCTTCAGTGCATCACCTTTTTTTTTTTTTTTTTTTTTTGAATATTCATCGAATTAAAAAATGAGGAAATTAAGGAAGAATAGGGGGAAAAGTTAAGGAAAATGGCACAAAAAGACAAGGCCAATTATGCAAAAAAAAAAAACAAACAAAACAAGAAAAACCCCAAACCCCCCCATCAAAACTACTTACATTTTTATGTGAGATGCTCATCTGAGAGCGTGCACGCGTAACTGCATGCATGTGCGCGCACACGTTTGTATGTGTGTGTATTTATGTTTTATTTACATCTTATGCATTATTTTTGAATGTTTAATTGTTGTTATAAGCATTTATAGCATTGAATATGTATTCATTGATATTATATACACATACACATGTACGTATACGTCAGTTGCGGGGGTTGATCCTACTTCGCGGAATTCGGTGGTCTCATTCGGTGTACGGTTGGATTGTAATCAATTACTTGAATATGGTGCTTTATGACTGTTGCCTATTATCTTGGCGAGGGTATGTTAGCGGGGCAAGTCCTTCCCTAACTCTTCACATTTACCTGGGCTTTGGATCACCATGCACCGTGTTGATACCATGTACATTCACACCAAGGGGCAGTTTAAATTAGCCAATGAGTTTACCACGCCTGTTTTTCCACCAGAAAGCTCAGATGAAATTCATACAAACTCACGTACAACACCCTCGCTAGCCCTGAGGCTTAAACCAATAGTTACTGACGCAAAAATACCAATCACTACACAACCATGCAACCCTGAACTCGGCCGGCGTGGTCGCACCTTCAGATTAATTTACATTAGCAACAACTGAGAATGTGTTATGGTCAAAATCTTACACCAAAACATCTACAGTGGTACCTCACCTTACGAAATTAATTCATTCCAGAGCCTTTTTCATAACTTGCATTTTTCGTAAGTTGAACCGCATCTTACATGTAAAACACATGATTCGTTCTAAGGCTCCAAATACTACCCCATAAACCCTTTAAAAATTATAAAGATACACCAATTTTGTATGAAATATTTGTTAAAAGTAAAAGAAAATCATTTAACTTCTTTTAAATCTCTTGAACTACCTATGCGACACTTTAAAGTCAAGGGTTGTTGGTCCGAAAAACCCTCACCCCACCCCACCCCCACCCTCCTTCACGAAGTCCTTAAATATGGCGGTTGCTTTTTCCGAAATAATCGCCTCCGTAACTGTATCTCCGCTTTTAATAACTCCTTCTGCTTTGTCCTGATTGTAGAGGGGTTTCGGCCACACTCCTTTACGATTTTACTCAACCAAATCCCACTTTCGTATTTTTATTATCTCCTGTTTTATTTTTATTGATAATGGAGCCCACTTCTTCCTTTCATTGTCACCGGGAATCACTTTCTTGAGGCTCAAGATTAATAACGAAAAATAACGCTGCAATGAGCACACTCAAAAAAACTCAGGAAACTTACGAACCAACAGTACAACTCTCCTTCACGCGTGTGTCGAACAATGGGTCGAAGGCACATGAAAAGAATTATGGGTGCAGTACTGTATGATGGAGATTCAGCTCCCTCCAAGCCAATGCGAGGCCAGCGGGGCGGGGTGTTGGGAGACAACCAATGGGAAAGCAATTGTTTATATGTTTGAATGGCGCATTTTAATTTTTTTGAGATGTCGCTTTCGTAACGTGAACTTGTTTCGTATCCAGAGACAAAAATTTTCGGAAAATGCGTTTCGTAACCTGAATTTTTCGTTTGGTGAGACTTTCGTAAAAAAGTGAGGTACCACTGTACTTTCAAAAAAAAAAAAAATTCCAAAACATTTGTCGAAACTGAAGTAAAAAACATTCTATTTTATTTTTTCAGACTTTTTTTTCTTGGTCTTACTACCTTGTTTCAAGTCAGATTTAAATCAGTTAAAATACCAAACTGTATATGTCTAAAAGTTGATTAAATTCCATTTGGACAAAGCAGTCTTGTATAAATTCTAATCAAAATTGAGTCTGGACATCTCACGAGGCCATCGCAGGGCCAACACTCACACAACCATTCGCATTCACATGTAGGGATGATTGGGAGCAGCTGATTAGTCTACTATGTATGTTTTTTGACTGCTGGAGGAAACCAGAGTACCCAGAGGAAGCCAACACATGCACAAGGACAGCATGCAAACGCCACACAGAACCACTGGGAATGGAACCCAGGTCTTCTCGCTATGGGGCAGATGTGCTAACCACCACCCTGTAATATCTAGTGTTCAAAAAAAAAAAAAATCAATGAAGAAAAATGGTTTCATACAATCAAATCGAACTGAAGTGTGAAGTTAGTGCTGAGTGTCTCGAGGGGCATCTTGTTATAGAGGAGAACAGGATTGTTTCTGTCTTCAGGTACGTCTGTAGCCTGCGGGAACAAGAACAAGCAGCAGGATGAACCATTTTAAAAGTGAATAGAATACAAAAAAAGAGCAGGAAAGCTTCTGGAAATCCATATGTTCTCATTTTCACCTAGCAAAGTGGAGCTGCCCTTAAAATTTTAAGGATGAAGTTCACTTTTTTATTTGTGAGCAGTTTATGAAATTAATTTTGTGAGATTTATGATGTACTGAGTGAGCTACACAACGAAAACTCATAGACTACAACCTACATCCACCCCATAACATGGACAATGGCCCTCTATGAGTACAGCTTTAGTTACCCATGTACATATCTTATGACATGTTCTATAGTATGTGGGCGTGGCCAACTTATTGGGGGTGGGTCTCATTAAAGCTTTTACCAGATGGCTGGGGGTTGTCATATAGTCACACATGTCCACAGGAAAAACAAGTACAGTCACGGAATCACAATTTATAGAGTGACACCCGCTGCTCTCTTATTCACTCGAATAAATCATCGTCTCAAAAAACAAGCGCAGTCACACATTAGAGACACTTTTCTCAAAGTAATTTTTACTCATCCTTTAGTGGTTTATTTTCTTTCTTTTAAGAAACTTGGTACTTTGAGCTGAGGTGCACTTTGATGTCACCTGCGAAACCAGATGAGCCATTTTTGCTTTAATGACCATCAGTGATAGTAGGCCTCCGGCATTATGTGAGCTGAGAGCCATTAAAACCGTCTGGAAGAAATCAGGCTGCAGAAGTGTCTTCTCATCAAATTAAAAGAACCAGTATCATGTTCATTCATTCATTTTCTGAACTGCTTAATCCTCATTAGGGTCATGGGAGGCTGGCTCCCATCTCAGCCGACTCTGGGTGAGGGCAGCGTACACCCTGGCCAGCTAGCCAGCTCATTGTAGGACAGAAACACGCTGACGGCGATGCAGCTCCTTTTAACGAAAGTCAGCAATGGTTCTTTTACATGAACCTCTCACCATAGACTGTGACCGGCATGGCCGATCAAAGTGAATAAGTGAGTGAATATCAGAATTCATAAAGTTTCAAAACTATAGCAGTGCACATTTAAATTGAGGGGAGGGGGATGGCTTCATCTCCAAAATTAAAAATGCGGTGTTTACATTGGTACAAACAATAATGGAACTCATCAATTACATCGACGGCTTTGTTATCGTGATCACTGGCGTGAAATTGTAGTCAGAAAAAAAATTTATTTTTTTCTGAATAAAAGGGGGAAAACCATCATCTTCCACAAAGGCTACTTTTACAAATTCTAGTATTCCTTGATGAATAATATGTAAATTCACTGTTGTTATTTTTTTAAGCCTGGTTCAAAAATGATATCTTATTCTGCATGCAGTCTCAACAATGCAATTGGAACTGTGAGTCTTCAAACATTTGATTTTTTTTCACATTTTCTCACAATTTCTCACATTTTACTTTTTGTGCCCATGCTCATTTTTCCCGTGGACTCCCCACATATCTCTATACAGTCATCCCTTGAATATCGCGGATAATGGAGACCAGACCTGGCCGCGATATGCGAAAAACCGCGAAGTAGGAACCCCCCACCCCCGCCCCCATTTCTACCATGTTGTCTCATTTCTATATGTTTTCGTGTCTACACAATATCAAAAAGTGTATATTAAACGTTACACAGTTATATGCATATGTAAATACTGTACTCTATTAATATTTAAATAGAATTTATATATAAATACTTTAAGTACTGTACTCAACTCTGACAATAGCTCTTCTCCGCGGTGCAGGACGTTCACAAACGCTATACAATAAGATCACAAAATCACAAAAAAAATCCCGCGGGAATGTGCGAGGCAACAGCGTCACACGTCTAAGACAATCAGCTTGCGAGATTGAGTTGAGTGGGCGGTCCCTGCCTGAACTGAGGAGGAGGGGCACTTCAGTCTGTCATTTGGAAACAATGAATGCAGCCTGCCTTGGGTCCCTCTGCCTTCCGCTTGCTTACATGTGAGTTCCAACACGAATTTTGAATTTTTTGTGAACATTTTTATTTTATTTTATTTTTTATTAAAATACTGCGATGTACCAAGACCGCAATTCTCAAATCGTGAAGAGGCAGAGAACGACTGTACTCATATATATATATATGTATGTATGTATGTATGTATATATATATATATATATATATATATATATATATATATATATATATATATATATATATATATATATATATATATATATATATATATATATATATAACAAAGGACAGGACAAAGGCTTTCTATTGAAACTCCATTTATCACTACAGATCTGTTTGAGGGTGGTTTCACCACCCTCAAACAGATCTGTAGTGATAAATGGAGTTTCAATAGAAAGCCTTTGTCCTGTCCTTTGTTATTTGCTCTACCAAAAAGTATTGAGCACTCTCCTACGGAAGGATCTACTCAGAAAATCCTCTATATATATATATATATATATATATATATATATATATATATATATATATATATATATATATATATATATATATATATATATAGGTAAAAAAGGTAAAGGGTAAAGTCTGTTGGGTTTTTACACCAGAGTCTAGCGACTCATCAGACCGGTGCTTGTCCCCGGTTTCTGTAGCGTGAAGCAACGAGAAGTTCAACTCCTCCTGGATGGGACGCTAGTCCATTGCAGGTTACCTTGCCAGTATATTTTTACTGGTACCCATTTATACTACTGGGTGAGCAGAGGCAGATGCTGCGCTCATGAGCGGGAGTTCGAATCCCACTGAGACCCACACTGTGCTAAGACCCCTGGGCAAGGTCTCAAACACAAGTGTGCCTCTGTTCACCCAGCAGTATAAATGGGTACTAGTAAAAAAATATATATATATATCTATATATATATATATATTATTCCTTTCGGCTTTTTCCCTTTCTCGGAGTCGCCATAGCGAATCACCTGATTCGCACATTTTGATTTGGCATAGGTTTTTACATCGGATGCCCTTCCTGTCATAACCCTTGGTGCACATCAGACAATGCTTCTCATCAAGACAATTCTTACCAGGTGTGTGTTTTATAGTGGGCAGGGCAGCTTTAAGCCACTCATCAGTGATTTGGCACACACCTGACTTAAATTGTTTGGTAAAATTCCGTTTCAATTGCTCTTTAAGTCTCCTTAGGCAGAGGGTTCAATTACTTATTCCTCCCCCTTCTGTCATTGTTTGCATGGTATCCTCATTAAAATATGAAAACCTATAAATGTTTGGGTGGTTTTAGTTAAAGCAGACACTGTTTTTTCATCTGTGTGATTTTGACAAAGATCAGATCACATTTGATGGTGATTTTATGCAGAAATGTGAGAAATTCCAAAAGGTTCAGATACTTTTTCATACCACTGTATATATATATATATATATATATATATATATATATATATATATATATATATATATATATATATATATATATATATAAATAAGGGGCAGTGGTGGTCTAGTGGTGTAAGGTGCTGGATCGCTGATCCAAAGGTTGGGGGTTCGAGTCCCATTCTCCACAAGGTTGTCACTGTCCCCCCCAGTGCAGCTCACTGGGTTATCAAAGGCCGGCCATGTCTCTCACTGTCTATGGTTTGATTCATGTAAAAGAACCATTGCTGACTTTCGACAAGAGTAGGCTGCAAAGCCGTCAGCGTGCTTCCACCCTGCGATGGCACCTGGCGAGCTGTCCAGGGTGTACTCTGCCCTCGCCCTGAGTTGGCTGGGATGGGCACCAGCCTCCCCGCGACCCTAATTAGGATGAAGCGGTTACAGAAAATGAACTGATATATATATATATATATATATATATATATATATACATGTGTGTGTACCCATGTTACATTTAATCAAATCTATATGATATGATTATTATCAGACACTTTGTGTAGCAGTATTACACCATTAATATATAAAAAAAAATCATGTGCTCACATTAGCGATCTCTTGCTCCAGCTGCATGACCCGAACTGCCTCCTCTCTGATTTTCGTCTCATTTGCATCCAAGCCTCTGTCATTTCGGACCAGCACAGCGAGATCAACCATGAAGTTCTCATATGTGACACAGGCCTGTGAACACACGTAGACAACTCCTGTGACACTCCAGAAACAAGCCAGTGAGAGGGTGTTTGCACAAGTGCGGGAATGTTAGCAGGGGTTGAGATGCTTTTTAAATTATGAACTAGCTATGCCTCCTGATGGTTCACTCCCCAGTTATCTAGGAAGCATTCTAGATCTCCCACCAGGCATCATACCAATTCATTGGGTTCATCATTTCTGCCTTCCTCCCTCCATCCTGTCTATATCTTTGCAGATCTTTTTTTCCCCATCTCTGCTCTTTCCCTTGAGATACTTCACGTTCTCGATAAATATTAATTCATCCTAACCTAACCACCAGACAGGAAGTCCTCTCCAACTGCTTTCATCTACTGAGCTGTGTCCTGTGGGATGGAGCTACAGTGTGTGTGAGAGCCTCATTTCCAGCCATGTTAACACTAATTACCTGCAGGATCTGGAGCATATTAGAGACAGAGCGCTCGTGGGGAGTCTAATATTAATAATAATCAAATAAGAGCCCGGTGATGTCTGTGCATAGGGTCCAGACATACTGGAAGCCTAAAGTGGCGGATGACAGATGGAGACGATGTACAAGAGAAAGACTATGTTTTTACAATTACATTTGGGACGCACAGGACTGAATAGATAGGGACAGACCAAGACAGAGGATTCGATCTTATCGTCAATGTTATTTGTGACTTTCTACAGACAGTCTGAACTACAAGCCGAATCTGTGTCTGGTAAAGAAAGACTAAGACTGGATCAACTGGCATCATGTATGGAATCGCGTCTCTTTCTGTACCGAGTAAATAATGAATTTGGGTGCTAATATTTTTTCAAAAGCATCTCCCATCATTAAATTTAAGAAAACATGTCTGTATCCTATTAAAAAGGGAAACCAAAATAAAATGTTTGTTGTAAATGGAAGGTGTGTCTGAAGAATGAGTGACACGGTGGTGGAGTGGTTAGCACTTCGAGCTCACGACAAAAAGATTCTGGATTCGAACCCCATTTCCAGTCAAGGTTTATCTGCTATGCTGTATTTGCATGTTCTATCCATGCTTGAGAGGGTTTTCACTGAGTGCTGTTTCCCTCCTACTGCCCAGAGCCCTGCACATTATGCTAACTGAACCTTCTCGATTGTGTGAATTGTGGATGAGAATGGTTAAATGTGTGTTGGCCCTGCGATGGCTTGATGAGTTGTTCATTGCATATCCTGCTTTTATTCGAATGGCTGGAATGTTCTCCAGCCTCGCCATTACCCTAATAAAGGATAACGCCATTTGGAAAATTAAATAAAAATGAAACTGAAAAATGTCCAAAGATGAAAGCTGCATTCCAGCAGAGGAAGATTATACCATCTGTGAATCATGATGGAGAAAGTGTTACGATTTAGGCCTGTTTAGCTCTATCTGAACCGGGATAGTTCACAATATATATAGCAGAGTGTGTTAATGTATCTCGACCAAATATACAAAATTGTTACCGAACGTCCATGTTAATGATATTAGGACCGTTGGGGCATAACAATGATTTCATTAAAAAATATATACAGGGATCCCTCACTACGTCACGCTTCGATTCATGTGGCTTCAGTGCATTGCGGGGTTTTTTTTGTTGTTGTTGGTTTTTTTGCTGTTGTTTGTTTGTTTGTTTGTTTTTTATTTATTTAAATATTTATCGAATTAAAAAATAAAGAAATTAAGGAAGAATAGGGGAAAAGTTAAGGAAAATGCCAAAAAAAAACAAGTCCAATTATGAAAAAAACAAAAAAAACAAACACAAAACAAAAAACAACTCAAAACCCCCCATCAAAACTACTTACATTTTTGTGAGGTGTGCATCTGAGTGCGTGCACGTATAGCTGCATGCGTGCACATGCACACGTTTGTATGTGTGTGTATTTATGTTTTATTTACATCTTATGCATTATTTTTAATGTTCATTTATTATTATAAGCATTTATAGCATTGAATATGTATTTATTGATATAATATACACATACGTGTACATACAGGTAGGGGGTGATCCTACTTTGCAGAATTCGGTGGTCGTGTGGTCGTCTCTGTCCCAATTAACCGTGGAAAGTGAGGGATACCTGTATTTCTCATAATATTTTAACTTAAATCCTAATTTATGTAATTTTTGTAAAATGGTCTCATTTGGTCAATATTTGGTCAACACCTTATGAATTGTTCTTTCCATTCTTATCATCAGTAAATTCATAAATGTAAATTCCTGTTAAAGTGGTGAGCTTTGGGATATTCGAACACGATTGACTGAATATTATGGACCCAGGATGTACATTGTTCATGATCTAATATATAATAAATATATGAATATTCAAGACAGGTATAACTCTGAAGTTTGAAATGGACTCTCCATGCTCATCATCACAAGTGAGGAAGAATGTAACATGATCAAGAACTATCAAAGTAAAGCCGTAAAAGAAATAGTTTCTAAGCATGAAAAGGAAATGAAAAAGGCTTAGATCATAGAAGACACTCCGTCTCGCGGAGGATAGATCTCAATGCTAGAAATATACACACTAGTCAAAGGTATCACACGGAAAGGATGAGACTGGGAATGCATTCGGGACAAAGATACATTCATGGAAAATGGCAGACACTGTTATGTAGATGGAGTTTGTCCAATCTGGGGCAGATTGGTGGGATTGGGCTTGAACTCCCTATCTTCCTACCAATGGCCAAAAGCATTAATCACAGACCCAGCACTGCCCAAAAAATAAACGAAGAAAATGGCAAAGCTGAACATTGTTGATAAGCATAAAGTGTTTGCTATAATTGTCTGTCTGTCTTCCTTTTGGCTTTTTCCCTTTTACTCGGGAGTCGCCACAGCGAATCATCTGATTCGCACATTTGATTTGGCAGAGGTTTTTACGTCGGATGCCCTTCCTGCCACAACCCTTTTTAGCAAGGGACAGAAACACGCTGACGACTTTGCAGCTACTCTTTACGAAAGTCAGCAATGGTTCTTTTACATGCCTCTCACCATAGACAGTGAGAGACATGGCCCGCCTTTGATAACCCAGTTAGCTGCACTGGGGGGACGGTGACAACCTTGTGGCGAATGGGACTCGAACACCCAACCTTCGGATCAGCGATCCAGTGCCCTATACCACTAGACCACCACTGCCCCGGGTAAAGTGTTTGCTATAATAAGGAGTTGTGAACGGCGCTGGATGATGTAAATCTGAAAATGATTATAACGAGGGATAATGAGATATACAAAAAAGGGGGAGATAGCTGGACATGGTAAAAAGGTAAAGTCTGTTGGGCTTTTTATACATGAGCCATAGTGGCTCATCAGACTGGAACTTATCCCTGGTTTCCATAGCATGAAGCAAATAGGAGTTCAACTCCTCCTGGATGGGATGCTAGTCCATCGCAGGTTACCTTCCCAGTATATTTTTACTGGTACTCATTTATACTGCTGGGTGAACAGAGGCACACATGTGGTTAAGACCTTGCCCAGGGGTCTTAGCACAGTGTGGGTCTAACTGGGATTCGAACACACAGCCTCCCGATCATGAGCCCAGCACCCTAACCACTATGCCACCATAGCTAGACATGACTCATTCAATAATAATGAACACTTTGGTGTAACTTGGTGGTTAGCACGTCCGTATCACAGCAAAAAGGCCTGGGTTCGATTCCCAGCCTGGCTGTTTCTGTGTGGAGTTTGCATGTTCTCCTTGCTTGTAGGGGTTTCCTCCGAGTACTCCGGTTTCCGGTTACCTCCTTCAGTTCTAAAACATGCACAGTAGGTTAATTGGCTGTTCCAAATCACTCCTCGGTGTGAGTGTGAATATGAATGGTTGTGTTGGCACTGCAATGGTCCGGCGAGCTGTCCATGGTGTACTGCGCTCTTGCCTGGAGTCAGCTGAGATGGGTGCCAGCCTCCCCACAACCCTAATTAGGATGAAACGGTTCAGAAAATGAATGAATGATGAACTCTAGGTCTAACACCATGTGCATGTACTAAAAGTGACCTTCAGGATGATATCACTGAGGAATAGAGCAAACCTAGAAGGACAAGTCTGTGAAATCCATTCATGAGAAAGGAATAAATTAAGCTGTATTTCATTTGAGGTCAATACGCCAATCAGTCATTAAATTAACACCACCTGATTGGTCTGTGGATGGGCGGCCCCGGTATGCTAACACAATATGTTAATCATTGAAATCAATTTAAAGATTCTTGAAAAAAAAAAAAAAAAAACAGCTCCTGAATCCTGACATGCTATTAGGGGTGACATTTTTGTCTGTTGCAGAAACATGTATGATAAAACAAAAAAATTGCAGGGCAACCCTGGGGGGTTTGAAATGTGGATGTACCCCAGAATGAGAGAAATCCCATATACAGCGAGAATCAATCATCCAAAAAGACGAATAATAACTAGGGTTCTTAGATCACATCCTTTGAAGGTAAAGTATTTTTGTAATTAAGATAAGTTACAGTTAGGACTCTGGGGTGCCAATACATATGTGAAAACGATTTCTTATGCATCCTGAGCCGCTCTCTCACCATTCAAGACCTGATTTTATAACCATGCCATCAGGGAAGAAAAAGTACATTGATGTGATAACTGATGATTCGTTTTCAGCTGAAATAATTTTATTTTATAGTGTTGTCATGGTGATTAGACTCACTAAGCTTAATTAAGGCTGAAGGAGGTCCAACAAAAAATTAGATTGTGCAACTTTTTCTTTTCTGTGCAGTATATTCTTTGTGACATTTTAACATTTTTATTTACCTTGAGTTTTATTTAATCATGGTTGAAATTGACAAAATCTGGGACAAAGTTACCAGTGTTCGAGTCTACAAGTCAGAACAGGCCAAAAGGTGTGAGTTTCTTGGAACTTTTATAAACTGCAGGATGAATGGCGTATCTATTCACAGTCGAAAAAGAAAGGGACACAAAACAGCAACTTTATTGGAACAGGCATATTCCTACCTCTTCATACGGCCCCGTACAGACATAGTAATCTCTGGAGGGCAGGCCAAGGCTTGGCTGGTCAAACTGGTACAGAGAATCAGATGAACACACAATTATACCATTCATTCATTTTAAACAGGAAATCCAATGCATCCACTGCATGATTAAAAAAAAAGGTATCATGTACCATGAGTCAAATGAAAAGAGTCACATGTATCCTCTTCCAAGTTCGTAAAACAGAGAGACTATTTGTCAACGGAGATTTTGTGTTTGTGAGTGTTTGGATCATGTCCATATGAATAAAGTGGTTTTCATTGTTTAAATAAACAGTGTTTTGCTGAAAGCAAGAGCCGCCAAAGTGGAAACAAAAAAAAAGGTAATGGATAGGATTAGATTAAAAAAAAAAAAAAAGTCTTCAGATGAACAAAAAAGAACAAGAGACTGCATGAACTA
Source organism: Plotosus lineatus (assembly GCA_024760905.1). NCBI lineage: Eukaryota > Metazoa > Chordata > Actinopteri > Siluriformes > Plotosidae > Plotosus > Plotosus lineatus. Next base: position 21,645,712 of record CM045739.1, read on the forward strand.
AACAGTGAAGAGATCAGAGAGAAATGGAAGGAGACGGAAAAAGGGTAAGAGAGAAAAAGAGACACACAGAAAGGGTAAGAGAAAGTAAGTGGGAGAGCGAGAGAAAAGGAAGAGAGAATTATATAATTATATATATATATATATATATATATATATATATATATATATATATATATATATATATATATATATATACAAGTATATGTATGTATATATGTATATATGTATGAGTCTGTCTATATATATATATATATATATATATATATATATATATATATATATATACACAAAGAGAGAGAGAGAGAGAGAGAGAATAAATGATGTAAAAAAATGAAAAACACAGTTCCTGCAGGTGCACACTTACATGAATGATGTGAGAATTAGAATCTCGGTCGTCTGTACCAATAAAAAAACTAATTAGGACTTGTTTTCCATATTTCTCATTCAATTTGGCGATGACATCTTCTGCTCTCCAGTTGTCCCCTAAAGACAGCATTGTTATAGATCACTCACTAACAGAGCACGTCAATGTATCTTCATTCTGTGATGTTGGAGAGAATAAATTATATAAAATGAAATATCTACCAAATTTGTTGTCCCAATCATCCACTGCAATGGGCCAGTCAAAGATATCCGGGAGCATTGAGAGTAGAGGATCCCCACCTCTCTGTTCAATGATCGCTGATATTAAAAAATAAAAAATAAACATTTTTAATTAAAAAAAAAAACAGCCATGCAATACAGGGATCCCTCACTTTCCACAGTTAATGGGTCCGAGACCCCTCCACAACCGCCGATTTCTGCGAAGTAGGATCGATGCCCCCTGACTGACATATATGTGTCATCAATAAATACATATTTAATGCTATAAATGCTTATAATAACAATTAAACATTCAAAAATAATGCATAATATGTAAATAAAATATAAATACACACACATACAGATGCGTACCTAAACATAAAAATGTAAGTAGTTTTGTTGATGGGTTTTGGGCTGTTTTTTGTTTTTGTTTGTTTGGGTTTTTTGCATAAGTGGCCTTGTTTTGCGGCCTTTTCCTTTACTTTTTCCCTATTTTTTCCTTAATTTCCTTTTTTAATTTTTTTTATTTTTCGATTAATATTTTTGAAAAAGCTGCGATGCACTGAAGCCGGAGAACCTGAAGCACGAAGTAGTGAGAGATCAATGTATTACATTAACACAAGCAAGAAGGCCTGGTACGATTCTCAGCCTGGGAGTTTCTGTGTGGAGTTTGCATGTTCTCCCCGTGCTTGTGTGGGTCTCCTGGGAGTACTCCGGTTTCCTCCCACAGTCCAAAACCATGCACAGTAGATTAATTGGCTGATCCAAATCACCTCTTGGTGTTAGGGTGAGTGTGGAATGGCTGTGTGAGTGTTGGCACTGCGGTGGGCTGGCAAGCTGTCCAGGGTGTGCCCCACCCTTGCCCAGAGTCAGCTGAGATGGGCACCGGCCTCCCTGTGAACTTAATTAGGATTAAGTGGTTCAGAAAATAAATGGATGAATCATCAACCCCGGGATCCCAATCACACATTCTCAAGTTAAAGGTCCAATTCAGGACTGCCTGGTTAATGGCAAATTAGCCTTAATTACAGCATGTCACTGCCATTGCATTGATGCTTTGGTTGGTCGAGTCCATAATCAGCAACACTATACTTCTGGGCAACAAACATGGGCCAAACGCCAAATTGAAAAAACGTTGAGTTTACTGGCACTTACCATGAATGATTGATCAGAAAAGGAGTAAAAATTAAAGGTATCAGTCATGATGCTTGTGTCATAACAGATTATTATTATTATTTTTTTTTTAATTTGAGGGATGACAGGAAACAGTATAATTCACTTCCTGTGTATAGTCTACTTGTGTGCAAAGATAAAGTCGTTCATTTAGTCAATCATTCATCTGTCAAGTCCAACCCAGGTGACCCTGAACGAGGGCGGGATTCAACTGAAACGGTTCACGGGTCCATCTCAAGGGCTCACACAACCATTTTCACTCACTTCAGGGGGCAGTTTGGAACAGCCAATTAGCCTGATGTGCATTACTTTGGGATGTAGGAGGAAACAGAGGAAACCTACTCAAGAACATGAGAACATACAAACTCCACACAGAAACATCCGAGCCTGGGCTTGAACTCAGAACTCAGAACAAAATAAGTCTGAAGATACCAGCAACTCGTTTAAAATAATTTCAGTGCGTTTATTTATCGAGTTTTTCTCCAAAATGAATCCTGTACTCACTTTCATTGATGCAGGATTTATAGAGGATTCTGGCTTTGGCTAAAGAGCTGCTACCACTGCTGCTGTCTTCTTTTTCCAGAACCCCTGTAAAGAGAAAAAGGGAGGTTCATCCAACAAATACAAATAGGGACAGTTTAATTCCTGTATGTCAGCTGCTGAATGACAACCTAGATGTTGAACTAGCAGTATTTTACTAGACTGTTCCAAATATATACACAGTGATCCCTCGCTACTCCGTGCTTCAGTTCCTGCAGCTTCAGTGCATCGCGAATTCTTTAAAAATATTCATTGAAAAATAAAATAGGAAGGAAATTAAGGAAAAAGGTTAACAAAAATGCCACAAAACAAGGCCAATTATGCAAAAAAAGAAAAAAAAAAACAAACAAAAACAAAAAAACAACCCAAACCCCCCCAACAAAACTACTTACATTTTTATGTGAGGTGTGCAACTGTGTGTGTGCGCATCTGTATGTGTGTGTATTTTTATTTATGCCTTATGCATTATTTTTGAATGTGATCTTGATAGGTTAGGTGATACGTCGCAAGGACATTAATTCACCGCGCAAGTGTCAAGCTGATTAGCAGGACCCCCTTACTATTTCAGCAAAAGATTTAGCTGGCTCCTTAGCAGCTGATATGGTGTTGATCAGGTCTGGTGGTAGCGAGTTCCAGTCTTTAATGGTGTTTGGCATGAAGCTGAACTTGTAGGTATCTGTTTTGGCTGGTATCCGAAGAAGATGTTGACTATGCATAGTTTTGGTTGTTCTGGATGGTCGTTTTAATTGATCAGTTGGTAGGTTGGCTTGTTGATTAATGCCTTTACAAAATAGTATAAGTCTGTTTTGTTTCCTTCTGTCTTTAAGGGGTTGTAACTCTAACTGGTGGAGAATTGATGTCATGCTACCCGGTTCAAAGCTATAGTTAGATGTTATGAATCTTGCTGATCTATTTTGGACTGCTTCAATTTTTTCTTGTAGAAATATCTGATGTGGATCCCAAGCTGTAGATGCGTACTCAAGGACAGGTCTTATTAATCCTTTGTATGCTTGTAGTTTCACATCCAAAGGGCACTTTGCTAGGTTTCTATGCAGTAGGCCAAGTGTACGGTATGCTTTGTTACAGATGTTTTCTATATGCTTCCTCCAGTTTAAATCGTTCGTGATAGTTACTCCAAGGTATTTGATGGAATCTAAAAATTCTAGCTCTTGACCTTTTAACTTGTAACTGTGTTTGATGTTAGTTTTCTTTCTTGAAAGGGTCATCATGTTGCACTTAATTGGTTGGAACCGCATGCCCCATTTCTCTGCCCAATTGCCTAAAGTGTCAATATCCTGTTGTAAGATGTTACAGTCTTCTTCTCCAGTTATATTCCTGTAGCAGACACAGTCATCAGTAAAAAGCCTGATGTCAGATGATACATCGGTTGCAATGTCATTTATATGCACCAGAAACAGAATAGGTCCAAATACGGTCCCTTGTGGTACACCTGACACTACTTCAGCATCATTCGATTTTGCTCCATTTACCACCACGCACTGAGTTCTCGTTGACAGAAAGGAATCGATCCAGTTCATGATGTTCTTGGGTACTCCGTATTTATGCAATTTAGATTGTTCCATGGGAACGATGTTTCAACATGTTCCAATGTTTCATTGATATTATAAGCATTTATAGCGTTGAATATGTATTAATTTATATTATACATACACATACATGTATACAAACATCAATCCGGGCGGTTGATCCTACTTCCCAAAAATATAGTGTATATATATATATATATATATATATATATACTGTCTGTGTGTGTGTGTGTGTGTGTGTGTGTGTGTGTGTGTACTGTAGTGCATTTTGATGTTTGTGGTGGGCAAGGGAGACTCGCTCGTTGTCTTGGGAGACTTCAACGCCCATGTGGGCAACGATAGTGTGACCTGGAAGGGTGTGATCGGTAGGTACGGCCTCTCCAGTCTGAATCCGAATGGTGTGTCGTTGTTGGACTTCTGTGCTCGTCATAGTTTGTCTATCACGAACACCATGTTCGAACATAAGGGTGTCCATAAGTGCACTTGGCACCAGGACACCCTAGGTCGCAGTTCGATGATTGACTTTGTAGTCGTGTCATCGGACTTGCGACCATATGTTCTGGACACTTTCGGGTGAAGAGAGGAGCTGAGCTGTCTACCGATCACTACCTGGTGGTGAGTTGGCTTCGTGGTGTGGGAGGTTGCCTTCCAGACCTGGCAGGCCCAAGCGTGTAATCAGGGTCTGCTGGGAACGTTTGGCGGAGCCCCTGTCCGAGAGGCCTTTAACTCCCACCTCCGGCAGAGCTACAACCACGTTCCGGAGGAGGCGGGGACATGGAATCGAATGGGCCATGTTTCGTGCCTCCATTGCTGAGGCGGCAGCCCATAGCTGTGGCCGTAAGGTCGTCGGTGCTTGTCGTGGCGGTAATCCCGAACCCGGTGGTGGACACCTGCGGTGAAGGGGCCGTCCAGCTGAAGAAGGAGGCCTATCGGGTTTTATTAGCCTGTGGGACTCCTGAGGCAGCAAACGGGTACCGGCAGGCCAAACGTGCTGCAGCCGAGGCTGTCGCAGATGCAAAATCTCGGGCGTGGGAGGAGTTCGTGAGGGCCTGGAGAGTGATTATCGGTTGGCCTCAAAAGGTTCTGGGCCACCATCCGACGCCTCAGGAGGGGAAGCAGTTCTTCACAAACACTGTTTATGGTGGAGGTGGGGAGCTGCTTACCTTGACTGGGGATGTTGTTGAGAGGTGGAGGGAATACTTTGAGGACCTTCTCAATCCCACCAACACGCCCTCCGTGGAAGAGGAAGACCCTGGGGGTTCGGGTGAGGGTCCGCCCATCACTGGAGTGGAGGTCACTGAGGTTGTCAAAAAGCTCCTCGGTGGTCGAGCTCCGGGGTTGGACGAGATCCGCCCGGAATATCTCAGGGCTCTGGATGTTGTAGGACTGTCTTGGTTGACACGTCTCTGCAACATCGCGTGGTCATCGGGGGCTGTACCTCTGGATTGGCAAACTGGGGTGGTGGTCCCAATTTTTAAGAAGGGGGACCGGAGGGTGTGTTCCAATTATCGGGGAATTACACTCCTCAGCCTACCTGGGAAAGTCTATGCAGGGGTACTAGAGAGGAGGATCCGACCGATAGTCGAACCTCGGATTCAGGAGGAACAATGTGGTTTTCGTCCTGGCCGCAGCACTCTTGACCAACTCTATACGCTCCACAGGATTCTGGAGGGGGCATGGGAGTTTGCCCAATCTGTCCACATGTGCTTTGTGGATTTGGAGAAGGCTTTCGACCGTGTCCCTCGAAAGATCTTGTGGGGCGTGCTCCGAGAATACGGCGTTCCGGATCCGTTGCTACGAGCGATTCGGGCGCTGTATCACCGGAGCCAGAGTTTGGTCCGTATTGGTAACAGCAGGTCGGATTCGTTTCCAGTGGGAGTTGGAGTCCGCCAAGGCTGTCCTTTGTCACCGATTCTGTTCATAATTTTTATGGACAGAATTTCTAGGCGCAGTCGAGGCGATGAGGGGTTCTGGTTTGGTGGCCATCGGATATCGTCTCTGCTTTTTGCGGATGATGTTGTCTTTTGGCTTCATCAAGTCGGGCCCTCCAGCTCTCATTGGAGCAATTCGCAGCTGAGTGCGAAGCAGCCGGGATGAAGATCAGTACCTCCAAGTCCGAGGCCATGGTTCTCAGTCGGACAATGGTGGAATGCACCCTCCGGGTCGGGAATGAGGTCCTGCCCCAAGTGGAGGAGTTTAAGTATCTTGGGGTCTTGTTTACGAGTGAGGGAAGGATGGAGCGAGAGATCGACAGACGGATCGCTGCAGCCTCTGCTGTTAAGCGGTGCCTGTACCGGTCCGTTGTGGTAAAAAAGGAGCTGAGCCGTAAGGCGAAGCTCTCAATTTACCAGTCGATCTACGTTCCAACCCTCACCTATGGTCACGAGCTTTGGGTAATGACCGAAAGAACAAGATCACGGATACAAGCGGCTGAAATGAGCTTTCTTCGCCGGGTGGCGGGGTTCTCCCTTAGAGATAGGGTGAGAAGCCCCGCCACCCGGGGAGAGCTCGGAGTAGATCCGCTGCTCCTCCGTATTGAGAGGGGCCAGTTGAGGTGGCTCGGGCATCTGGTCAGAATGCCCCCCGGACGCCTCCCTGGTGTGGTGTTTCGGGCATGCCCAACCGGGAAGAGACCCCGGGGTCGACCTAGAACACGCTGGAGGGACTATGTCTCTCGGCTTGTCTGGGACCGCCTCGGTGTCCCCCCGGGAGAGTTGGAGGAAGTAGCTCGGGAGAGGGATGTCTGGACCTTTTTGCTAAGGTTGCTGCCCCCGCGACCCGACCCTGGACTAAGCGGAAGAAGATGATGATGATGATGATGGTGGGCAAGTACAGTTTCTTTAACAGATTTATTTTGTGTCCTATCCAATCATCCAATCATGTCTGATGCCATAACAATAACCCACAGATTAAAGCCTGGAGATTTAACACGTACTATATTTTGACTGATTATTTTCACACTGGTGACCCTCTGTGCTCTTACAAATGGCAGTATGGCTTGTTCAGAACAAAAAGTCAAAAACACTCTCTTACTCACTCATTTCCCAAAACCCTTAATCCTGTTAGGGTCACAGGAAGACGAGAGCCTATCTCAGCTCAGGCAGGTCCACTCTGAACAGTTCATCAGTGCATTACAGCGCCAAGACATACACACAACCATTCACAACAGCAATTTGAAACAGCCAATGGGCCTAATGCACATGTCTTTGTACTGTGAGAGAAAAGCAGAGTATGAACGGAGAGAATAAGATAAGATAAGATAAGATAAGATAAGATAAGATAAGATACAGCTTTATTAATCTCACAATGGAGAAATTCACTGTTACAGGCTCTTGAGGTATCATCAGTAGGGGGTGCAAAAATTGATACAAATACAAACATACACACATACATATATATTATATAAGTAAATAAATAAATAGATACATAAAAAGTATAAATTAATAAACAATAAAAGAAAAGAAGGGAACGACTTTGTAGACTGGCCTATATTAAAGTGTAAATGTATCTGAGTGCAGAGTAGATGGGTTGATATGGTTCACAGGCAGTGGGGTAGATGTGGCTGATTAAAGTGCGCGGGGTTTTTATTGCACATAACCGGTATTTTCACAGACAGTTACAAAGTGGCGTTGTACAGTCTGACAGCGGTGGGAATGAACGATATACAAACTTCACCCATAAACACCAGAGTCTGGGCTTGAACCCAGAGCCCTACTGCTATTAAGCAGATCTGTTAACCCACTACACCACATAGATAGGGATAGGGTGAGATGGAGGCGGATGGTTTGCTGTGGCGACCCCTGAAGGGAAAAGTTGAAAGGAAAAGAAGAAGAAGAAGAAGAAGAAGAAGAGTTAACCCACTACACCACAGTGCCACCCAATCTGTAAACACAATACTAAAAAAATGACTAGACAGAAAATTATTAATTCATTCATTAACCGAATCACTTTATCCTAACGGTGTCAAAGGTCGACTCTGTGGGAAGACAGGGTACACTCTGAACAGCTCGCCAGACCATCACAGGGTCATTCATCCATTCATTCTATCTCTAAGCCATTTAATCTTTATTAATGTCATGGAGAGGCTGGTGCCCATCTCACCCGACTCTGGATGAGGGCGGGGTACACCCTGGACAGCTCGCCAGACCATCACAGGGTCAATGCACACTACCATTCACAAATACTAAAATCCTAATATTGATTAATCCTAACCAAATCATGTACTCTGCAACAAACACACACACACACACACACACACACACACACACACACACACACACACACACACACACACACAGCAGTGACTCCGCTCTTCTCCTGGTTACTGCATGACTTTATTTTCGGCACCAAGAGTCAGTTGTTACCAGAAATCAGTTGTATATTGTTTTTATTTTTGTGGTTGCCAAACATTCAGCCAACCATAAAACCAGGAAATGAAACATGCAACTACCAAAGCAGTGCCAAAGATCACAATTTATTTAATCATTTATAAAACAGATGTCTTAATGAAACCCTTTTGCCTTCTGATTATTCATTCTGTATTACTGGCAGTACTGAGGGACTGCATTGCCTTTAATTGGGATTGCATTTGAATGCCTCCAGAAAAGGGAAAAAGATATTGAGTGTGTGTGATTGGATTAAAGGCCACCTAGTGTGTGTGTGTGTGTGTGTGTGTGTGTGTGTGTGTGTGTGTGTGTGTGTGTGTGTGTGTGTGTGTGTGTGGCTGGGTCCCCTACAGCTTCAAAACTGTCTCCCTCTGCCAGTCAGTCTCTCAACTTTGTTTTTTTCATACTTGATTCATATAACTAATAAACACTCCAATAAAGGAAAATCATAAACAAAGATTGACCCTCATAGGAACTTCTTGAGTTCTGATCCAAACAATATGGAAAGAATCAGATTGCAGGCAGAATTACTTTGTGAAATGAATCAACGTTGACGCAGCCTGTTTTCTGGATTTACCGGCGTACTTCATATCCCAGTGTGCTTAGCATACACCTGGAGAGCATTTTGTTGGCGTACTCAGGAAGTGGATTTCCTCCTCCACATCTGCTATTCAACCGTCACGGCATTAGCATCAGATTCCGTTTTCTAGTTTTCTGTTCAAACCAGCAGTGGTGGGCCATCAGGATCAGTAAAGCCTTGTCTGCTGGCCTGAACACTATCATCAGCACTGACCTAAATTGAGAACTTAAATTCAAGTATTTTTTCATTAATTTGTATTAATTTATTCCCAGCAGTCTGTTTTCATGTTCTAGCGACTTTTGGCGGCACTGCTTCCAGTACGTGTACGTGGATGTTTGTTTTTTTTTTTTTGTTGTTGTTGTTGTTTTTTTTTTTGTCCAATCAGATTTCAGATTCTATGTGCAGCCATGTCAATCTAATCTGTCCAGGGCTTTCAGAATCAGCAGGGCTGGTCAATGTCACTTAAAATATATGAGCAATGAGGTTTTTTAAGCAATCAGATTTCATATTTGCCTCACAGGGTCAGCTGGTGGGCTTACAATAATGTCAGCAATTTTCCGTCCTCTGATCGGTTGGTCAGAGCAAAACTAGCTGAATTTTCTGAAGCAATCTACACATGACAAATTTAAGTTAATTTTTTTACTGCCACAATGGCTAACAGAGGAGGAGAAATTGACTTGGTGTCTGACTTAATTCTGAAAAATCCATTTTTAAGGTGAACTTATTCAGAAAACGAGACATCATAAGGAGAGGTTGAGGAGGGAAAGTTTACACTTGTTACATTTTGCCCAGTAAACATCGGGGAAAGTGATACGATTCTCAGCGTTACTAGGCAGAACTCCACGAAATGCCCCTGTCTCTGTCTCTGCAATGCCCCGCCTTGTTGTATTGTTTTTGTATATTATTGATGGTTTGTATAATTGCAACAAGATAGTGGTGATATTAAGAGGTGGATTACGTCCATTAAGTCCCAATGAAGGTCCGGGTATCAAATACACGGCCCACCACTGCAAACCAGTAACCTCCCAACACTAATGTCAACTCAACTTAATGGTTGCATGACCTTTGACCTGGAACAGGCATCTTTCTTTCTGTCCATATATTTATCTATTTTTCTGAGCTCACTGATGCAATGCTCTAAATGTTCATTTATCAAACACAAGGTTTGCTTGTATGCATCGATATGTAGAACATGTGGACACAGAACTGTCACACAGATTGTAAAATAATACTTAAATAGAAATATGCTTTTTTGGAACAGAGAATAACAATGAAATGTTTTGGAATGTTATTTTTTTTTATCTCAGATGTTGTAGCTTTGAAAGTCTCTTCTACTGTAACTTGGTGAAATAAAAAGCCTTATCTGGCCCACATATTTTCACAAAGCCCTCTATGTCCCAGTCAGGAAGCAGATCCTCCCTGCGGCATCTCCACCATGGATATGCATGAGGTCTGCTGCTGTTACTCCATCAAAGAAGTTCTTCTTTCTCGGCTCATGCTGGCTGTTTGGCCCTGCACTAAAGCTAAGGTATTAAACCCTGTTAGTCGGTGCAGCGTTTTGTTTTGTGATGTCATGCCTATCAGTCAGGATTTCCAATATTCTGACTAAGCACAGCATTGATTCCAGTTTGATAACTGTCTCCAACTGCGGTAATTTCCTTGGCAGTTTGAGGATTACGATGACATGCAAAAGTTTATCCTCTCTCTCCCCTGGCAGCTCGTCAGAGTTTGCAAAGTTAATAGTGTGGTTCACAGTTACATCTAAAACGACATGACATAGCATACTGAATATATAATATATCCGAGATGGAACGAGAAGTATTATTGCTCCTCACTTCCTCTGAGGCTAAGAATAAGACACTCATTTGCATACATCTTCTTTTTTTTTTTTTTTTACTTCCTGCACGTTCTGGTTCTTCCTGACTGGCTGACTGTCTCTTTAATCCTTGAGGCCTTTAACCCGAGTTTATTACTATATAACTTTCCTTGGCATGTGCAGCTGCTCCTTGTCCCTCACTAAGCCACAACATGCTGGCGTCGCTCTTTAGAGTTTTACGGGACCCATACCGTACAGCAATTGCTATTTCTAGGATATAACAGATGTATGCATAAAAAAGATTATAAATGGTGCACGGTGAAATTATAATCCTGACATGTGAGTGGTTTAGAAATGTCTGCTTTACAGCAAGAAGGTCCTGTGGTCAAGTCCCAAGTTCGGGCATTTCTGTGTGGAGTTTTCACGTTCTCCCCATGCCTTTGGGCGTTTCCTCCGGATACTCTGGTTCCCCCCCCATGGTCCAAACACATGCTGCTCCTGGTGGACACTGTCTTCATTTAGTGTCAACTAACATGGGCTACAACCTCGCCAAAACCAACTAGGAGTCAGTGGTTTGGGAATTCAGTGGGAGAATGAGTGACTGAGTGAGTGAGTGAGTGAGTGCTTAGAAAGCCATTAAAATTTATTTGGCAGTTATAATATTTGAAAAATAGTATAAATGTGTAGTAACAGTGCATCATAAAGGAGCTTTTGATTGACTTGGCTCGATAAGGCACATTTATGGACCTGAGCAATGACACTAGGATCATATTATTCAATATCAGCAGCCATGTAATGGTTAGCAGTGCTGATAAAGTATCACTCAGTCATGCTTATGAATGTTTTGCAGTTTACCTGATTTCTGATGTGCATTCATAATTCTATCAGTGATCCGTGTATATACACTGGCTATAGCAAGAACAAAACAAAAACTGATGCTGAGGTTGGAACCACCAGGCAGAAGGCCTAGAGGAAGACCAAAGAGATGATTCATGGATGTGGTAAAGGAGAACATGAAGGTAGTTGGTGTAAAAGAAGAAGATGCAAAGGATAGGGTGAGATCCCAGCTAACACGCAACGTTGTTGCGACCATTTGCAACGTTGCAGAAAGGTCGCAATTTCGTGTTGCATGTAATGTCATGTAAACGTTGCAGCGACGTTGCTGCCATGTCACTACATCGCCTGCGACGTTCGCAACGTTGCAGCAATGGTTTAGGGAGTCCACAAACTGACGTTTGTCTACAATGTCTACAAGTCTACTTTGAGTCTACAAAGTAACATTGTAGTGACGGTGCTGCAACGTGACCGTATTAGCTGGGATGGAGGCAGATTATTTGCTGTGGTGACCCCTGAAGGGAAAAGCCGAAAGGAGAAGAAGAAGAAGAAACCCTGAAATTAATCGTCACATTAAATTATCCTTATATTACTAATAAAGTAATAAATGGTTTTAATCCGCGGTGCAGATATTGTGCCTCTACATTGTTGTAGTAATTAGAAACACATGCTCATCAGTGCATAAAGGGTGGCCACGCAGCCAAGGCCCAGGTGCAAATAAGATCCAAACCTCCAACAAAGTCCCTAAATACAATCTAATTTTCACATCAACGTTCTCTTTAAGTCCTCAAAAGACCATCACACTGGAAGCGCTAACGAGGGGATTTGGCTGCAGAGCTTGTTTTTCTGGTGAAGTCATGGCCTCTCGGTTAAGAAGCAGCCCCAACAAATTATTTTCACTTCACACTATTTGTGATGCACACTCAATGAGCCTTAACAAGAATTCTGCTGACATGTTAGTGATTAGCAAGAGCAGATGAGTGCCTTTCAAATTAAATTAAGATTAGGCGAATTTCCAGGCGTATCATTCATTTCGTTTTCAATTACACCTCACAGCATGAAGGTCCTGGGTTCACGTCCATGCCCAATAAGGACTGAGTTGAGTCTGCATGGGTGTTTCTAGGTTTTGTTTTGTTTTTGTTGTTTTTGTTTTTTTTATTGCCACGATGTGTGAGTGTAAGAGTGAATGTTTTTGTGTGTGTGTGTGTGTGTGTGTGTGTGTGTGTGTGTGTGTGTGTGTGTGTGTGTGTGTGTGTGTGTTGGCCTTGCGATGGCTTGGCAAGCTGTTAAGTTTGTACCTCACATTTCCCTAATGTTTGCTGATATATTGGCTCGTCCTTCCTGTAACCCTAATAGGATTGAGCAGCTCAATTAATGAGTGTGACTGAGCAAATCTTTCAATTATTATTATTATTATTATTATTATTATTAATGACAATGTTTTTCCCCCAGATTTCAGAGAAAGTTTTCTTGAACAAAACAGAACTTGTGTGTTTCACCCAAACCTTAATTTAACAATAACAAGCACAATGCTTTCACTATCATGTCGTAAAAACACAAACTCACAGCTTTCTAAAGCTTTGTGTCAAACATTTGGTCTAGAAAAAAATCATCCCAGTCTCCCTGCCTCAGCAAAACTTATGAATGTTTGTTAACTTTTAAAAGAAATGGGAGAAGGTCAACCCTGCCAGCATGTATCATCTCTGCTCACCAACAGTACTTTCTTCTGCTGCACATCATCAGCAACATATCCACCATCCCTGATATGGTCAGGTCCGCTTATCAGTGTATATCTGTTCCTGTATATTGACATGCTGAATGAACCTGAAACTTCGTGAGGAAAAGTCATGCACTATCACTGTTCAAACTGCTGGATCAAGTCTTTACTTGGAAATAGTTACATTTCCAGCATTTAGCAGACGCTCTTATCCAGAGCGACTTACAGAAGTACCCCCCCATCAACACTACAAAAACAAAAAAACAACCCAAACCCCCATCAAAACTACTTACATTTTTAAGTGAGGTGCGCGTCTGAATCTTGGGTTGTTTTTTGTTTGTTTTGGGGGTTTTGTATAATTGGCCCTGTTTTGTGGAATTTTCCTGAACTTTCCCCCTAGTTTTCCTTAATGTCCTTATTGTTTGATTTTTCTATGAATATTTTTGAAAAACTAGCGATGCACTGAAGCCGCAGAAACTGAAGCACAAAGTAGTGAGGGATCACTGTATTGCAGAAAAAGGTAAGTTTTCAGCTGTCGTGTGAAGATACTCAGTGACTCAACCTGACATCCATAGGAAGTTCATTCCACCACATTGGGGCCTGAACAGACAAGAGTTCAGATGAATTTTTCCCTTGTCCCTTGGTAGAGGGAGGGACCTTTATAGGAGTGCTAGAATATCTGAGAGAACACAGTGCAGGGCGAGGAAACACCACCAAACTGTGCTGGATTCTGAGAGTGAACATAATGACTCCTGCACTTGTTCGGTTTAGATTTGATTATCTTTTACAAAGGACTTACTATCTAATCTAGTGTATGTTTTAACAAAGTGAAATGTTCTGACCGGCCACATCATGTTTACCCCCTTCAGACTTTTCTTTCCTGACTTTTTTCCCCATTACAACCCGAAACATGGATAAATATGTTCAAGGAAATGGGCTGAAATCAATCCAGCAATGGTTTTATGTAAAAAATAAAAAAAATAAAAAAAAAAAATTCCATTTTATCAGGACAATTTGTATAACAAAGTATCGTCCAAGTCTGATTTCCATTTGCTCCAATGACTAGATGATTACTGAGGACGTATGCGGGTCCAATGTAAATATATTACTGAAAGGTTATTGGTATTTCTTTGTCCCACAAGCCTCATATATTATGATATTTTTTTCTTTTTTTTTCTTTTTTTTTTCTTTTGCAGCCCACAGGACCCCAATCACAATACACACTTGTAGTATCAACCAATGGTCATTAAACAACACTAGTTATTCAACTGAACATAGGGGCATCGTAGGTTTGTTATTATAATGGAATTGGGGTAAAAGGCACTGGTGTTTTTTTTTATCTGTTTGAGTACTAAAAGATTTCTGGTTCCTGAATCAAAGCTGAGCATAGAATACAGATAGAATGGAGGCTGCATTTAAAACTCCATTGTCACAGGCCATAAAGAAGAATGCTAATAAATCCAAGAACCCTTAATATGTTTCTGAAAACTGAGGTAGGAGTCTGAACGCACCCTACAGGAGGAGAGATGTAAAGCTTGATAAGGATTTGATGATACTCAGCTTCTCTCAGTTCCATAATAAAACGTATAGAATCCGGACTCATTCTAACAGTGGGGTAAAAAAAAAAAGAGCGAAGCACTCATTGCTCGTCATGCGTGAACCCTGTGAATGTCAAGTCCTGTCTGATCTAAAAAAAAAAACAAGATCTGGTTGGTACCTGGATACAGAGGTGAAATTAATTGGAACGCACTGGAACGCTGTGTTGGTAAGAAATATACAGACCTCTGCTACCAGAATGCACTGCAATACCTCGGAAAAGCAACTTTTATCCATGCATACAATGTGAGCCATTTTTATTTTAAGTGAATTTTACTGAAATAAATGTTAAATTGACGAATACAGAAAAATCGTCTCCAGAATTTGCATTCTGTGACTGTTGAACTGGGTTTTGATGGTTGGACGAACTCTAATAATTTGTAGGCTGCGATACTCCCTTACTGTGAGAGGTTGAAACTTGACATAGGCAGTAACTCACTATAGTGTAATATTAATTCCATACGTAATTGTCCACCCGTGCTGTTTTTTTGTTTTGTTTTGTTTTGGTTTGGTTTTGGGGTTTTCGCAGACAACAGGATTGACATTTTTGCAAAATAAACAAAACAAAAATCCCAAGTACTAAATCATGAGGCTTCTTCAGGTAGGAAAATCCTCTCCGTTACTCTGTCATGTGAGCAGCACCACTCCCTTCCGCAAACAAACACAGATCCATCAAGCGTTTCCTTTCTCACCATCAGCATCATCCTGCACACCACCATCCTATGCTGTTTGGCAACACTCTCACCCACTACTTCTTTGCAATCACTGACTTCCTTCAAATTACATCGCCTACACAAGATGTAGTCTACCTGTGTGCTCCTACCTCCGCTTTTATAAGTCACCCTATGCCCCTGTGTCTTCTAGTTGAAAGTATTCACCACAGCCATTTCCATCCTTTTTGCAAAATCGATCAACATCTGTCCTTCTGTGTTCCTGCCCTGGATATCAAACCTGCCCATCACTTCCTCGTCCCCTCTGTTACCTGCACCAACATGTCCATTGAAGTCTGCACCAATTACCACTCTTTCACCTCTGGGGGTACTCTGTATCACTTTATCGATCTCACTCCAGAATCTCTCCTTCTCTTCTAGCTCACATCCTGCCTGTGGGGCATAAGCACTAACAACATTGAACATCACGCCTTCAATTTCTAACTTGAGACTCATCACTCTGTGTGACACTCTTTTCACTTCTAGAACATTCCTGACAAACTCCTCCTTTAAGAGGAGACCTTGATCGGGTCTCGGTCGATCTGGTATGAAATGAGTATTGGTAGTTCGCATAGTGTATTTTGGCAAGTTTTACACCGAATGCCCTTCCTCTCACAACCCTCTGTATTTATCCGGGCTTGGGACCGGGGTCAGGACGAAGACTTGTTTGTGCCCATCCTCATGGCTGCATTATGAAGGTAAAAAAAAAGTGCAAATAAAAATTGATTTTATATTTAAGAGAAAGAGGGACAGAAGGTGCAGAGGAAATACATGGAGCACTGAGGCTGTGCAATAGCCCAGAGACGGAGCATGAATGACTGAAAATGTTACTAGACCAGAACACAATAGTAGGCTGTATGATTTAGTGTCTACATTTACTGTGGGCATCAGCTTCTAAAAACCCTTTAATTTTGTTGAGGTTATGGTTATTACAGTAGGCCCTTGACTACGCGCGGTTTTGCACCCACGGTTTGAGTATTCGCTGACTGCCGAGCAACCGGCACGTGATTCAAATTCAGCCAATGACTGTCCTCCTTTCTCCTGATTGGTTAAGCTGATGTCCTGCCCCTTTTTACTCATTCGCGCACAAGTTTTCAATGAGCCTCTTTTTTTGTGTGTGTTTTAATTACGAGTTAAGCTCTATGATACCACTCAAAACGCTGTGTGTCTTCTCTGGCTAAGCGATAGAAAACATTGGATGTCTCTTCTGAAGAAATAAGACTTTTTCCTAATAAACAACAGTTTTCTCTGAACTGTTGTATTAAAATCTTTTTCAATTATGATTCCAGTACAGTACCTAAGTTCATGTTTATGTGTGAGATTTTATGTTCTGTAGCATGTTTAACTATACCAAACGATGCCAAAAGGATAAACTTTATTACAGTACTCTTCATGTCCTTTTACATTGAAGTTGGAGTGACGTCTCCAAGATGGCGCGGCCCAGAGGGCGACATCACGGAGTTCTCAGAGTCTAATTGTTTCTTTGTTCGTTTTAATTTGTTTTATTTGTTGTTTTGTTTGTTCATGTTTTGCACTATGCTCGTCTACGACCGGTCGACTCTACTACAGCTATAAGATCGGAGTATTTTCGGGCGTGTATAACTAAGCAGAGCTAATATGCGATTAGCAGAGCTAATATGCTATGGTAGGCAGCTCAATGCGAGCCGCACCCCAGGTAAGAATAAGCCCAGGCGGGAAGGGGCCGAACGACGACTCCAGCGCTTGGGATTGCAGGGGATGAAGACCGTGTAGCCGGCTGGTGAATCCGCCTTATCGGGTGTACTCTCCTCGAGCCATGTTTCACAGAAACACAGTCCTGTAGATCCCTCTGCGCTGCAATCTGAGCATGAAGCTCGTCCATGTTGTTTCGCATGGACTGAACATTTTCAAGCAGTATGGCCGGAAGTGCTAACCAAGCCTCTGAGAAACCCGTAATAAGAATCAGAAACGTAATAAAGTTTATCCTTTTGGTATCATTTGTTAAACATGCTAGAAGAACATAAAATCTCACGCAAAAACATTCTCAGAATTAACTTAGGTACTGTACTGGAATAATAATTGAAAAATAATTTAAAACGAGTGCTTTACAACAGTATATGCTGTATAATGTTTATATTTTATCATCAATAAAAATAAGAGTAAAAATGAAAAAGTTTTTCTTGATCATTACTATATTTTACTACATTAATACTGTATTAATGAGTAAGACTGTCGATAGAATGTGTTTAAGAAGCATATTTTAACGCATGTAATAGATACATAGTATTTTACTTCCGGCTGCTCATTCGCGCATGTGACGTGATACATGGGGTTTTACTTCTGGGTACAAAACTCGCGGATTATCTTGATTCGCGGGAGGGCTTGGAACCGAACCCCCCGCGGATGTCGAGGGCCTACTGTATTGTTCTCTACCCCTTAAAAAATACTTTCGGCAAGACTCTTATCTTACTTTCACCCCTGCTTGGTTGAGAACCCACCTGGTATTACCAGGTTCTGTGGAGAGTTTTAGAAAGACCAGGCAAACAACTCTGTAAAAATCTGTCAAGAAAACTCTGAAAATTGAGTAAGCAAAAAAAAAAAAAAAATTCTGATTGGGCTGACGGTACAAGAACAATGAGGTACTCAACATCAACCAGCTATTAGCATTTTTAAACTTTGGATAGGCATCGATTGAATGGAAACAGTGGCCTCGTACCTTTAAGCACGACCTCTAGTTCATCCCGGAGGATGTCGAAGGTGCTGTAGCGTGAGCTGGTTTCAGGGATGATGTTCTTTTTCAGCCAGCCTCCACAGGCATACTGGTAGAAGTTTTCACATGGGTCTACTGTAGGGTCCATGCTCTCAATGAGGCGAGAAGCTGAAATGCCAGGAATGAGATAAAGTTCCATTTATTCTGAATTGTTTTTTTTTTTGTTTGTTTGTTTTTTTCTAATCCATTGTTATCTCTAGTGTTCTGGGAAGGTTTTTTGCCAGTTTTCAGCCTTTCTTGAGCTGTGTCATGTATAAAGATAAGTCAAAAACACATCCTATAATCCACAGCGACCAACACAGCGACCATCATATAATCCATACCAACCAGTTCAGGTAAGTATACTGAGCTTACCTGATCGTGTGCAGTCGGCTGTAGTGCAAACCCCATCTAAAAGAGATCAATACACAAAGGGAGGAAATGTTTCAGACAGCAGATGGGTTAATGTATAATTCTGAGTTGGCAATGTTTACAAAAGCGTTATTAATAATTTATCTTACATGATAATAATGGTGAATAGCTTATGTTGATGAACAAGCTAAAGCGGACTCTTCAGCAGATTCTTCATTTTCTGAACCGCTTAATCCTAACTAGGGTCGTGGGGAGGCTGGCACCCATCTCAGCCAACTCTGAGTGAGGGCAGAGTACACCCTTGACAGTTCACCAGGTCATCACAGGGCAGACATACGGTGACGGCTATGCAGTTCCTTTTAAAATAGTTAGCAAAGGTTCTTTTACATGAACCGCCCACCACAGAAAGTGAGAGACATGGCCAGTCTTTGGTAACCAAGTTATCCACATTCGGGGACAGCAGTGACAACCCAGTGATAGTGGGGTTTAAACTACCTTAACCGAACATGTTTATTTCCATTATCTTTCATTCAGTTGATGAACTATTTAATCCTAATAGGGTCATGGGGACGCTGGAGCCTATCTCAGATAACTCTGGCCATAGGTGAGGTACACCCTGAACAGCTCACCAAACCATTGCAGTGCAAACACACAGCCATTTACATTCATGTGTACACCTAGGGGCAAACAGTAAGAGAGACTTAGCATAACGTGCATGTTTTTGGACTGTGGGAGGAAACTGGGATACATGGAGGAAACCCATGCAAACATGCAACCGTCACACAGAAACACCCTTGACCTTTGTTGTCAGAAGGCAGATGTGCACCTATATGCGTTATCCGAGAGGGCATAATCTTTAATGACGATGAACATTGGTTTACAAATGATACTGTACATTTATGGCATTTGTTCATATCCACAGCTACTTTTATCAGCTTATACAACTGAGCAGATGGGGATTAATGTGCTTGTTTGAGGATCCAATGGTGGCAGATTGGTGGGACTGGGGCTTGAACACCTTTGCATCAGTAACCCAAAACACTAACCACCGAACCACCACAGAATTTCTGGTGACTAGAATCTGGATATGAATCACGTTTTCATACAAGAAGGATTCAATCATTGACAATCGTTCAGCACAACAAAATTTCAAACAGTCCTTTTTGAAAATTAGTTTTTCCTTTTGATTTGCAAGGTGAATGGCTGTTCAACAAACATGTACTAGTACTTGTGAAGGTGTTTGCACATTTACACAGCTTTTGGGCAACTGAATTTAAGTAAATATCTCTTTATAGACATTTACTGCTTTAATGTTAAGCACCCTAACTGTTGCTAGAAGTGATGATATGCACACTCTAATATTTTGAAGGAGGGCATTCAACCTTGATCACCGTATGTAATCCCCATGCCATTGTTGCTCCAGTTGGTCCAGTCGAGGCTCGGCAACAATAATCTTCTTCTTCTTCTCCTTTCGGCTTTTTTCCCTTTCTCGGGAGTCGCCACAGCGAATTGTCTGATTCGCACATTTGATTTAGCATAGGTTTTTACGTCGGATGCCTTTCCTGTCACAACCCTTTAGCAAGGGACAGAAACACGCTGACGACTTTGCAGCTACTCTTTACGAAAGTCAGCAATGGTTCTTTTACATGCTTCTCACCATAGACAGTGAGGGACATGGCCCGCCTTTGATAACCCAGTTAGCTGCACTGGGGGGGGACACTGACAACCTTGTGGGGACTCGAACCTCCAACCTTAGGATCAGCGATCCTGCACCCTATCCACTAGACCACCACTGCCCCGCTCGGCAACAATAATGTGGCATTAAAATGAAACAGCTGATGATCTGAATGTACTGAATGAGCAGGATTTCACATCAATAGCCTTTTCTTCCCTGATAGCTTGGCTATAAAACGGGGACTTCAATAATGGAAGAACGGTTCAGGGAGCATGAAGAATCATTTTCACATACGTATTGGCACCCCAGAGTCCTGACCTTAACCTTCTTCTTCTACTTTTGGCTGCTCCCTTCAGGGGTCGCCACAGCAAATCATCCACCTCCATCTCGCCCTGTCCTCTGCATCTTCTTTTCTGACTCCAACGACCTTCATGTCTTCCTTCACCACATCCATAAATCTCTTCTTTGGTCTTCCTCGAGGCCTTCTGCCTGGCAGTTCCAACCTCAGCATCCTACTGCCAATATATTCACTATCCCTCCTCTGTACACATCCAAACCATCTCAATCTAGCCTCTCTGACTTTGTCTCCAAAGCCTCTTACATGGGCTGTCCCTCTGATGTACTCATTTCTGATCCTATCCATCCTCGTTACTCCCAGAGAGAACCTCAACCTTTTCATCTCCGTGACCTCCAGCTCTGCCTCCTGCCTTTTCCTCAGCGCCACTGTTTCTAATCCAAACAACATCGCTGGCCTCACCACCGTCTTGTACACTTTTCCCTTCATTCTTGCTGGCACTCTCCTATCGCACATCACACCGGACACTTTTCTCCAACCATTCCAGCCTGCCTGCACACGCTTCTTCACCTCTTTTCCACACTCTCCATTGCTCTGGATTGTTGAGCCTAAGTAGAGTCCTGACCTTAACCATCTTGAAAATTTAGGATGTGTTGGAGAAGACTTCATGGAGGGGTTCAGTTTTTCCTTCATCGATTCAAGACGGTGAGAAATGAACCCGAGACTGGATTTGAAATAAATGCTACGTTGCTATATTAAATATACTGTATATTAATGCTGTACAAATATTAATGCTACCAGAAAAGCTCTTCCATGATTATTAACTTTTATTTGTCTTGTTGATGATCTTTACTGGCTCTTCAAACCTCATAACAGCCAAAACCATATAATTTTAACTTTACCCAATAGATCCCTCCAGTAAACCCATCCATACTGCACTCTATAGCACTGTCAGCCTCTAAAATTCCTCTTCCTTCCATTCTGAAATGGCCCCTCGGGGCTTTAAGAGCATATCCAACCAAACCTGTCATTACTGACTCACAGGAATGTCTTTCCTTCCAATAACACCCGTATTTATCTCGTCATTAATGTCTTTACCCACCTTTATGACATTAATCTGGCATGTAAATCTTCCTGGCTTGGCAATGTAATTGTATGTTTCTCACCTATGTCTGTGATTCTACACATCCTGGCTACAGCGATTTCATCAGCAGAACAACGGTATAGAATTTGTGTGAAATTTGATAGCATGCTGTCCAGGGTTCCCCCGACCTCACCCAGATTCTGTTGAGATGGGCGGCAGCCTGCCTTTGACCCAAATTAGGAATAAGCAGCTTTGAAAATGAATGAATGAATGAATATGCCCCCAGTGCAGCTATACTGGGCTATCAAAGGCCGACCATGTCTCTCACTGTCTATGATGTGAGGCTGTAAAAGAACCATTGCTGACTTTCGACAGAGTAGCTGCATGGCCGTCAGCGTGTTTCTGCCCTGTGATAGCGTGGCGAGCTGTCGAGGGTGTACTCTGACATTGCCCGGAGTCGGCTGGGATAGGTGCCAGCCTCCCTGCGACCCTAATTAGGATTAAGCAGTTCAGAAAATGAATGAATGAATGAATGAATATGTCTAGTTATTGCATTGTTATTAAAAAAACTATTTCACCTATTTCTACATATAACTGCACATAATAAGTTTTACTAAGTTCAAAACATAGATGGTAAAAAAAAAAAAAATAGAGCAACTGAACTTTGAACTTGAAATAAGATGAAAATGTAGCAATACAGTAGATTAAATACCTGTATTTTGTTTAATTTAGTTATCAAGACAATTTAAAAATATCAAGATCTCTTGCTATGATGTGATATTTTAATGCGGAATGTGATAAGGGTGGGATTAGTATTAAGGAAACGGAGGTGAAATTTTGTACCTTCCTTTTCTTGTTTGCATAATTGTACAATTTTAACCAGATGTTTAAAAAGTAAAGGGGTAATTACCATTTGGAATGTGTTCCCTATGGGGAGGGAAAGACTCAGTTCATGTGAGCTTTATGAAATCATATAACTTTATTTCCGACTCATTCCGTATGACTGTTCATATTGTCAACGGAAAAACAACACTGTAATCCTGGCTCCATAACCTCATAACTCCCTTTATGGCTGCATTATAAATGTTTTCTTTATCGATGGTTATAAAGCTCGTGTAAAGCTGTAGCATTCGGGTTTCTCAAAAAAACAAAAATAATAATAATAATATAATCATTCTAAAAGTAATAATTAGGGCAGTTGTGGCCTGGTGGTAAAGGGTCCTGGATCACTGATCCTAAGGTTGGGGGTTCGAGTCCCACTCTCCACAAGGTTGTCACTGTCCCCCCCAGTGCAGCTAACTGGGTTATCGTCTCTCACTGTCTATGGTGAGAGGTTCATGTAAAAGAACCATTGCTGACTTTTGTAAAAAAGTAGGTCGCATGGCCGTCAGCGTGTTTCTGTCCGTTGCTAAAGGGTTGTGTCAGCAAGCGCATCCGACGTAAAAACCTATGCCAAATCAAACATGCTAATCAGATGATTCATTGTTGTGACCCCTGAAAAAAAGAGAAAAAGCCAAAAACAAAAGAAGAAGATCGGAATAATAATAATAGCACTAAAATTAGTAGCTCCTAACAGCCTCGGTAAATCAAAACACTTCCAAAAAGCAACATTAGCATGCATGCCTGTCCTCATGCCTCTGACTGATGAAGCTGTGTTGTCAGTGCACTTTACGCCTGATGGCCGACCTGCAGCCAGCTATGATATCGTGTCTACATGCTGTCTATCAAGTATGAGACCATACATACAGTCATATATACCTACATACCTACATAGAGACCGTGCTGTGATTGGTTGGCTATCATGACGTCACTGGAAATTCCAGGACTTCCTTGCATTTCCCACCTGTTGGAGGTTACATGTGATTATACGCTAATCAGTGATGTGATCAGATTGCTGACAGTCTGAGACGTTGTGGTTGATCATAGATAGTCGCAGATACAGTAGTTGGGACTTGCATACCCTCTCAGATTTCGTTGCCAACTACCGGAGATTTTAATCTGAGCATTACAGTATTTTATTTGAGTCAGTTCAGACCTCACATACACAGCTGTGGTTAATCTGAGATAGTCACCAACTCAAAAAAATCACAGGCAGTCGCCAAACAGTCACCCAAATGAAATCAAGCCTTCACTGGAATCAACTGGAGGCAGGGCATCATATTGAAGGACAAAATGAGAGAATAACACAGAATAGCCTCACGTTTTCTCTTCCATCTTCTATAGACATCTCATAGTAAGCTCTTCTCAAAGCATAACAAAAAACCTTTAAATGCATTTAGTCTGCAAAGAAATCTTATTAGATCGCAAAGTGCCGACTGTTGACCATTTAATTCTTGGTTGATGACATATACATGTATATATATATATATATATATATGTGTGTGTGTGTGTATATATATATATATATATATATATATATATATATATATATATATATATGTGTGTGTGTGTGTGTGTGTGTGTGTGTGTGTGTGAAATTGGACATCACATACACAGCTGGGGTTGATTTGGTTTATGAGGAGAATTTTGTTCTTTTGGGGAGTGCAAACCTCCTCTAATCCTGCAAATCTTCTCAGAAACTCAATGATGAAAGCCTTAGAGATGCCGTGCAGCTGCTTTTGAAGTCAATGAGTCGTTGTCTGTACTCCGCACATACTCACCACTGCTGTTGCTTTGTGTAACAAAGAGGATGATGAGGGCGAGGATGACTATGAAGAGCAGTGATACGATGGTCAGGAGGCCTATCTCCAGCGATGTCCACCGAGACTTCTTCTTCTGCATGTTGTTTTCAGCCATAATGTGCTGTCCTTCTGGAGCAGCCTGTGGCAATTCACCTGCGACCGGCGGACAGGAAGAGAGATATCATACGAGGAGAATAAAAACAAACAAATAAATAAATAAGGTAATATTTTAAAATTGGTGACGTTTTAAGAGGCGCACGTCTGGAGGGGGAAAAAAGGAAAGAAATCTTTTCACTTCACGCAACTGCCTTCCTTTACAGCCTTCAGACAAATGAGACAAATGAGACCTTCTTCCTTTAAGTTGTTGAGTTTATTTAGGTAATTAATCCTTGAGCCCTCTGACAGGTGTGCACATGCACACTCGCACACACACACACACACACACACACACACACACACACACACACACACACACACACACACACACACACACACACACACACACACATGTGCGTGCGAGTGCACACACACACACACACACACACACACACACACACACACACACACACACACACACACACACACAGTTACAAGCTCCAGCACACCTTATGTTGTGTTTGATGTGAGGACCTGGGTACAAAGTCTTGCTTTTAAAGAAGAAGTGAATGAGATGGCTAGAGGTCTCTCTCTCTCTCTCTCTCTCTCTCTCTCTCTCACCCAATTTCACACACACACACACACACACACACACACACACACACACACACACATACACACACATACACACACTTTCATTTTCATACAAAACGAAATTCAAAATGTTAAAAGAATGTGAAATAACTGAGGTGTGTGTGTATGTGTGTGTGGGGGGGGTTAGAGGATATAAGGTGTAAGAACCAGTACCACTCATGGAGATGATTTTTTGGGATTGTTTGTGGAGAAGTCCGATCATTTCCTGTAAACAGGAAAGGAACACCATAATCTTTTACTCCTAGTCTCCTTCCAAGTTTGCCTGAAGTGAGCAATCAGAAACTGCCTGCTTTAAATTATGTGTGTATGTGTGTGTGTGTGTGTGTGTGTGTGTGTGTGTGTGTGTGTGTGTGTGTATGTGTGTGTGTGTGTGTGTGTGTGTGTGTGTGTGTGTGTGTGTGTGTTTACCCTCTTTTCAAGAAGTCACATATGTGCCGAATATGAATCATAACACAAGTCACATGTGAGATTTTGTTCTAGATGGTCCACTGCTCTTTTATCTGGAATTGTATTTGTCTCCATTGTTTGTTTGTTGATAATTCCGGTCAGCCCCCTGCACAGATTATCCCAAAACTCGGTGGGGACACTACCCTGCCTGAGTCCCAGAGATGATTTCATTTTGGAATGTCAAGTTTTACGGTGGCATAGTGGGGTAGTGGTGAGCATATCAGCTTCAAAACAAGATTCAAGATTCAAGGTCAAGATGTTTACTGCCATTTGTGCTTTTACACACATAGGAATTATTTTGCGGTTGTGCAAAGAGTCAAGTTGTGAAGAAAAAACACATACTTCTATAAAATAAATACCTAAGTCCTATGTTTAAAACGGACTCTACACAGGGCCAGTAAACAATATAATAATAATAATAATAATAATAATAATAATAATAATAATAATAATAATATAGTAACAATAATAATAATAAAAGTATAACAAAAAATAAGAATAAATAAAATAGATAAAAATTAAATAAAATGATAAGAAAAATAATAATGATAATATAATAAATAAGTCAATAGACACAACTATATATATATATATATATATATAGCCTGAGCCAAAAAATAAAGTCGCAATGAGAGCACTGGAAAAACTCACGAAACAACAGTAACTCTGTCCTTTACGCGTGTTAGAACTCTGTGATGAACAATGGGTCGAAGGCACACGAAAAGCATCATGGGTATATATATATATATATATATGTGGGGCAGTGGTGGTCTAGTGGTATAGGACGCTGGATCGCTGATCCAAAGGTTGGGGGTTCGAGTCCCACTCTCCACAAGATTGTCACTGTCGTCGTCGTCCCCCCACCCCACCCCCCCTCCAGTGCGGCTAACTGGGTTATCAAAGGCGGGCCATGTCTGTCACTGTCTATGGTGAGAGGCATGTAAAAGAACCATTGCTGACTTTCGTAAAGAGTAGGCTGCAAAGTCGTCAGCGTGTTTCTGTCCCTTGTTAAAAGGGTTGTGACAGGAAGGGCATCCGACATAAAAAAAAAACCTCTGCCAAATGAAATGTGCGAATCAGATGATTCGCTGTGGCGACTCCCGAGTAAAAGGGAAAAAGCCGAAAGGAAGACAGACATATGTATATATATATATATCACATTGATATATGATATATATATATATCACATTATATGGGGCAGTGGTGGTCTAGTGGATAGGGTGCAGGATCGCTGATCCTAAGGTTGGGGGTTCGAGTCCCCACAGGGTTGTCACTGTTCCCCCAGTGCAGCTAACTGGGTTATCAAAGGCGGGCCATGTCTCTCACTGTCTATGGTGAGAGGCATGTAAAAGAACCATTGCTGACTTTCGTAAAGAGTAGCTGCAAAGCCGTCAGCGTGTTTCTGTTCCTTGCTAAAAGGTTTGTGACAGGAAGGGCATCTGACGTAAAAACCTCTGCCAAATCAAACGTGCGAATCAGATGATTCGCTGTGGCGTCCCCTGAGAAAGGGAAAAAGCCGAAAGGAAAGAAGAAGCAGAAGATATATCGCATTATGCCCATCATTTTGTTCAGCTTGAGAGTCTCACTGCAGCAGGAAAGAAGCTGTTCAAGAAACGTGTTCTATATGTGACAATACTGTTTGCCCTTTTGTGCCGGAGGTTGTATATGCACTGTTTGTGTTTAAGCAGGGAGTGAGATAGATGTAATGTGTCTTTGATGATCCGTTCTATTCTTTTGTGACAGCACTGTGTGTAAATTGTGTTTATGGAAGGAAGTTCCTCTCTGCAGTCTTTATGACTCCTTGCAGAGCTTTCCTCTCTGCCTGTGTGGTGTTGCCGTACCACACAGTGATGCTTGTAGTGAGGATGCTTTCAATCAGCCCTTTGTAGATCTGGGTGAGAGGCCGACAGTGCAGGCCAGCTTTCCTGAGCATCCTGATAAAATAGTGTCTCTGCTGGGCTTTTTTCACTATGGCTGTAGTGTTCAAAGTCCAGCTTAGATCCAGTGTAACTTGCAGTCTCAAGAACCTACAGCTGTCAGCCCTGTCCACCTCAGTCCACTTGATGAAGAATGGTTGCGCGGGGGGGATATTTTCTAAAGTCCATTATTATTTCTTTTGTCTTATCTATGTTTACACCGAGGTTGTTATCCTCTCCATAGATAAGAATGTCGTTCACCAGACTCCTGTAGCCCAATTCATCCCCGCCCTTAATAAGGCTCAGGATGGTGATGTCATCAGCATACTTTATGATGGTGGTATTTTCCTGGGTGGAGACACAGTCGTGCTTGATCAGGGTGAAGAGTTTAGGGGCAGGAGCTGGAGGCAGGAGACAGGAGCCTTGTGGTGATCCTGTGCTGACTGTGAGCTTTGCTGACACCCTCCTTCCCATCCTCACCACCTGTGGTCTGTCAGTCAGGAAATCCAGATTCCAGTTGCAGGTGGGGGTCAGGTCACCGAGCTCTGTCAGCTTCCCAGTCAGCCTGCCCTGTAGTATGGTGTTGAAAACAGAGCTATAGTCCAGGAAAAGTGTCTTGACATATGCTCCTCTGCTGTCCAGATATTGTAGGATGTCATGCATCGCAATGGCAACTGCATCATCCACTGAGGGGTTGGGGTGGTAGGCAAACTGACAGGGGTCGGTCACGCCTGGTACTGCGTGGTTGATGTGTCTGAGAACCAGTTTTTCGATGCATTTCATGGCAACTGACATAAGTGCCACTGGCCTGAAATCGTTCAGGAAAGATGATTTCCGCTTCTTTGGAACTGGTACAATAATAGAGGACTTAAAGACATGGGGAACTTTAGCTTGGCGTAGAGACAGATTGAAGATGTCTGCATACACACCAGTAAGCTGTTCCGCACAGGCCTTCAGAACTCTGGGAAGTACACTCTCTGGTCCTCCAGCTTTGTGGGAGTTAACTTGCCCCTGAGCCTTCAGGACCTGTGCAGGTGTCACCTGAAAGATGTCTGTGGAGTGTCAGGGGGCTTTTGAGGGAGTGTCTGTATTTAGTCTGTCGATCCTGGCGTAGAAGGTGTTTAGGCTGTCAGGGAGGGAAACATCCTGAGGGGCTGTGACTGGTGCTGTGGTCTTATAATTCATGACAGCTTGGATTCCCCGCCACATACTGCATGTGTTGTTACTTAAGTAGTAGCTTTTAGGTTTTTGGGAATAGGTCCTCTTTCAGTTCTGATAGACTTCTGCAACTCGTGCTGGGCTTTCTTATTTTCCCCTTGATCTCCAGACTTAAAAGCTTCTTGCCGTTTCCTGATTTTCTTCTTAATATCTCCATTGTACCAGGGTTTCTGGTTTGGAAACACACGCACAGTTCTGGGGGAAGCACATATAAATGTGCACCAGCTGATGTAGTCACTTACAGCTTCTGTGTACTCATGGATATCGTTTGTGGCCACTTTGCTGTGGCCTCTGAACAACGCCTGTGCATTGTCAGACCAGGTATTGACCATTTTAGTTGTGACTGGCTGGGCTTTAAGCCTGTTGGTGTAAGTGGGCTTGAGCTGAATTGCCAGATGATCAGACCTACCAAAGAGGGGTTTTGGTTCAGCTATGTAAGCGTTTTTAATGTTGCTGTAGCAGTGATCCAGTATTTTGTTGTTCCTCGTTGGAAAAGTTACAAACTGATAGAGTTTCGGCATATCTTTCCAGAGGTTACAGTGATTAAAATCCCCCAGAATAATAAAGTCAGGATGTCCGTTTTCATGCTCATTGATCATATCGTGTAGCTCCCCAAGTGCAGCCTCCTCCCTAGCAATGGGGGGGGTTTTACACAAAACTCACAATGATACATTGCAGTTCTCTGGGTAAATAAAATGGCCGTAACTTCAAAGTTATATATTCTACATTCTCGGAGCAAGATTTACAGATAATCTTACAGTCAGTACACCAGGTTTGTTTAACAAGGACCGCTATTCCTCCATCGCACTCCGGTCCTCCCTGAAGGCCGTGTAGCCACCTGGTGGAATCGCCTCGTCGGGTGTACTCTCCTCCAGCCATGTTTCACAGAAACACAGCATGGAGCAGACCTGTAGATCCTTCTGCGTTGCAATCCGTGCATGAATCTCGTCCATCTTGTTTCACAGAGACTAAACATTTGCAAATAGTATGACCGGAGGTGCTAGCCTACCACTGCTAACCAAGCACTAGAGTCGTCAATCCTGCCCCGCCTGCTGCGTCTCCACCTGGGCTTATTGTTTTCTGGGGTACGGGCTAGCATTGAGCTGCCATAGCATATTAGCCCAGGATAGGAGTTGAGCGTGTTCTGATCTAAATGTCCGAAAGTACAGCACTCTCTTAGCTGTAGTAGGGTCGCCCGGTCATAGACAAGCATAGTGCAAATAATAAACAACCAAAACAACAAATAAAACAAATCAAAACAAACAAAGAAACAACTTGACTCAAAACATCCGCCATTTGCAGAAGTTCCTGGGTTTGATTACTGGCCCCGGGTGTTTCTGTGTGGAGTTTGCATGTTTGCCCTACGATTTCATGGGTTTCCTTCAGGTATCCCTCCAAATAAACAAGCGCCCACTACCGTAAAAAGTCAAAGTCCAAGTCCAAAAACATGTGCAATACTCTAATTGGCTGTTCCAAATTATTCCTGTGTGTGTGTGTGTGTGTGTGTGTGTGTGTGTGTGTGTGTGTGTGTGTGTGTGTGTGTGTGTGTGTGTGCGTGCGTGCGTGCGTGTGTGTGTGTGTGTGTGTGTGTGAGTGTTGTCCCTGCAATGCCAGAGTGGGCTGAGACTCTAATTTGGAAGAAGCGGCTGAGAAAATGAAAGAAAGAATGATGATCAAAGGTGAAGCACAGGTCAGATCAAGATGACAGAAGTTTGGAGATAGAGCACGACTAGCATTGGAGTGAGTGCTAATAGGAACGCTGTTATTCAGGAACACTAATCGGATGTTCAAATGAGACCCGTGACCTTAAGTGACCCTGAATTGTCAAACGCCAGCTGGCTTCAAAAGTTCAAAATCTTTCAAACAAGAGTGTTGATTTTTTTCTCTCACTAATTTCATCACGTCTGTATAGAACTGAGCGCATCGTAAGACGCACATGTTTATATTTAAAGCTGGTATCCATAACATACTGTATTAACAGCGGTATCCATACTCATACAGGGACCTCTCCCCGTGTAAAGTTTCTCTTTATTTCCAGGATCATCACATAATTATTATTATTATGGGATGACCCATGTGCTCCACCTGGGGTTAGAGACCGATTGTTCCTCAGTCTCTTAATTTCATTGCCATGATGTCCTTCCTGTCAGTGTGTCAGATTATCTACGTACTCTCTGACATCACCTTCTGATTCACCCACACACTCTTTCACGTGTTCGGCACCTTCACGTGTTCCTTGTGCCATCGCATCTTCCTCACAAACTTTCATCACATATTAAATGTATGTCGGCAGATTGTAGTAATGTGCCACAGTGGAGTAGTGGTCAGCACGTCCACCTCACAGCAAGAAGGTCCTGTGTTTCGATTCCCAGCTCGAGCGTTTCAGTGTGCAGTTTGCATGTTTTCCCCGTGCTTGTGTGGGTTTCATCTGGGTACTCCGGTTTCCTCCCACACTCCATAAACACATGCACAGTAGGTTAATTGGCTGTTTCAGATCACCCTGAGGTATTGAATGTGAGTATAAATGAGTATAAATGGTTGTGTGAGTGTTGGCGCTGTCATGGCCTGGCAAGCTGTCCAGTGTGTACTGTACCCTCGCCAAGAGTCGGCTGAGATGGGTACCAACCTCCCTGCGACCCTAATTAGAATTAAGCTGTTCGGAAAATGAATGAAAATGAATTGTAGTAATTTCTGATTCTGATTCTGCACATACTAGTTTGGTGAAAAGATTTTGTTGCTGCTAACTGCTCACAGTTAGTCTCTCTGAAAGGGGGTCTACCGTGAGAAGCATTTATGAGCTTGAAGGACAGTTTATCGAGGGCAGAAAGGAAAAAGAACCCGAAGGACATGCTGCATTTGACTCAATGGTGAAACTAAATGCCGTTTGGGTTTTTTAAAGCATGTGAGAGCAGTTGAGATGTTTGTGTTCGGTGGACTGTTCTGAAACTAGTGGTCAAAATTCACACACACACACACATCCTACACACACACACACACACACACACACACACACACATACACACACACACACACACACACACACACACACAGGTGAACTTCGAAGAGCCAATTAGTCTAATGTGCATGTCCTCTGATCGTGAGAAGAAAACGGAGTACCTGGAGGAAACCTATTAATTAATAAT
>CM045739.1:21687500-21705000 GCA_024760905.1 Plotosus lineatus
AGACTCGTGAACGGTGAGGGAATTTGTGTGTAGTATGCAGGTTCTCCATATGCATGCTTGGGTTTCCTCTCAGTGGGTTTGATTTCCTCCCACAGACCAAAAACATGCACATTAAGGTGACTGAATGTTCTAGATTGCCCTTAGTTGTAAATGAGAGCATGAATGGTTGTGCATGTGTGTTGGCCCAGCGATGGTCTAGTGAACCGTTCACAGTGTACCTTGCCTTTGCCTGTAGCCATCCAGTGTTTCATATCACCAAAGCACTTCATCAGCTTTTCAATAGATCTAGTTATCAGGTCTCACTAGGAGACATAACTGGGCATCATAAGAATAGCTATGGTAAGGAATACCATGTTTTTAAAGATAGCCCACAGGGGGAGCAGATAAAGGGGAAAATAAGGGGGCCTAGAATGAAACATTGTGGAACACCTTGCGTGAGAGGTGCTTGCTTCTGAATTTCCCTCTGGGATTAATAAAGTATCCATTGATCTATCTAAAGAAATGATCAGTGTTCACCGACAGATCTACCTTCAAGGTCGGACTCAAACCATTGCAATGCAAGTCCTTGAATGCCAACTGTATACAAAAGCCATTAACAGAATCCCCACAGTTCATTAATTAAAGAGGTATCATTTTTTCTCAATGCTGTAAATCTGAGATTTGCCACTACAAGAGTATCTGAGGTGCTGTTCTAGGAACATCAACCTGTTTGATCAATTTTTTTGTTACATTGTTATGTTGAGGGTAGATAACACACATATACAGTGTTCTCACAGTGTTCTCAAAGAGTTCTCATAGTGCCCCACAGTACCATTTTTTAATCTTATTTCTGTGACTCAGAAGTACTGTAGCAGGCAATACTGTATTCTTATTCTGGTTCCTCTTTATATGGAACTTATTACATCACTGAGACAACGAACATACGTTCCGAACAGCCGATTGTTAGATGAATTTGCCTGTAAGTCGTGACAGGGCATTCTCTCTCTCTCTCTCTCTCTCTCTCTCTCTCTCTCTCTCTCTCTCTCTCTCTCTCTGGATAATTCTCTTATTTCATTCTATTGAATTACAAGGTGCACCATAAATTATCAAGCGAACTGACGTCGGGAACTTTCAGCCAGACCCAAAATGCAGGAGACAGAGTAGGATGAACATGGGGAGACTTTATTGTTACGGGGAGGCACTTGAGCAAGGGGGGAAATGT
The DNA here is from genome assembly GCA_024760905.1 of Plotosus lineatus. Lineage (NCBI taxonomy): Eukaryota > Metazoa > Chordata > Actinopteri > Siluriformes > Plotosidae > Plotosus > Plotosus lineatus. The sequence continues at coordinate 21,688,702 of CM045739.1, forward strand.
AGTCACTGCTAGTGACAAGGAGAAACACGAAAACTTTAGATACGGGAACTACGGAGTGGGAGCTGGTTGAGCGCAGAGCTGAAGCCAAGAGCCAGAGAGATCACAGGAAAACAGGGAGGGACAATCTTCTAGCACAGGGATGTGCAAGCTGCTTGTCTTTAAAGCACGGTAGATTGGTGAGTAGGATCAGGTGTGCGCATTGCGATCTGCCTGCGTGTGTCAGCCACGACCCTCAGCCGAAGCCTAATCGAATATTAAGTGTACCTCAGGATAATGTTTAATCATATGTCATACTTCTTTTTCTTCTTTTCCTTTCAGCTGTTCCCTTCAGGGGTCGCCACAGCGAATCATCTGCCTCCATGTCATTCTATCCTCTGCATCTTCTTCTCTTATACCAACTGCCTTCATGTCCTCCTTCACCACATCCATGAAGTCTCCCTGATCACATTAGTTGTAGTTGTCCAGTCATCTGGAAGCACTTTGTGACCATCCAAAACCAGTTTCAACTCCTCCTTGAAGACAACCTGACACTCTTCTTTTTTCAGCTTCCACCACTTTGTCGTCTGCTCTGCCCTTGCCTTCTTCACCTTCATCGCCATCAGCGTCATCCTACACACCACCACCCTATGCTGTTTGACAACACTTGGATACGGTTTCTAATAGGGGCCGGTGGTGTAGTGATTAGGGAGCTGAACTCATGATCAGGAGGTTGTGTGTTCAAATCCCAGTTAGACCCCCACTGTGCTAAGACCTCTGGGCAAGGTCTTAACCACAAATGTGCCTCTGTTCACCCTGCAGTATAAATGGGTACCAGTAAAATATATACTGGGAAGGTAACCTGCGATGGACTTGCGTCCCATCCAAAAGGAGTTGAACTCCTAGTCGCTTCATGCTATGGAAACAGGGAATAAGCACCGGCCTGATGAGCCACTATGGCTTGGGTGTAAAAATCCCAACGGACTTTACCTTTACTATAGTTTCTAATACCTCCCAAAGGTTGTCCGAGGAAGGGCAACCAGTAAACTGTTCAGAGTGTCATGAGTGCCCAAGGCCCATTGAGGCCTGTGTGGTGAGAAAGCTCGTACATCTGGTCTGAGCCAAAAAAACACTACTACATAGAACTGCAGAAAGTGCTAATGCTGTTTAGGATTGAACCCACTATCTATACTGGCTATAGTATAATATAACTGAATAGGAAATGTTAGCAAGTCCATCTCACACCAAGAAAGGCCCAGGTTCAATATCCGAGGTCTGTTTCTATGTGAAGTTTCCATGTTCTCCTTGTGCTTGTGTGGGTTTCCGCCAGGATCTCTGGTTCCTCTCATTGGGTGGTGGTGTCATTTATCTGTATAATATAACCAATAACAGCAGAGTTGGACTTGTGTTTTTATTTGCCATTTGGTTTTGAGTAAAGAGCCATGAAGTGGGTGGTCGTTCAGTTCACTTCATCTTCAAATTGTTCTTTGGGAATGCCACTATCACCTAACTGACCTGGGACATCTAGTATTGCCCTGTACTATCCTTCTAATATTCTGCTCTTCTTTGTCCGGAGTATATCTCCTGAAGTACAATACCTATAAATAACAAACTTGGTGGGCGAAAACACACAGAAGTGCGGGGTATCACATACCTGTTTCATTTCCCCGTGACCTTGACCTTGAACATAGACTTTCAACACAGAAAACACTTGTCCAGAGCAAATTTCCCGATGTACAACACCTAAGAATACCAAACCAAGTTTGAATTATGGAAGGAAAAAACAGTCATAATGTGCATTCAGGGAAATTATGAATGAAGATGAACTCTGGAAAGGTTCCTCTGCTTGATCAGTACAATCGGATTCCGTACAGTGGGAATATGTATATATATATATATATATATATATATATATATATATATATATATATATATATATATATATATATATATATATATATATATATATATATAAAAACCATTCTATTCATTTTGAATGATAGTAATCATTGGGTGGCATGGTGGTGAAGGGTTGAGCACATCTGCATCACAGCAAGAAGGTCCCAGGTTTGAGTCCTGGGCTTAGCAAGGACATTTTCTGATTAGAGACAGAAGATATGCATAATGGGATAATTGGCTGTTCCAAATTGCTGTGAGATGTGAGCATGAATGGTTTTGTTTGTTGTGAATGGGACCGTGAATGGTTGTGTGTGTGTTGGCTTTTCGATGGACTTGTGATGGTGTTTCTCACCTTCATCCAGGATTGGCTGAAATAGACCCCAACCCTCATAGCATTAAAATGTTTGGCAAATGAATGAATGAATAATGGTGCTCATGGTGATTCAATTTATGGCTTGGACATCTGTGTACCATCTAGTTTTTGTCTCATTCCTTGACAGGGTGTACAGAGATTAGGAGTTTTCCCTGTTTTTACTCTTTACTTAAATCCGCTCCATTGTTCAGTGTTTTGTGCACTAATTGTGCAGGCATTCCTTTAGGGATCTAAGTATTCAGGGTTTTACAGAATCCAAAAATGGTCTCCGTGCCTCTGTCTTGTCAGTCTGTTTAGTATTAGTACCCTGGCATGTGCTCCTGTTCTTCCAGCTGTTAATAACAAGAGTTCTCACTGAGGCTTTCTTTCACTGTCAGACAGATACATAAAATAAAAGTTTCATGCCAACATCTATCAAACCTCAAATTAACCTCTTTAAGGTAAGATTCTTTAACACCAGAAAATAAAGGAACATCAGGTTGATGCAGATTAATCAAACATGACATGAACATTTTTTAAATGTCTTGAAAGTGGACCATGCTGTTTCCATTCTCTGTGATCTGGGCCTCTGAGTTATAGGGTCATGTTCATAACCCAGGGATAGTTGTGCTTGCTGTTTCCAAAAATGCTGTAAAAGTGTCAATGATATGCAGCAAATTAAGAATGATTTAGGCAACTCAACCAGCACGCAACCTTAAAGTGACATGAAAGTCAAGCTGTTCAAAACCTCCTGCTGCAGATGCATAGTTTCATTTGCGGGTGGTTTGTACTTACCTTTTTGAAGTTGCAATCTGCTAAAATCTGTTGAATAGTTTGCATTGGCCATTTGAAAAAGATATGAGTGAGTAGAGCTGATTGAGTTATTAAAGGCTGGCCATGTCTCTCACTGTCTATGGTGGGAGGTTCATGTAAAAGAACCATTGCTCACTTTCATCAAGAGGAGGCTGCATAGCCGTCAGCGTGTTTCTGCCCTGTGATGGCCTGGTGAGATGACCAGGCTACACTTTGGCCTCGCTCAGAGTAAGAATGAGATGGGTACCAGCCTCCCTGCGACCCTAATTGGGATAAAAAGTTCAGCAAATAACTGAATGAGTTTGGGTTTGCTTTTTTTTTTTTTTTTTTTTTTTTTAATTTATTTATTTATTTATTTATTTATTTTTTGCTTTATACATATTATATTGGTTTATGTTATTGCATTTTGCACTTGACACTTTGAGTTCCAAAATTATGTTGGGTATAGCTCAGGTTATGGCTGGGGTAATAGGAAGTCCGTTATGAAACTGGTACAATGGGTCATAAAGCAATACTGCCACATATGTATGTGTTTGCGCTTTAGCATGTTGCCTGGCTGCTATTGCATTCAGCGTGTTTCCGCAGAAGAAATTTTAATTTAATGCATTTTATGTTTGGATAAAAACAGGGAAATTTGCCATGTGCTGCGACTTTGAATTTGTCTTTCCATTATAAGAGTGACAGAAAGACATAATGCTTGTTTTCCGAAACATGTTTTCTCAGAAATGTTCCTATTTCATTCGTATTTTTTTTTCATAACACACCTCGAAGCTTTTGATACAGAATGACCATAAAGAGGGCAATTTAGTACAGGAATAGGTTTGAAGTATGCCTGTAACTCCAGGCTGCAGTGTTTAAGCTGTTTGTGTGTAGGCTATTTACAAAGAATTACTTCGTTTTCCATGCAGTCGTCTTCTGGGTGAATGGCTTGTATGCTAACAGATATGGTGTGCGCTACAGGAGAACCCAGCATGACTTGTTAACATTCTGTTTTTAAGAATTCGGCCCAAACGTACACAAGTCAGACTAATACTAAACCAATTCAAATGGCTCTTTTATACAGCTTGTGTTGATTTCTTTGATCATCAACCAGATGGCACAGATGCACTGAATTCACTGATGAAATGTCATATTGCTTGTATTTATTCAATCCGATTCCATCTGCTAGACAAAGCTTGGACGCACAGCTCTGTTGACATGTTAAAATGTCCAAGAAGAAGAGTGAATAAAGCATGTGATGAAAAACATGTGGAGATGTAGAGAAGGTCTGCTTTTAAGCATAACAGAGCACTGAATGAATTGTGACTTTGTATTATTTTTTTATACAGTTATGAAACCAGCATGGTGGCGTACCGGTTAGCATGTCTTTCTTCTAGCGAGACGGTCTTGGGTTCCAGTACTCATGCTTGCGTGGGTTTCTTCCTGGTACTCCGTTTTTCTCCCACAGCTCAAAGACATGCACATTATGCAAATAGTGTGCTCTGAATTATGACTGGGTGTAAGAGTATGTATGAATGGTTTTGTGTGTGTGTGTGTGTGTTTGTGTGTTGAACGGGCGATGGTCTGGTGAGCTTTGCAGAGCATCCCATGCCCTCATCTAGTGATGGCTGAGATGGACTCCAGTCTCTACAATACCCTAGGAGGACAGGTGTAAGAGGTTTGGTAAACGAGCGAGAGAGAGAAAGAGTGAGAGAGAGAGTATAAATGAATGCATGGCCTGATATGTGTGTGTGTGTGTATGCTTAATCTAGCTGCACTACATTCCCATGAGTTCCATATAGCTATCAGGTCACCGTCAGCTCATTGAGAGAAAGGTTTACGGCCTTGTTTCTGCTTAGTCACATAAAACACACCTTTATTCATATATAAATGTGCATGTATATCTCTTTGCCTTGGCTCGACACAAATTAAATACCATAAACACACCGTTACAGTGACGCAACACTATATAAATCTCATCAGTACCATACGGTAGTGGGGGGTTGCTTTTGTCTGGCTGCCTGGTGTCCTGAAGAGAGCTCTGTAACAGTGCAGTGGTTCTCAACCAGTGTTGGCGACTGTGTGATATTTAGGAAATCGTAGCGTTGTGGGGTCAGTGGATGAATGAACATGCAGTTGAATTGTATATACAGTATGTGCTGACAATAACTACAGTGGTATGAAAAAGTATCTGAACCTTTTGGAATTGTCACATTTCTGCATAAAATCACCATCAAATGTGATCTGATCTTTGTCAAAATCACACAGATGAAAAAAATAGTGTCTGCTTTAACTAAAACCACCCAAACATTTATAGGTTTTCATATTTTAATGAGGACAGCATGCAAACAATGACAGAAGGGGGAGGAATAAGTAGCTTAACCATCACATTTAATATTTTGTGGGCCCCCTTTGGCAGCAATAACTTCAACCAGACGCTTCCTGTAGCTGCAGATCAGTCTGGCACATCGATCAGGACTAATCTTGGCCCATTCTTCTTTACAAAACTGTTGTAGTTCAGTCAGATTCCTGGGATGTCTAGCATGAATCGCTGTCTTGAGGTCATGCCACAGCATCTCAATGGGGTTCAAGTCTGGACTTTGACTTGGCCACTCCAGAACATGTATTTTGTTCTTCTGAAACCATTCTGAAGTTGATTTACTTCTGTGTTTTGGATCATTGTCTTGTTGCAGCATCCATCCTCTTTTTAGACAGACGGCCTCAGGTTTTCCTGCAAAACATCCTGATAAATTTTTGAATTCATTTTTCCATTAATCATTGCAAGTTGTCCAGGCCCCGAGGCAGCAAAACAGCCCCAAACCATGATGCACCCTCCACCATGCTTCACGGTGGGGATGAGGTGTTGATGTTGGTGAGCTGTTCCATTTTTCCTCCACACATGACGTTGTGTGTTTCTCCCAAACAATTCAATTTTGGTTTCATCAGTCCACAAAATATTTTGCCAAAACTTCTGTGGAGTGTCCAAGTGCCTTTTTGCGAACATTAAACGAGCAACAATGTTTTTTTGAGACAGCAGTGGTTCCTCCTTGGAGTCCTCCCATGAACACCATTCTTGGCCATTGTTTTACATATAGTTAATGTGTGCACAGAGATATTGGACTGTGCCAGTGATTTCTGTAAGTCTTTAGCAGACACTCTAGGGTTGTTTTTTTACCTCTCTGAGTATTTTGCGCTGAACTCTTGGCATCATCTTTGGTGGACGGCCACTCCTTGGGAGAGAAGAAACAGTGCCAAACTCTCTTCATCTGTAGACAACTTCTCTGACTGTTGATTGATGAAAAACCAGACTTTTAGAAATGGTTTTGTATCCTTTCCCAGCTTTATACAAAATCAACGATTCTTGATCGTAGGTCTTCCTCTTTTGAGCGAGCCATGGTGCACATCAGACAATGCTTCTCATCAAGACAATTCTTACCAGGTGTGTGTTTTATAGTGGGCAGGGCAGCTTTAAGCCACTCATCAGTGATTGGGCACACACCTGACTTAAATTGTTTGGTAAAAATTTGTTTCAATTGCTCTTTAAGTCTGCTTAGGCAGAGGGTTTAGTTACTTATTCCTCCTCCCTTCTGTCATTGTTTGCATGCTATCCTCATTAAAATATGAAAACCTATAAATGTTTGGGTGGTTTTAGTTAAAGCAGACAATGTTTTTTCATCTGTGTGATTTTGACAAAGATCAGATCACATTTGATGGTGATTTTTATGCAGAAATGTGAGAAATTCCAAAAGGTTCAGATACTTTTTGATACCACTGTAAGTGCATGTGTACATTCAGAACAGTGACTCCATTCGGGTCTGTATCGCCATTTGTGTGTGTGTGTGTGTGTGTGTGTGTGTGTGTGCAGAGATTCACATATTGCCACGATGGCTCCAAAAAATTTTAATCATTCATTTTTATTTTTTTATTCATTCATTATATTCATTTGGAGTTTTGACATTTTTATTGCTCAAATTCTTCTTGGTGGCAGAATGGCATAGTGGTTTCTACATTTTTCAGCGAAAAGGTAATGGGTTCAAGTCCCAGGCTCAGGTTTTTCTGTGTGGAGTTTGTAGGTTCTCCCAGTACTTGCATGGGTTCTGTCGGATTCCTGTTTCCTCGCACAACCCAAAGGCATGAATGTTAAGCAAGCCAGATTTTCTAAGTTTCCTCTATGTGCGTGTGTTGCCCGAAGATAGTCTGGCGAATTGCCCAGGGTGTACTTGTCTTCACGCAGTGTTGAGAAATGAGTGAGAAATGAATGAGATATGAATTAGAGACAAATGTACCATGAATGAGGGATGAGTGACAGATGAATGAGCAATGAATGAGAGATGAGTGAGAGATGAATGAAATATGAGTGAGAAGATGAATGAATAAAGAATGAGAGATGAATGAGAGATGAGTGAGAGATGAATGAACAATGAATGAAAGATGAATGAGAGATGAATGAGATATGAATGAGAGATGAATGAACAATGAATTAGAGATGAATGAGCTATGAGTGAGAGATGAGTGAGAAATGAATGAGCGATAAGTGAGAGACGAGTGAAAGATGAGTGAGAGATGAATGAGAGACGAGGATCAACACCCAAGCAATCATTCACAGTCAGGCTCCCACCTGGAGGCAATTTGGAACAGACAATCAGTGCATGTTTTTGGACTGTGGGAGGAAACCTGAGTACTCATTGAAAACTACGCGTAAGCATGCGGCGAACATGCAAATTCATTCTGAGACATGGACAGGGTGTTTCTTTTCATAATTATAGGACATTCTGATTATGAAATGAACTGATATACGAAGCAATCTAAGTGTTTGTACTGATGGATATGAGAAGCCTCGATAAAGTAGATTTGGTGAGTCATATATATATATATATATATATATATATATATATATATATATATATATATATATATATATATATATATATATTATATATATATATTGTAAGTGATAGTGGGTGATCTTCTTCTTGTCCTTTCGCCGTTTCCCTTCAGGGGTCGCCACAGCGAATCATCTGCCTCCATCTCACCCTATCCTTTGCATCTTCTTCTCTTACACCAATGACCTTCATGTCCTCCTTCACCATATCCATGAATCGTCTCTTTGGTCTTCCTCTAGGCCTTCTGCCTGGTAGTTCCAGCCTCAGCATCCTATTATCAATATACTCACTATACTCTGTACATGTCCAAACCAATGCAATCTAGCCTCTCTGACTTTGTCTCCAAAACATCTTACTTGTGCTGTCCCTCTGATGTACTCATTTCTGATCCTATCCATCCTCGTTACTCCCAAAGAGAACCTCAACATTTTCATCTCTGCTACCTCCAGTTATGCCTCCTGTCTTTTCCCCAGGGCCACTGTTTCTAAACCATACAACATCGTTAGCCTCAACACCGTCTTGTACACTTTTCCTTTCATTCTTGCCGATACGCTCCTATCACACATCACACCAGACACTTTTCTCCAACTATTCCAACCTGCCTGCACACGCTTCTTCACCTCTTTTCCACACTCTCCACTGTTCTGGACTGTTGAACCTAAGTACTTAAAATCCTCCACCTTCCTTATCTCTGCTCCCTGTAACCTCACCGTTCCTCTTGGGTCCTTGTCATTCATGCACATGTATTCTGTCTTACTGAGGCTAACCTTCATTCCCCTCCTTTCCAGGGCATACCTCCAGCACTCTAGATTTCCCTGCACTTATTCTCTGCTCTCACTACAGATCACAATGTCATCTGCAAACATCATAGTCCATGGGGAATCTAGTCTCACCTCATCTGTCAGCCTGTCCATCACCATAGCAAACAAGAAGGGGCTCAGAGCTGACCCTTGATGCAGTCCCACCTCCACCTTGAACTCTTCTGTCACACCGACAGCACACCTCACCACTGTCTTACATCTCTCATACATGTCTTGCACCACTCTAACATACTTCTCTGCCATTCCAGACTTCCTCATGCAATACCACAGTTCCTCTCTCGGCACCCTGTCATATGCTTTCTCCAGATCCACAAAGGCACAGTGCAGCTCCGGCTGACCTTCTCTGTACTTCTCCATTAACATCCTCAAGGCAAACACTGCATCTGTGGTGCTCTTTCTTGGCATGAAACCAAATTGTTGTTCACAAATGCTGGCCTCTGCCCTTAGTCTAGCTTCCACTATTCTTTCCCATAACTTCATCGTATGGCTCATCAACTTTATCCCTCTGTAGTTGCCACAACGCTGTACGTCTCCCTTGTTCTTAAAAATGGGCACCAGCACACTTCTCCTTCATTCCTCTGGCGTCCTCTCACTCTCTAAGACTTTGTTGAATGTTCTTGTCAGAAAATCTACTGCTTCCTCTCCTAGACACTTCCATACCTCCACCGGTATGTCACCAGGACCAACTGCCTTTCCATTCTTCATCCTCTTCAATGCCCTCCTCACTTCACCCTGACTAATCTTTGCTACTTCCTGGTCCTCAACAGTCACCTCTTCTACTCGTTTTTCTCTCTCATTTTCCTCATTCATCAGCTCTTCAAAGTACTCTTTCCATCTTCCCAGCACTCGTCTGTCATCAGTCAATACATTTCCCTCTCTGTCCTTTATCAATCTAACTTGCTGCACGTCCTTCCCATCTCTTTTCCTCTGCTGTGCCAACCTGTATACATCATTTTCTCCCTCCTTACTGTCCAACCTATCATACAAGTCATCATACGCCCTCTGTTTGGCCTTGGACACTGCTACCTTTGCCTTACGCTGTGTCTCCTTGTACTCCTGTTTACTCTCTTCGGTTCTCTCAATGTCCCACTTCTTCTTAGCTAACCTCTTCTTTTGTACACACTCCTGCACTTCCTCATTCCACCACCAAGTCTCCATATCTACTTTTCTTCCAGATGACACACCAAGTATTCTCCTACCTGTCTCCCTGATCACATTAGCTGTAGTTGTCCAGTCATCTGGAAGCACTTTCTGACCACCCAAAGCCTGTTTCAACTTCTCCTTGAGGACAACCCGACACTCTTCCTTTTTCAGCTTCCACCACTTTGCCTTCTTCACCTTTCTCACCATCAGCATCATCCTATGCTGTTTGGCAACACTCTCACCTGCTACTACTTTGCAGTCACTGACTTCCTTCAAATTACATCGCCTGCACAAGATGTAGTCTACCTGTGTGCTCCTGCCTCCACTTTTATAAGTCACCCTATGCTCCTCTATCTTCTGGAAGAAAGTATTCACACAGCCATTTCCATCCTTTTTGCAAAATCTACCATGTCCTTCTGCATTCCTGTCCTGGATACCAAACCTACCCATCACTTTCTCGTCCCCTCTGTTTCCTGCACCAACATGTCCATTGAAGTCTGCCCCAATGACCACTCTTTCTCCTCTGGGGGTACTCTGCATCACTTCATCTAACTCACTCCAGAATCTCTCCTTCTCTTCTCGCTCACATCCTGCCTGTGGGGCATAAGCACTAACAACATTGAACATCACGCCTTTGATTTCTAACTCGAGACTCATCACTCTGTCTGACACTCTTCTCACTTCTAGAACATTCCTGACAAACTCCTCTTTCAAGATGACTCCGACTCCATTTCTCTTCCCATCCACACCATGAAAAAAACAGCTTAATCCCTGCTCCTAAGCTTCTAACCTTGCTGCCTTTCCACCTGGTCTCCTGAACACACAGTATGTCCACCTTCCTCCTCTGCATCATGTCAGCCAGCTTTCTACCTTTTCCTGCCATAGTTCTAACATTCAAAGTCCCTACTTTCAGTCCGAGACTCATGCCTTTCCTCTTCTCTCTCTGCCTACGGACACGCCTCCCGCCTCTCCTTCTTCGACGTCTTCGACCAACAGTACTCCAATTTCCACCAGCACCCTGTTGGTTAACAGCACTGATGACTGTCGTTGTTAACCCGGTCCTCGACCGATCCAGTATGTCCTTCTTTCTTGTGATTCGCATATTTTATTTGCCATTTGTTTTACGCCGGATGCCCTTCCTGATGCAACCCTTTGCATTTATCCGGGCTTGGGACTGGCGTGAGGGAGAGATACCCCCCCCCCCCCCCCCCCCCCCCCACGGCTGCATTCAGTGATAGTAGGTGATGGAGGAGGAAAATTGGCTCATTTGTAAAAGGTGGAGAATCAGTGTGAGTTTATAAGGACAGTAACATGACATGTTGTTCAATGCTAATGTCACTCCAGCCTTCTGTAGAGATAAGCTTCTGTGTACTGTACATAGAGGCTATGTGTGAGTGGAAGTGTGAATGGTTTTGTGTGTGTGTGTGTGTGTGTGTGTGTGTGTGTGTGTGTGTGTGTGTGTGTGTGTGTGTGTGTGTGTTGACTTTGTGATGTTCCGGAAAGCTGTTCAGGGTGTACCAATCCTTTGCCCAGAATCGCAGAGAAAGGCTCCAGCCCCTATGACACCCTGATAGTATTCCATGACTGAGTGAGTGAATATGAAAACAGGCTGCTGTGCAGGACAGGCGAGCTCCAGAATAAAGGCTGGAAACCTGCAATTAACTTTTTTTTAATATTCCCATAATTTTGTATGAAAATTCACCTTGAGCATACCTGATCCATCTAGTCAGCTAATTCCCAACATTCCAGATGGGTGTGTTGCATTGGTAAAAGCTTAAACTATATTATAAACCCTTCAGGATCTGAATTAGGAACTGTAATCCATCCATCGTAATCTTGTATACGCCTTGTGAATTCTCGATGAGTTGTATCTGGTGTAAAAACAAGACTCAAACTGGAAAACAGTGGTTTAAGGTTCTGATGTTGAAATAATTATGACAAGAATGTTCTACATTCACAATTCTGGAGGTCCCGACTGCGGTGCTGGGCATTTTTCATCTCTCGTCTCTCATCACACTGAGTGTGTAGAATGGCCAGTGGCTGATGAAAGCTATCCGAGCGCATTCCTGTGGCTGCACCGCTGATCTGGCACCCGGTCACATAGCTGTCTCTCCGGCAGGACAGAGTGATGAGTGAGCTGATCCACTTTAGATAAAGAACTGAAAAGGCATGAATACAAACATGCAAATCATGACATCTAAAACAGAGAGAGAGAGAGAGAGAGAGACAGAGAGTGTGTGTGTGTGTGAGAAAGAGAGTGTGTGTGTGTGTGTGTGTGTGTGTGTGTGTGAGAGAGAGAGAGAGAGAGAGAGAGAGAGAGAGAAAGAGAGCAAGAGAGCGAGAGAGGGGGTGGTGGCTTGTTCCAGCTCATATTTCATTCTCCGGCCTCCAGGGCTTTACTTAGATGATGAGTTTAATCAGGTGTTACAGAGGAAACACCAAATTGTTGAAGGTCTCCGGCCCTCAGGAGTCGGAATAAAATCCACTCGCCAACAACGGCTCTTTCCTTCGAATCGTTTTATACAACAAGCAAAATAAAACAGGACTGAAGCATCTTCATGGAAATTTACTTATTTATTTATTTATTTATTTTCTCCCTAATTTTAGCCGTACCCGATTCCCACCCGTCAAGTATTTCCTTCCCTATCACATGACCACCACCAACCACAGAGGGACGAAAGCCTGCACATATCCCCGCCGTGACGTGCAATGCTCGCCACTCGCCTCTTTTCAGATGGCGATGCAGCGTACGAGGGTTCTGCCGAACACACTGTTTGGGAAAGCGCTATGTCCCCCCTCATATGAATGAGCTCACAGACACCCATGATTGACTGGCAATCACTGTGAGTGACAGGGCAGTGAGCATATGCCATCCCTCCCTCTCATGAGAGTTCCGCCAATTAGCTCCGATGGACTCCCGGCCACGGAGGGCTGCAGCATCAACCTGAATTCAAACTGGTTTTATAATATCGGGTTCAGTTTTTATCGAATATCATTTTTATTTGACTTTAATGGTGAAATATTACAAGACTTTCAGATTAGTCACTCAAGTCGTTGATCTCCAGTTTGATAGACAGGCGTCTTGTCAGTGCATTCATGACAAATAAATTTAATCTCAGGTTTGCAAAATGATGATAACTATATTAATGTCTGCCCTAATGTCTGCCCATGTGTGTACTCTGCCCTCACCCAGAGTCGGCTGAGATGGACACCAGAAAGTGCTACAGAAAGTGAATGAATGAATGATGTCCATGTTTGGTCCATACTGGGACCAGAGCTGAGATACGTTTACAGTTACACACACTGAAGAGCAGTTTGGAACTATGTGCACTTCGAAGAATTTTCCACTGGAAGAACTTTTCATTCCTTCCAAATATGTTCCAGAAAAAAAGGAATATACTTTTTGTTTAATTGTAAGTTATTATGCCAGAAAATTGTCAATGGAAGCAATCGGATGAGTTCAGGCTGGTGTATAACGACAGATTTAATATAAGACTTACAATTTAATACATTAGGTAAAGGTTTAGGATTCATTCATAAAATCTTTCTCACATCCACCTGAATAATGTTCAAGTCATTCAACCATTGTGGGGCCGCTGGTGTAGTGGGATCATGATCGGGAGCTTGGGATTTAGAATTCCTATCAAATCTCCGCCGTGCTGAGATCCCTGGGCGAGATCTTACTAGCAACTGAGCTTCTGTCCAGCCAGCAGTATACAATACTGAGACGGTAATCTGTGAAGGATTAGCATCCAGGATAGAATCTTTGTCAGTTTGTTTTATGAACCTTTTAATCCTAATTAGGGTTGTGGGGAGGCTGACTCCCTTCTCCGATGACACGGGGTGAGGGCAGTGTAAACTCTGGACACCCTGCCAGGCCATCACAGGGCAGAAATAAATTGACAGCTGTGCAGCTACTCTTGACGAAGGCCCGCAATGGTCCTTTTTCATGAACCTCTCACCACAGACAGTCAGATACATGGCCGGCCTTTGATAACCCAGTTATCTGCACTGGGGGGACAGCAATGACAACCTGGTGATAGTGGGGCTTGAACCCCTGACCTTGGGAGCAGTAATCCAGCACCTTACCTCTGGGCCATAAATGCCCCAATTCCTTTTTATTTTTATATTTTTATGAGGGGTTTGAGAGAGAGCGGGTGAGAGCCAGAGAAAGAGAGAGAGAGAGAGAAAGAGAGAGAGAGAGAGAGAGAGAGCAACCAAATCGGTGCAATGTGTGAATGGAGAAAATTAGCTGGAATGAAGGTTTGTCTAAATAAAACAATTTCATGTTTTTTTGTTTGGTGGCTCAGTCTTTCTTTTCTTTGTACTCGGTCTTGGCATGTCTTCAACAGCACCACTATTTCTATTAAAGTGGACATGTTATGAAAAACACAGTTTCCCTCTGCTTGTACTTGTAGGTTTGGGTATCTGGAGCACCCATCAAACCCCAACCTCCAAATCAACACAACCCTGGCAGATCCCTTTGGGTTCCTCGGCCAGAAAACCTGATTAAAACCAATTCAGATTCGGCTCTTCCACATGCTTCAAGGGGAGGGCTCACTTGAATTACACCCACCCCTGCCTATACCTGAGAATCTATGCCCATTAGTTGACACCTTTCCAAAGGTAGCGCCTTTTATAAGAAAAGCATTATGTTGAAAAAGTACAGGATTACTCCACACATTGCATCACACACACTCCGCACACTCCTCACACTTCACCACACACTCCACACACTCCGCACGTTGCACCACACACTCCGCACATTGCACCACACACTCCACACACTCAGCACATTGAACCACACACTCCACACATTGCACCACACACTCCGCACACTCCGCACATTGCACCACACACTCCGCATATTGCACCACACACTCCACACACTCCGCACATTGCACCACACACTCCTCACACTCCACACATTGCACCACACACTCCGCACATTGCACCACACACTCCACACATTGCACCGCACACTCCACACATTGCACCACACACTCCGCACACTCCACACATTACACCAAACACTCTGCACACTCCGCACATTGCACCACACACTCCGCACACGCCACACATTGCACCACACACTCCACACATTGCACCACGCACTCCGCACACTCCACATATTGCACCACACACTCCACACAGTCTGCACATTGCACCACACACTCCACACATTGCACCACACACTCTACACACTCCGCACATTGCACCACACACTCCGCACACTCCACATATTGCACCATACACAACACACACTCCACACATTGCAGGACACATCAATCCCTGGGTCCAGAGGAGAAGAGCTGAGTGAATCCCATCCCAGGCAAATGTAAGTATTCTACAAAAATAATATAATATATTTTATATTAATATGTTTATTTCATAATATATATTTCTTTATCTGTTTAGCATTAGCAATCTTTAAAAGCTGAGCTAATATATATTTCCTAATTTTCTAGTAAGTGTGTTTCTTGCTGCACAATACTGTTAGATTTTCATTTTAATGTCTGTAAAATTAAATATGCAAATACAATGCTGTTGATTGGTTGAGAGCCAGATTTATTTCATGTTTGGGTGTTAGCAAGTTTCAGATGCGGACATTCAGAAACTGGTTCTGGAACTGCAATTGCTATTTTCTCAAAAGTAGCATTTCCTGATTAGCGACATACAAAGTGATGTAACTCTGTCCATCTTCATGCAATTATCATGCATTATTTTTCATTTTGAAGTACATTCCGTTCTCTTTCCAAATACGTAGATCAATATCTCCGTATTTTACATTTCCTACTTAATCTATGTTATGCTGGAGAGACTCATATATCTTTTCTTATCAGATTTTCTTATCAGAGTTCAGCGGCAGCATGTCTATTAGCATTCATTGCAAAGTTATAAGCTCTCTACCTCCAAAACTTTGTGACCTTGTTATGACCTTCACTCTTTCACTTGAACTTCCAAAATCACATCATCTCTTGGACTCAGGTAGTGCAGTCTCCCCACCAAATTTGGTGAAAATCCATGAACGTGTGTGGTCAACGATTTTGGTGATGGATAAACATGTTGCTTCATGTCTATCTATAATTGGCGCATGCTTTGTAGTGTACGCATATGTACCGTATGCTAGTGTGTGTCGCCGCTTGCATGATGAGTGCTGTAGAGCTGCGAGTTTAATTCATATCAGAAAAAAAAATCTCACCTGCTGCACTACTTATAGAACTGTGCATTCACGATCAATGGTTGCCATGGTAACAAGAACCCCTTCTCGAATTAGCACACCCTGCTTAAGAGAAGGGTGTGGTCAGTAGGTTCATTATCATTTAAGGAAACAGGACCTAGGGGCAGTGGTGGTCTAGTGGCATAGGGCACTAGATCACTGATCCAAAGGTTGGGGGTTTGAGTCCCACTCTCCGAAAGATTGTCACTGTCC
>CM045739.1:21717500-21725000 GCA_024760905.1 Plotosus lineatus
TAATTGTTATGTATCATACAAGCCTACTCCGATTCATTATTAGCAGCTCTGAGAATCCATCCAGACAGAC
This sequence comes from Plotosus lineatus, assembly GCA_024760905.1. Classification (NCBI taxonomy): domain Eukaryota; kingdom Metazoa; phylum Chordata; class Actinopteri; order Siluriformes; family Plotosidae; genus Plotosus; species Plotosus lineatus. Next base: position 21,717,571 of record CM045739.1, read on the forward strand.
TTAGCATACTGGTGAGACTTGGCGGAGGCGTCTCAGCCATCTGCTGTATTTGTATGGTGTGTATAGTAGATCCCATGGTAGACGAGTGAATATTGCACAGGGAAGTTGCAGTAGACTCCAGGGTGTCGTCTCTTGGTCTGTTTCTTGTTTCTTGAGCTAGCATGCAGTGAATTTCGATGCAGGACATGGTCTCCTTCAGGAGCATGTACTTAAGCCTAAAGGTGCACCATACTGAACATGTCTTTCCAGAACTGACCTAGTCTGCCTTGAACCTTTCAGTCCACCAATGGAAAGAGTCATGGGTTGGAAAAATAGGCTGGGTCCAAATTACAAGAGCAAACGTCTACAGGAAAGAGCTGGAAGAAAGCGAGCAGGGGAAAAAGTATTACTCAAAAGTAATCCACACAAAGTGAAAGCCTTAATTATAGTGCAGGTAAAACATCAGGTACAATATCACAATTATAACAGTAATAATAATATAATACTCTAATAATATAGCTTCAAATAGAAACAGTGATGCAGTGGAATTGTGGATAACACCTCCGCCTCACAGCAGAAAGGTCCTGGGTTTGAGTCCTGGGCTCTGACATTTCTGTGTGGAATCTGCATATGTTGGTTTCCTCCAGGCATTCCGGTTTCTCCAACAGTCCAAAAACATGCCAGTTAAGCTTATCTGCTTTTCCAAATTGCCCCTGGGTGTAGCTGCGAGTGGAAATGACTGTGTGTGTTGGCCCTGTGATGGTCTGGTGATCTGTTTAAGGTGTACCCCACCATGGCCCCGGTGTGAGATGAGATAGGCTTCAGACACCCTGGGACACTGACAGGATTATCATTTAAAGTTCGATAAATGAGTAAGTGAAAAAAATAGAAAAAAAAATGATAATAGAACATTGAGCATGCTTACGATTGAAACAAGAATGCCCATAGAGCGCAGACCTCCACCAGGGCAAAAAAACACTGCACTTGGCTGTGTATATGAAAAACAATATGAAAAATCTGTTCAACAGCATTTATTTCAAAATCCATTGATAGTTTGCTAACAGACACAGACACACAACCCCACCCACACACACACACACACACACACACACACACACACACACACACACACACACACACACACACACACACTTACACACGCGCGCGCACACACACGCAGGAGCATATACAGTACTACCTCCTAAGTGTCCTGGTTGTATCTTTTATGGTTACAAAACACTGATATTGAAGACTTCCATTAATGACATCACAATATATACCATTACACCATTCGAGGGCACCGTGATGAAGTGGAAAGCATGTCTGCCTGACAGCAAGAGGGTCCTTGGTGGTACTCCTGGGCTTGGTGAAAGGATTTCTGCATGGAGTTTGCATGTTCTCTCCCCATGCTTGTGTGGGTTTCCTTCAGGTTCTCTGGTTTCCTCTCAAAGTCTAAAAATATGCACACTTGCTAATTAATACCGTGTATATATATATATATATATATATATATATATCAGAGAGATCACAGAAAAACAGGGACGTGAAGAGGGACCATCTTCGAGCACTGGGATGAGCACGCTGCTTGTCTTTAAAGCACGGTAGATTGGTGAGTAGAATCAGGTGTGCGCATTGCGATCTGCCTGCGTGTGTCAGCCACGACCCTCTGCCGAAGCCTAATCGAATATTAAGTGTACCTCAGGATAATGTTTAATCATATTTCATACTTCTTCTTCTTTCTTCTTTTCCTTTCGGCTTTTCCCTTCAGGGGTCACCACAGTGAATCATCTGCCTCCATCTCACCCTATCCTCTGCATCTTCTTCTCTTACACCAACTACCTTCATGTCCTCCTTCACCACATCCATGAATCGTCTCTTTGGTCTTCCTCTAGGCCTTCTGCCTGGTCGTTCCAACCTCAACATCCTACTACCAATATACTCACTATCCCTCCTCTGTACATGTCCAAACCATCTCAATCTAGCCTCTCTGACTTTGTCTCCAAAACGTCTTACATGTGCTGTCCCTCTGATGTGCTCATTCCTGATCCTATCCATCCTCGTTACTCCCAAAAAGAACCTCAACATTTTCATCTCTGCTCCCTCCAGCTCTGCCTCCTGTCTTTTCCCCAGGGCCACTGTTTCTAACCCATACAACATCGCTGGCCTCAACATCGTCTTGTACACTTTTCCTTTCATTCTTGCCGATACTCTCCTATCACACATCACACCGGACACTTTTCTCCAACCATTCCAACCTGCCTGCACACGCTTCTTCACTTCTTTTCCACACTCTCCATTGCTCTGGATTGTTGAGCCTAAGTATTTAAAATCCTCCACCTTCTTTATCTCTGCTCCCTGTAACCTCACCGTTCCTCTTGGGTCCTTCTCATTCACACATGTATTCTGTCTTACTGAGGCTAATCTTCATTCCCCTCCTTTCCAGGGCATACCTCCACCTCTCTCGATTTTCCTGCACTTGTTATATACATATATATATATATATATATATATATATATATATATATATATATATATATATATATATATATATATATATATACTAGTATATATATATCCTAGTATATGATCCTGTGTGTGAATGTGTATTTGAATATTTCTGTATCTACTCTAATCACACATAATTACAGATATTTGTCCACCGCCCACCATCACTGCACTTTCTCGCTGGATTTGTCCTCTGACCTTCTGCTATGAGAGATCTGGGAATGCCTTCATGAATATTCTACTGTTGTTTGCTCTTTCATAATTTCAATATTACACACATCGCTAAGAGCAGTGCGTTCATTCTGTTTAAATCTTTAAAATCACTGATGCTGTTGTCTTGGATACAAAATGTACACACAGTGCAGACAATAGTCGCTCAATGAGATTTTGTGCATCATGTGAAGTCACAAGGAAACATAAATCAGTTATAAATACCAAAAAACAAGCAGAAATGAATAAACCCAGCAATTTAAATAAATAAATAAATAAATAACACTGACACCTCGGCGTGAGGGTAAAAAGGATTTGTGAACTTTAGCAATCAGGAATATAATTCCTCATGCTAATAATAGGCATTGATAGCGGACGTCGTGATGTGCACTTTCAAGTCAGAGAGATCATTTGTAGTCGGAAGCTTCCGTCAACCTGAATCCTACTTGTGTGATACAAATAATGCTAATGAACAGGATAAACAAGCATTCGTCTGAGAGCATTGCCAGTCACACACACACACACACACACACACACACACACTAATTCTGGTGATTTAGCCGTGAGGGGGGGGCACAAACCAGTGTCTCTCCCTCACGCCGGTCCCAAGCCCGGATAAATGCAGAGGGTTGCGTCAGGAAGGGCATCCGGCGTAAAACAAATGCCAAATAAACTATGCGAATCACAAGAAAGAATGACATACCGGATCGATTCGAGGCCGGGTTAACAACGACCGCCATCAGTGCCGTCCAACCAACAGGGTGCTGATGGAAATTGGACTACTGTTGGTCGAAGCGTCGAAGAAGAAGGAGAGGCGGGGCGTGTCCGTTGCCAGAGAGAGAAGAGGAAAGGCATGAGTCTAGGACTGAAAGTAGGGACTTTGAATATTGGAACTATGACAGGAAAAGGTAGAGAGCTGGCTGACATGATGCAGAGGAGGAAGGTGGACATACTGTGTGTTCAGGAGACCAGGTGGAAAGGTCATAAGGCTAGAAGCATAGGGAGCAGGGTTTAAGCTGTTTTATCACGGTGTGGATGGGAAGAGAAATGGAGTCGAGTCATCTTGAAGGAGGAGTTTGCCAGGAATGTTCTAGAAGTGAAAGAGTGTCAGACAGAGTAATGAGTCTCAAGTTAGAAATTAAAGGTGTGATGGTCAATGTTGTTAGTGCTTATGCCCCACAGACAGGATGTGAGCGAGAAGAGAAGGAGAGATTCTGGAGGGAGTTAGATGAAGTGATGCAGAGTACCCCCCAGAGGTGAAAGAGTGGTCATTGGGGCAGACTTCAATGGACATGTTGGTGCAGGAAACAGAGGGGACGAGGAAGTGATGGGTAGGTTTGGTATCCAGGACAGGAACGCATGAAGGACAGATGTTGGTAGATTTTGCAAAAGGATGGAAATGGCTGTGGTGAATACTTTCTTCCAGAAGAGAGGAGCATAGGGTGACTTATAAAAGTGGAGGTAGGAGCACACAGGTAGACTACATCTTGTGCAGGCGATGTAATTTAAAGGAAGTCAGTGACACTGCAAAGTAGTAGCGGGTGAGAGTGTTGCCAAACAGCATAGGATGGTGGTGTGCAGGATGATGCTTATGGTGAGGAAGGTGAAGAAGGCAAAGGCAGAGCAGAAGACAAAGTGGTGGAAGTTGAAAAAGGAAGAGTGTCGGGTTGTCTTCAAGGAGGAGTTGAAACAGGCTTTGGGTGGTCAGGAAGTGCTTCCAGATGACTGGACAACTACAGCCGAATGTGATCAGGAGACAGGTAGGAGAATACTTGCTGTGTCATCTGGAAGGAAAGTAGATAAGGAGACTTGGTGGTGGAATGAGGAAGTGCAGGAGTGTGTACAAAGGAAGAGATTAGCTAAGAAGAAGTGGGACATTGACAAAACCGAAGAGAGTAAACAGGAGTACAGGGAGACACAGCGTGAGGCAAAGGTAGCAGTGTCAAAGGCCAAACAGAGCGCGTTTGATGACTTGTATGCTCGGCTGGAAAGTAAGGAGGAGAAAATGAATTATACAGGTTGGCACAGCAGAGAAATAGAGATGGGAAGGGACGTGCAGCAAGTTAGATTGATAAAGGACAGAGAGGGAAATGTATTGACTGATGACAGAAGTGTGCTGGGAAGATGGAAGAGTACCTTGAAGAGCTGATGAATGAGGAAAATGAGAGAGAGAAAAGAGTAGAAGAGGTGACTGTTGAGGACCAGGAAGTAGCAAAGATTAGTAAGGGTGAAGTGAGGAGGGCATTGAAGAGGATGAAGAATGGAAAGGCAGTTGGTCCTGATGACATACCGGTGGAGGTATGGAAGTGTCTAGGAGAGGTAGCAGTAGATTTTCTGACAAGAACATTTAACAAGGTCTTAGAGAGTGAGAGGATGCCAGAGGAATGGAGGAGAAGTGTGCTGGTGCCCATTTTTAAGAACAAGGGAGACGTGCAGAGTTGTGGCAACTACAGAGGGATAAAGTTGATGAGCCATACGATGAAGTTATGGGAAAGAATAGTGGAAGCTAGACTAAGGGCAGAAGTCAGCAATTGTGAACAACAGTTTGGTTTCATGCCCAGAAAGAGCACCACAGATGCAGTGTTTGCCTTGAGGATGTTAATGGAGAAGTACAGAGAAGGTCAGACGGAGCTGCATTGTGCCTTTGTGGATCTGGAGAAAGCATATGACAGGGTGCCGAGAGAAGAACTGTGGTATTGCATGAGGAAGTCTGGAGTGGCAGAGAAGTATGTTAGAGTGGTGCAGGACATGTATGAGAGATGTAAGACAGTGGTAAGGTGTGCTGTCGGTGTGACAGAAGAGTTCAAGGTGGAGGTGGGACTGCATCAAGGGTCAGCTCTCAGCCCCTTCTTGTTCGCTATGGTGATGGACAGGCTGACAGACGAGGTTAGACAAGATTCCCCATGGACTATGATGTTTGCAGATGACATTGTAATCTGTAGTGAGAGCAGAGAACAAGTGCAGGAAAATCTAGAGAGGTGGAGGTATGCCCTGGAAAGGAGGGGAATGAAGATTAGCCTCAGTAAGACAGAATACATGTGCATGAATGCCAAGGACCAAAGAGGAACGGTGAGATTACAGGGAGCAGAGATAAGAAAGGTGGAGGATTTTAAGTACTTAGGCTCAACAATCCAGAGCAATGGAGAGTGTGGAAAAGAGGTGAAGAAGCGTGTGCAGGCAGGCTGGAATGGATGGAAAAAAAGTGTCGATTGTGATGTGTGATAGGAGGGTATCGGCAAAAATGAAAGGAAAAGTGTACAAAAACGGTGTTGAGGCCAGCGATGCTGTATGGGTTAGGAAACAGTGGCTCCTGGGAAAAAGACAGGAGGCAGAGCTGGAGGTAGCAGAGATGAAAATGTTGAGGTTCTCTTTGGGAGTAACGAGGATGGATAGGATTAGGAATGAGCACGTCAGAGGACAGCACATGTAAGACGTTTTGGAGACAAAGTCAGACAGGCTAGATTGAGATGGTTTGGACATGTACAGAGGAGGGATAGTGAGTATATTGGTAATAGGATGCTGAGGCTGGAACTACCAGGCAAAAGGCCTAGAGGAAGACCAAAGAGACGATTCATGGATGTGGTAAAGGAGGACATGAAGGTCGTTGGTGTAAGAGAAGAAGATGCAAAGGATAGGGTGAGATGGAAGCAGATGATTCGCTGTGGCGACCCCTGAAGGGAAAAGCCGAAAGGAAAAGAAGAAGAAGAGAGAAGCTCAGCAGTGAATGGTACAGTACGAACCATGTGCTGTTAGATGGACCTTCGAAAATACTCACACCCCCTGAAACCTGATAGAATTTTGTATTGTTATAATCTGGAGCTAAAATGAACTTCCTTATAACTAGAGAAGCTCTTATAACGTGAAGGGAAAATAATAACGTATCTAATGATGGAAAGTGCTTGGTGCATATGAATTGTGATGACAAGTACGTTGATTAATTGGAAAAAATCTGGCCCAGACTGCAGGTTTTAATAACTTGGCACAATTATTATGAAATGTCCTCCCCGGTGAACCTCTGATGAACATGCGTTAATTGAACTTCAGACATTAATTAAACTTATTCGCCGTAATCAATTATTTTTAACATGAGCATGTGACTTGTAACTAATTTCTATGAATTCTTAAATGACTCATTCACTAATTTGCTGGAGCTGTTAATCATATTACATCACTGTGCAAAGGCGGAGTACACCCTGAACGGCTCATACAGCCATCGGGGTGCAAGCACCTATACAACCATTCACATCTATACCCAAAGGCAATTTGGAACAGCCAAGGAGGCAAATATGTGTGTTTTTAGATAGTAGGAGGAAACCAGAGTACCCGGAGAAAACCCACACAAGCACAGAGAGGATTTGTAAACTCAAACCCAGGACCGTCTTGCTGTGAGGTGGACGTGTTAATCATTACACAACTGTTCTGTCCTACTTAAATTACTGTTGTAATCTCTTTGACATGGAACCTTTAATGCCAACCCGTCTTCATCAAAGCAAATTAAGAGATTTCACAGGAACAGGGACAAATACTTTCATTCATCCATCCATTCATCCATTAGTGCTTATCAGTCAGGGAAGCTGGAGCCAATCATAGCTGACTTTGGGCAAGACGGAGAGCAACTACCTAAACTTACGAAAATAGTACAAGCCAAGCACAAGCAAAAATAACCATTCAGGCTCCTGAGTGTCGCATCAATAAGGTGAGCGACTATTAACCCGGATATTGCAAGTTCGAATCCA
>CM045739.1:21730000-21737500 GCA_024760905.1 Plotosus lineatus
ATGGGTGTCAAATAAGTGGGGTGGGCATCTCTCTGATGTCATCTGATTTCTTTCAAACCCAGACTGTGGACCAGTCTTCGAAATGCTTGGAATTAATCTCCATTTGAACCGCTTCACTAATACTGACCTTCAGCCTCACACTTGATGTTAATGACTTACAGGCTCATCTTTCCCAGAATCCTTTGCATCAAGTAGCAAGACACTTTTTTTCAATGTCCCAAACAGTATGTAACAATTCAGCAACATCTTGAGCAATACACCGTAAAGTGTAATGTACAATTATTTCATTCGTTTGTTTTCTAATCCTTTTAATCCTAATTATGCAGTGTGGAAATGTGTTCTCTCCGATGACCTCGCACCAATGAGATCCATCGGTCAAAGCAGAAGCCTTGAGGATGTCAGGACAAAGAACGGGACAAGGTTCTTATCATGAAAAGACAAAATGTACATGTATATGAGTGCGCACGTGCGCACGTGCACACACACACACACACACACACACACACACAAACACACACACACACGCACATGATATATTTGAGTTCTGAGGACTAATGACAACCAATCAACATTTTTAGCATCAAATTTATAACCATGCATATTGAATCTAAATCAGTCACTCATGTAAAACTGTCACACCTGGTTTATGATCTCACACAAACTTCTAGATGTGATATGTGATGCTTTATACTGATGTGGAGGAAAATCGAGGTATCAGGCGCCATTGACGGTATTGTGTTTTAGACCCATGAACTCAGGAATGTTTTTGGTCTTTCAGTCTGAAATGTCATTCTGTCATACATCTGGTCCTCCATAAATCTTATGCAAATGGTTGGACTCCCCATCAGGTTCATTGTTCATGTTCTGTAATCGCTTACACCTAATTAGGGTTGCAGGGAGGCTGGCGCATATCCCAGCCAACTCCAGGCAAGAGCAGAGTACACCCTGGACACCTCCCAGGCCATCGCAGGGTGGAAACACACTGATGGCTTTGTAGTTACTCTTGTCAAAAGTCAATAATGATTTTTTTTTTTACATGAACCTCACACCATAGACAGTGAGAGACATGGCCGGCCTTTGATAACCCAGTTGGCGACACTGCGGGGTATGCATTGTTTATCGATATGTTTCATAAATACACCTCGTTTTCAAATGATCTACGACTGTGTTGACGGAAGTACACATTCACTTGAAAACATTACTCGACTTTTAACTATTTCTGATGGTACATATTGTTTCACTCTTCAAACAAATCAGTAATCGACCATATATATGGAACGGCTTGTGTTTGCCTACCGAGGTTCCACTGTAATAAGTTTGGAATGAGTGACTATTTTTCTTCATTTTAAGACATTCTTAATCCTGAAATATAGAACTGTCGAATAAAGTCATCTCTAATATTTAAACTGTCAATGATTATACCTATAGAAGAGCAATTATACTATTTATATTATTTACTGTATATTTAATTCTTGGATTATTTATTTATTGTATGAGGAGGTTATTCACTGAAGTGAGTGTAAGATTATTTTTATTTTTGTCGCTGAACAGGTACAGTAATGCTCAGGCTGAAATGGAAAAGAAAACAGAATGTCCGTCCTAAACAATGGGGGGGTTCTGGGTGAGCCAAGTCAAGGCAAGTCGAGACATTAGGTTAAGTTGAGACATGATTTCATAAGGGACCAATCTGACCAAGCCCAAGCTGACAGGTGATGCCCCTGTAGACCAATCAGAGTGAAATAGGCAATAGATAAGCCACTGCAGAACTACAGACAATGTTCGAGATGTTTCTCTTGGAATAATTTCTTTCGTGTGATTGGTTGTATGCTTTTCTTTTAATGAAAAATAAATAAACACCTGAAAGATGAGAGGGCAGTGGTGGTCTAATGGTACAGGACGCTGGATCACAGATCCTAAGGTTGGGGGTTCGAGTCCCACTCTCCACAAGGATGTCACTGTCCCCCCCCAGGGCAGCGAACCAGATTATCGAAGGCCGGCTGTGTCTCTCACTGTCTATGGTGTGAGGCTGTAAAAGAACCATTGCTCACTTTTGACAAGAGTAGCTGCAATGCTGTCAGTGTATTTCTGCCTTGCAATGGCCTGGCAAACTGTCCAGGGTGTACTCTGCCCTCGCCCGGAGTCGGCTGGAATGGGCGCCAGCCTCCCCACGACCCTGATTAGGATGAAGCGGTTACACAAAATGAACTGAACTGAAAGATGAGTTTGGAGTTTTCGTTTGCTTATAGACTTATAGACTGTTATCCATGCCTAGAGAGGGAAAAGATCTCTGGTGGCCCTGAGCATGTGTGATCTTCTTGGCAAGGCTTTTGATGATTGGAGTCCAAAGTGAGAGAATGACTCTGTATGGCTGCTGTAATGTAAATGAGATCAGGAACAAACTTGCTTTGTGGACAGGCCAGGGTGCACTGGAGGTTCAGGTGCTGGCCAGGATATATCACACAGAGTGAATATGATCAAAAATAAACGCTTTTTCTCTTAAATATTGTAAGTCGATTTAGATGATTTCAGAAAGATTATCGGTTTTACAGATGTTTTCCAGAAAAGAAACATTGACCTGCCGTAATCAAATTGTTCTTCTTTTAACAGAAAGAGACGATTCATGGATGTGGTGAACCAAAGAGACGATTCATGAATGTGGTGAAGGAGGACATGAAGGTCGTTGGTGTAAGAGAAGAAGATGCAAAGGATAGGGTGAGGTGGAGGCAGATGATTCGCTGTGGCGACCCCTGAAGGGAAAAGCCGAAAGGAAAAGAAAGAAGATGCTGGAACTTTTCTAGTACAACATGCCATAATTTTCACATTTACTTCTCGTAAAGGATTCCGTTTGCAACTGATGAATGTACATACAGTACTATTGTAGCAATAATGGAAATATGCTGTGACTTGTTGAGCAACCAACACTGCTTTGTAACTTCAAAATGTACAGATGCTTGTGAGGATAACGGAAATTTACCTTAAGGTTCTTCGTGGCCAATGTTGTAAGTCTTGTTTTACTTTGTGGAAAAGACTACTTTACAAGTAGCAAGAGGTGCTGTGGTGACTCGCCCCACTCTTGGGCCCTTAAGCAAGGCTCTTGACTGTCAATTAGCTCAGTTTTCCCTTTTTCAGGTGTCGTCACAGCGAATCATCTGATGTTTGATTTGGCGTAGGTTTTTACATCAGATGCCCTTCCTGACACAACCCTTAGCAAGGGGCAAAAACACACTGACAGCTTAGCAGCTACTCTTTACAAAAGTCAGCAATGGTTCTTTTACATGAACTCTTGACGAAAGTCAACAATGTTTTTATTTTCTTTTTTACATGAACCTCACACCATATAGACAGTGAGAGACATGGTCGGCCTTTGATAACACAGTTAGCTGCACTGGGGTGGACAGTGACATCCTTGTGGAGAGTGGGACTCGAACCCCCATCCATAGGATCAGTGATCCTGCACATTTATCACCAGGCCACCACAGCCACAATTTGGCTCAGTTGAATAAAATGATAATTGTAAGTCGCTCTGGATTTGAGCATCTGCCAAATGCTGTGAATGTATTTCAGTCTTCAAATGTTAAATGTGAGTACTGGTGGAGAATTTTACAGTAACATGTTGCAGACTTTATTCTATATAGTATTGTGATGTTCGTTTTAAAACCAAATTAGGTATTTTACTTTGGTAAAAACATTTATTATAACAGTAAGACGTGAAGTCAAATACCATCCGTAACTGTAGAGTGAGCCAAGCCTCGGTTACTGTAATTCTACAATGTATTCAAGTAATTTTATGGTGAAGTTCTGGCAAATATAGCAAATATAACGGTTTGTACAGTATATAAGAGTGGCCTGAATTAGCTTCAGGCCAGAAGGAAATACATAAATAAATCTCCCTTGCATTTTCTGACTACAGTCTGGAGTGAAAAAAAAAAACAAAAGGTAAACTTTGGGCTTTGTTTCCATCACCTTTCACTTGCTGATTTCCGTGTTCATTCATATCACCTGTCTGGTATTTTAAATATCCGTTTAACAAGTTTATGTTCCGTGTTCCCGTTACCGTTTTATTTGACCAATATTTGTCTGCCTGTCTGAGTTATATTGGGCTTTTTTTTTATTCTGTGCGAGTCTGAGCAGTCGTCTATGAGCCACTAATTTTAGGGCTTCAGTTTCTTTATTATTAATAAAAGGGTTTTCTTTTTTTGTTTGTTTGTTTATTTGTTTGTTTTTTTTAACTGGCAATACGGCAGCCATATTGGATTTCCTGTGGTTGCATGGACTCAGGACAACCATCCAAGTTATTTTCCATGCCTTTGGGGTTCCACTCAGGAGGGGCTCCATGAAAAAAAAAAGGTTGGTCAGGAGTAATGAGAGAAATGGAACATTTCAGGATGTGCTCTTATTGAAAAGTATGCAAAATAGAAAACACTGTTGTCCATAAACACGGAATAAAGCTTTATTCCTGAAGTATAAACGAAATGTGAGCCTTTGTTATAAAAAGATTTGAACACTAACAGTGTAAATATAAAACATGCTTGATCAGCAATATTGTCTCCTCTAAGATTAAGTTACTGTCAGTTACTCCATCAAGTGTCGTTTTGTGCAGTGACAAGACCAGAAAGCCGGCTTATGTGATTTGTTTTATTAGATAAAACGTATCTGCTGCACAGTTCAGAGACAAACAGACAGACAGACTGTTTAAAAAAGAAAAAAAAAGAAAGAAAAAGTACTTTAGTTTTCATACAAATTCACTGTTTGCATCAAGGTATCATCTGAATCAAATTATGAGGGTAGTGCACCTAAATCTAGTTATTATTATTATTATTATTATTATTATTATTATTATTATTATTATTATTATTATCATTATGCTCACAAGGAGGCTGGCTCCCATGTCAGCCAACTCTGGGCAAGGACAGAGTACACCCTAGACAGCTTGCTCAGCCATCGCAGGGCAGAAACCTGCTGACGGCAATGCAGCTACTCATGATAAAGTCAACAATGGATCTTTTACATGAACCTCTCACCACAGACAGTGAGAGACAAGGCCGGCCTTTGATAATCCAGTTAGCTGAACTGGGGGGACAGTGACAACAGTGATCTTGGGATTAGTAATCCATCACCATACCACCAGGCTTCCACTGACTCTAGTATGATGATGATGATGATGATGATGATGATGATTATTATTGTTATTATATTAGTTGTAGTAGTAGTATTTTATTATTGTAATTATTGTTCGTAGTAGTAGTATGACATTGTGATCTGTAGTGAGAGCAGAGAACAAGTGGAGGAAAATCTAGAGAGGTGGAGGTATGCCCTGGAAAGGAGGGGAATGAAGGTTAGCCTCAGTAAGACAGAATACATGTGTATGAATGTCAAGGACCCAACAGGAACGGTGAGGTTACAGGGAGCAGAGATAAGGAAGGTGGAGGATTTTAAGTACTTAGGCTCAACAATCCAGAGTAATGGAGAGTGTGGAAAAGAAGTGAAGAAGCGTGTGCAGGCAGGTTGGAATGGTTGGAGAAAAGTGTCCGGTGTGATGTGTGATAGGAGGGTATCGGCAAAAATGAAAGGAAAAGTGTACAAGACGGTGTTGAGGCCAACGATGTTGTGGCCCTGGGGAAAAGACAGGAGGCAGAGCTGGAGGGAGCAGAGATGAAAATGTTGAGGTTCTCTTTGGGAGTAACGAGGATGGATAGGATCAGGAATGAGCACATCAGAGGGACAGCACATGTAAGACATTTTGGAGACAAAGTCAGAGAAGCTAGATTGAGATGGTTTGGACATGTACAGAGGAGGGATAGTGAGTATATCGGTAGTAGGATGTTGAGGTTGGAACGACCAGGCAGAAGGCCTAGAGGAAGACCAAAGAGACGATTCATGGACGTGGTGAAGGAGGACATGAAGGCAGTTGGTGTAAGAGAAAAAGATGCAGAGGATAGGGTGGGATGGAGGCAGATGATTCACTGTGGCGACCCCTGAAGGGAACAGCCGAAAGGACAAGAAGAATTGTTCGTAGTAGTAGTAGTAGTATGACTAGCTTGTGGAAGGTCACTATTTGTTGTACCGCATGCCTCAGAAACCGAAATCCACAACAGAGATTTCAGGAATCATTAGAAATTTAGAAACGATTCTCATCATAGTTGTGACAATACATTTCCTGTGCCTTTGAATGTTCATACTTTTTTAGAAGACTGATCATGGTCTGCCACTGAACGCATCCAGTAATAAATAAGAGAACTCTCTCTCTCTCTCTCTCTCATCCTCTCTCTCTCTCTCTCTCTCTCTCTCTCTCTCCCTCTCTCATCTCTCTCTCTCTCTCTCTCTCTCTCTCTCTCTCCCTCTCTCATCTTTCTCTCTCTCTCTCTCTCGGTGTGATGAATACTAGTGCATTAGTGGTTTCATTAAGGATATTATTAAATAATTAAAAAATGAGCGGCACAGTGGTGCAGTGATTTGCAAGTTCACCTCAGAGCAAGAAGGTCCTGGGTTCGATTCCCAGGTTTGGGTGTTTCTGTGTGGAGTGTGCATGTTCTCACTGCGCTTATGTGGATTTCCTCATGGTATTCCGGTTTCCTCCCACAGCCCAAAACCATTATTGCGTACGAGTGTGAATGGTTTTGTGTGTATTGGTCTATGAACTGCCAAGCTGTCCAGGGTGTACCCCGCCCTCACTCAGAGTCAACTGCGATGGGTGCCAGCCTCCCCCACAACCCTAATTAAGCACTTCAGAAAAAGAAATGAACAATTTTGAGGTTGGCTGAGATAATGTACTGGTTGGTTTATCGGTAATCAGAACTTTTAATATCAATTCATATTTTAAGGCAAAAATTGCTTTCACAAATCTCTTATTAATAGGATCCTCCGCTCCCTCTCAGATCGCTTTAAACTGCTCCGTGTTTGATGTCCAAATGAGCTGAGAACTACATTCTGTTCTATTTGACCGTTTAAACATTAATTCCTCAAAATGCTTGATGCTGGGACTTCCAAAAAATACCAAAAACAGATAAATTATTATAAAACTATATCAGTTTCAAGATAATGTTTTGGGTATACTGTATATTACACAGAATGCGTGCGTGCGTGCGTGCGTGTGTGTGTATCCATTAATTATTTCATTTTCTAGACCATTTTTCTAGACCATTCCATCACAAGGCCAACACTCACACAACCATTCACACTCACATCTGGGGCAATTTGGAACAGCCAGTTAGGCTATTTTGCATGTTTATGGACTGTAGGAGGAAACTGGAGTACCCGATGAAACATTCACAGCGAGAACATTCAAAGTCCAAACAGAGGCGCCCAAGCTGGGAAATGAACTCAGGACCTTCTTGCTGTGAGATGCATGTGCACTACACCACTGTGCTGCTTACAGACATCCATATCAATCTCAGTTCATCAGTTCATTTTCTGTAACCATTTCATCCTAATTAGGGTCACGGGGAGGCTGGTGCCCATTCCAGCCAACTCAGGGCGAGGGCAGAGTACACCCTGGACAGC
>CM045739.1:21742500-21775000 GCA_024760905.1 Plotosus lineatus
TTGTAATCAACAGGACTCACAGAAAGAGTGAGGAACCATGTGCATGAGGTTACTTGACAAATCCAGTTCGCAATCTCAAATCAGTGATGGAACAGGCAAAGGGCAAGCACAACAATACACAATTGATCCAGATAAAAGGTACTTCAACCCAAAGAGTACGTGTTAAACAATCAGAGGTCAAGAACACAGAAATAATAAGTAGAGGCTTGAAATTTACACAGCGATTTTGGGATGCTTTTGGGCTTCAGTGGATTTTATACCCGGGTGGGCTGAAAAGTTCATAGGTTGACTATGACGCAATGGTTTTCATCAATGTTGCAGTTCCTGGATACTTTGGTATAGAAGCTCTCAAATTCCTTTCGCTGACCTGGCATTGCTCCCTCTTAGTCAGTTGCCATCATATATACACTGTCTCAATTCCGGCGCCACATTCTTAAAAAGCTGCACTCGACAACCAAGTGCATCACAGTGATGTGACTGGGTTAGGGTTAGGGCTGGGTTTATGCACCTTCAGATTGTGATCATTGCTGTAGTGGTTAGAGTGCTGAGCTCATGAAAAAGAAGTCATGGGTTTGATTCCCTCTTAGACCACCCCCAGCCCCCACCAGGCTAAGATCCCTGGGAAAGGGCTTAATTGCAAATGTGTTTCTGTTTACCCAGCTGTATAAATGTGTACCAGTAAAAACACTGGAAAAGTAGCCGTGTGATGGACTAGTGTTCCATCCAGTAGGAGTTGAACTCCTAGTTGCTTCATGCTGAGGAAACTGCAAGAAGTTTTGGTCTGATGAGACAATAGGCTCTGGTATAAAAGCCCTGCAGACTTTACCTATCTTAATTTCCTTCAGATGTAGCTGTGAAAGAAAGGTTCTTTGCATCCAACCTATCCCAAGATTTTGCTATTAAAGGAAGCTAGGTGGTGATAGGAGATGCAGTTTGAGAGGCAAGGGTTCAGCTAATGACACAAATAGGACACTTGTTGTAGTCTGGATCTTCTACTTTACCATTGCTTGGTTGGTAACAGTTCAGCCTTCGTAGTTACACATGGCCACTCATATGTGAACCATACCGTTCGCATCACTCAAAGGATACGGCACCGGCATTGGGATTCATCTTTCAGAAAGCAGAAAGAAATGTTGAGGGAGTGGTTAGTTTTCAGGGCAAGGTGACCTCATGGAGTGTGGAAGTAAGCGTCATGGGTAGATTCTGAAGAAATGTTGGAGAGTATGACTGTGTCACGGGTAGATTCTGAGGGAATGTTGGAGAGTATGACTGTAAGAAATGATTCTGGAACGTGGTTCTGTTAAGAATTTTTAGAAGGCTGAGTTTTTAGTTGGTGTGTCTTTGCTGTACCGTTTCATGAATCTCACCCTTTAAGTTGAGGGTATACTTTATGTGACAAATACAGTACGTCAGTAAAAGTAACAGCCAAAACACAGCTCTCTAGAACCAAAGAACTTGTAACCACTGCCCTGGGATTTGCACAATGAGATGAGTAATAAAGATTGCAGGAGCTGAGCCAATGTTTATGGTGTAGCCATTCATACATTTTTCATTTGCTGAACCATTTAATCATACTAACTGATCTCTGCCGACGCTGGGTGAAGGTGAGGTAGACCCTGAACAGCTCTCCAGTCCATCACCATTAACATTATTCACACCTATGGGCAATTTGAAACAGGACACTAAGCATAATGTGCATGACTTGGAAGTATGGGAGGAAACCAGAGTACCTGGAGGAAGTCCACACAAGCATGGTGAGAATGTGCAAACTTCACACATAAACACCCTGGCCAACCTGAGACTCGAACTATTGTAAAGTAGGACGTGCTAGCCACTACACCACTGTGCCACTCTTTTCCACCAATCAGAAACAAGAAAATATTTTTGAATGAATGAATGAATAATGCTACTATTCCATGTCACTACACATACAAAGCCCTTAAATAAAGAGCGTTTTATGGAAAGTCGAGTTCTCTGTTATGTACGAACATGCTGCAGCTAAATTAGCACGGAGATACAAATTCATTTCCGTTCCAGCTGCATGAGATCCCCAGACCTAATGTCATTAACAGCACCATGATGCTTACTGACTATTAGTGTGGGTGCAGAAAATGATATGAGAGCATAGTCGTGCCCGCACACAGCCACACACACCTGTTATTTTGCATATGTTGGGCAACAATTACTCAAAAAAACATGCAGTGTATGTGAAAGTTAAACGACATGTATGAATATATAGTTTGCAAACTGATTTGCATAGTTCAGTACAGCATGTAACTGGGGTACTTGTGGCATGCAAATGTTCTCTCAGCATGAGAAAGTAAAATAATTGCCACTTTTCCACTTTCCTTAATCTTTAATATACACCCATCAGCCATAACATTACGACCACAAACAGGAAAAGTGACCACTGATTATCTCATTACAATGCCATGTACAATATAAAGGTGATTGGATGCATAAGTGACCTGGTATCTATTCAAACTGGTCCAAGGAAGGACAACCAGTGAACTGGTGACAGGGTCATGGCCACACAAGACTTAGCAATGTGCATAGATTGCAAAGGATATCTTGTCTGATCTGATCCCACAGAACAGCTCATTATAGCTAATGGAAAATCGTGCATCACAATTCATAGTGGTAACCGCCGTCCTTTACCAAAAGTGCCTACCTGGGAGCAAGAGCTTCAGAGGTGGGCGATGGAGTAGTGGAAGCAGGTGGCTTCATCTGATGAGTCATATTTTTTAACATCGAGTGGATGGCAGAGTCTGAGTGAATCACTTACCTGGTGAACAAATTTTACCAGGGTGCACTATGGGAAGACAGAATGCTATTGGAGGCAAATGTGATTTTTTTTTTTTTGGATAATGGTCTTCTGGGAAAACTTGGTTCCTGGCATTTGTGTGAATGTTACTTTAACACATACTAACTATGTAGACATTTTTGCAGACAAGGTACACCCCTGTCCTCCAGGACAAACATGTACACACGCTCATTCACATGCATGTAGGCAGGCTGGAATAGCCAATAAGCCTAATGTACATGTTCTTGGACTGTGGGAGGAAAGTGGAGTGCCCAGAGAAAAGCCATATAGGTACAGGAGGACATGTGGACTCCACATAAAAACACTCTCACAAAGTTCAGGATATAAACTCAGGACCTTCTTGCTGTGAGGTGAGGATGCTAACCACTACACCACTGTGCTGCCAAATATCATTACTATTACTAGTGTTATTGCTGACATTACTACTGGAATACTAATTTACCATAAATGACTAATTACCATTGCTACGACAACTGCAACAGCTACTACTACAAATAATAGTCATATCAGTAATACTTCCACAAAAACCTATATAAGTATTGTTAGTACTATTAGTACAACTATTAATGCTATTATATGGATTAGTACAGCATCACAGCAAGAAGATCCTGGGTTTGAGTCTTGGGCTCGGGTGTTTTTTGTGTGGCGTTCACGTTCTCTCAGGTTTTCTCAAGGAACTCTGGTTACCTCCTGCAGCCCAAAGACATGAACATTAGGCTAATTGGCTGGTCCAAATTCTTCTTGGATGTGGATGTGAGTGTGACTAGCTAATCCTTTTATTTAAAAAAATGAATAGGATTATTCAGGAAGAGCAATCAGGGAATGCAAACCTCTGCCAAGCCCAGCAAATCAAACAGACTGTCATGAATTGTTCCGTCTTACTATGTTAAAGAACCTTTAAAAAATGTCTATATCTAAAATTTGATCTGGATCATCTCCAAAATTGAATGGAGTCATCCCTGTCCAAAGTCTCGCCTCTGGTAGAAATTTATGAAAATGTATTTATTTTCTTTTAATGAACACCTAACTTTTTGCGTAATCATCCCAGTAAAAATAAATAAATAAATACACAAACTTTATGAATGGGCAGTGGTGGTCCCATTGTATAGTGCTGGATTATTTCTCCCAAGGTCGGTGCTTCAAGCCCCACTATCACTGGGTTGTCACTACTGTCTCTCTCCCAGTGCAGCTAACTGGGTCATCAAAGGCCGGCCATGTCTCTCACTCTGTGGTGGGAGGTTCATGTAAAAGAAACAGTGCTGACTTTCATCAAGAGGAGCTGCAAAGTTGTCAGCGTGCTTATAACCTGGTGAGCTGTCTAGTCCAGTGTGTACTGTGCCCTTGCTCAGAGTTGGGTGTCATGGGCACCAGCCTCCCCTTGACCCTAATTAAGGTTAAGTGGTTCAGAAAATGTATGAATGAATGAACCTCATGAAAATAAAACGTAAGCTCATTGGAGGTAATTACAAGCAACAAGTGCTGTTGTCACTACAGTGTCGTCGGAATGAGTAATTTCATTTTATTGAAATTAGTTATAGGACGTAATTTATTTTCTGAACTACTGGCTTGAACTGCTGTATATTGGAATGCAAAGGAAAGGTCAAGTTTCTTTGAGATGTATTTGCATAATGGCAAAAAAAAAAAGCCCTGCACTGACTCATATGTCAGTACTGAGTCAACAGTGGACAGAGTTGAGAAATGTTATTCCATTAAAAATAATCTGTGACCGTGTATATTTATTGTAATTTTTTTATCATCTCCATAGTGCGTGTGGTTTTCTCCTAACATCTGATCTAACGGAAAGTGTACAATCTGTACGTTTGGCTTTAGAAGGTAAAACAGTTTGACTTTCGTGGTATTAAATGGGAAAATGTCTAAAAAAAAATACGGTTATGATATCAACCTATAACACCTCCTCACAGAGCTAAGTTCACACATCATCCTCCCACATACACACTCCTACATATGGGACCGCATGCAAATACAATTACCTATTTAATGGCTCGCTTTTATATACACACACACACACACACACACACACACACACACGCACACACACACATTCGAGGATCAGTTCTGCTTTGCTGTGCCTCTTTCATCGCTGTTGCTATCTGCACCACTGAGGCATCAGAAAGGCAGAATTTTGACATTTTGTGTTCTCGTCCTCTGGGAACATCCTGTTCTCTCTTCCTCATCCTCTCACCAGAGAAGTAGAAATAGTAAAGTGCAAAGGTGCTGCCAAGTGTCAAATTCACATCTTAGCTTTTCCCGGTAGCTCTCTGGGCTTTTACGCACCACTGAAGTTTTGGTTTGTTTGTTTTTTACGTTATCCCTGGTGTAACATCGTTAACTTACACTTCAATTAATCCTGCTTCCTTCTTTTCCGAAATCTCTCAGACGAACCAGCTCATTTGTGCTGTATGTGGGTAGACAGATACAAGCAGCTTATGCTAATGAAAGATTTGAGAAGACGAGAAAGGTCTATTATAAAGACTTCCTGAAATATAAACTCAGATTAGGGCTGTACGGTGGTGCAGTGCTTAGCACATCTACCTCACATCAAGTCGGCCCCAGGCTCGATTCCCAGCTCGCGTGTTTCTGTGTGGAGTCTGTATGTTCTCCCTGTGCTTGCGTGGCTTTCCTCCCAGTCCAAAACCCATGTACAGTAGGCTATTTGGCTGTTCTAAATCATCCCTAAGTGTGAGTGATGGCCTGGCAAGCTCACCAGGGTGTACCCCACCCTCAACCATAGTGGGCTGAGATGGGCGCCAGCCTTCCCATGACCCTAATTAGGATTAACTGGCTTAGAAAATGAATGAGTAAAGTCAGATTAGCACAGGCACTGCTAACATTTTAAACATCCCAGCATATAATTAGAACTCATGTCGCGTTGGCTCATACACTGTTAACTAGCTGCAGAGGCTAAAGAGTTTAAATTATAAGCATTCATTTATTTATTAATTTATTTATTTATTTATGTGAATTTTTCTAACTTCCTAATTCAGACGTGTCCAATTTACACCTGTGACGGACCAGCGGCTGGATAGTTGGAGTAAGACAAGGGAGGCAAACCTTGTCAATGTCGCAATTTATTCAGATAGACAGAGGTTAACAATGGCTCGTAATGTCTCAGATGGCCTGGGGTTCAATGGGGTCCATTGCATAAGGGTTGCGTTGGTGCAGAGCCCTCCTCTCTGATATACTCTTTCCTGCACAACAGTGAGCATGTACTTCATAGTAGACGACCATCACAACCCGCGCACATGTCACAGTGACTTCATCACAGCCAGCATGCATGTCACACTGGCCTAACATCATAACCACTGTGATGTCTGTCTGCTATGTTACACACCCATCAAGTTTTTTTGCTTTTCTATCTTACGACCACCACCGATCAAGAGAGGGGCAAAAGAACGCCCCTTCCATGACACACAACGTTGGCCACCTGCCTCTTTTCAAACTGCTGCGCATGCATATTTTTGAGGACAAGGTAACACAATAGGAGGGAGAGCGCGCTATTCACCCCCCTCGTACGAACGAGCTCACAGACGCCTGTGATTGGTTGGTGATCACTGAGTGACAGGAAAGTGAGCGTATGCCGTCCCTTCTGTGAGAGCTCAGCCAATCAGCTCCCATGGACTCCCAGCCATGGATTTCTTTGGCATTAACCTGAATTCGAACTTGCGATCTCTGAGTTAATGGTCAAGCAGCTTGTCGAAGTGTCTCCCGGAAGCTGTGAGCATTTATAAATATCACTTAAAATAGACTCGGTAATCATATCAAAAATATCATAACTGTCAGAGCGTCTGTCAAGTCGCTCAGGTCATCCAATTGGAATTAAGAAGAAAGGGTTTCCATGTGGCTCATCAATAAGGTGAGCGGTAATTAGCGTGAATTGCGAGTTCAAATCCAGGTTGATGCATACAGTCAGCCAGCCATGACCGGGAGTCCATGGGAGGTAATTCGTCAAGCTGTCAGTAAAGGGAGGGATGATATACACTCACCTTCCTGTCACTCACCAGCCAATCATGGATGTCTGTGAGCTCATGAATACAAGAGGGCAGATAGCCATTTCCCTCCGAGTCTGTTAGGGCCCTGCCCATAAATACAGAGAATGGTCATGAGTAAATAGACACCTACAATTTCAGAATGAATATTTGCTGGTCAAAGAAGATGCTTGCATCTTACGGCTCAGCGATACTAGTTCAATTGATGAAAAGTGTAACCATTTTTCTAGCTCATTTGGATCTTCTGCAATGTCTGCAACCTTGGAACGGGGATTTTCACTGCTCCCTCCACAGAACAAAGGCATCTTTCTTATGGTCCAGGATCGACCTGGTCATGGATCCGTGGTGGTTCTTGACAGAGGAATATTTAAATTGTCGGCTATTTGTCGCTGGCTGACGCCGCCCTCTGACTGACCCACAATTCAACCTCTCTGAAAACCTGACAATTTAACGACATAAATTTAATGAACACCAGTCAACCAGTCAGACTGCTGGATAAAGGTGCACAAAGTTGTGCTGAAGTTATGCAAGCATGACTCGCACTCCAGGAGCTCAAGAATTGTCTGATCTTCAGAGAGGCTGAATGTGTGCAGAGTTATTGGTTGTTTTTTGTATTTTTAGAGTTTGAGTTTCATTTCCTTCCTAAACTTCTCTCAGTGCTGAACAGGGTGGCAAGGTAGCGATGTTGTATTAGCTGGCTAGATTAGCAAGAATAAAGGCTTCGGAAAATATCAGGGGTAGAAAAGTAAAAGATCTTTCTTCTCACTTGTCCAAGTGCAAGTAGTGGTCTGGTAGTAGGGTGCTGGATTACTGATTTAAAAAGGTCAGGGGTTCAAGCTCGATCATCACTGCTGTACCCCCAGTACAGCTAATGGGGTTATCAAAGACCGGCCATGTCTCTCACTATCTGTGGTGAGATGTTCACGTAAAAGAACGTTTGCTTACTTTTCTCATTTTTATCTTTGAAGCACATCGTAGCGATGCCTGTATGATTCCACCGCCGCCTCTGCTGCGGTGGTAATCGGTAAACCGGCAACTCAGTGTAATTTTCTGGCATGTTTTATGTTCGGAATGGTTTTTGTAAACATGTGTTGACAGGCTCACAATGTGGTCCAATAATGTCTCGTGAGGAGATTATAGTCTCCTGACAAGAGCTTTTCAAATCACTGCTTTTTATTGCTTAGGTTTTATTTTCTACTTTTATTTTATTTCTAAATTGAAGTGACTTCAGAATTGCAAGAGAAACTTAAAACTCTGAACATGAACTGCTTACAATAAGTGTGTGGGAGGTGTGGTGGCATAGTGGTTAACACGTCCACCTCACAGCAAGATGGTCTTGGGTTCAAGTTCCAGGCCTGATGAGGACATTCTGTGTAGAGTTTGCACACATACACACACACACACACACACACACACGGGTTTCTTTTGGTAGTTCGATTTCCGTCTACATCAGTGTTTCTCAATTATTTTTTGTCCCCCCCCCAGGAAGAGCAAAACATTTTTCGACTCCCCAATATAAATAGTTATTTGTCTAAAAATTGTTATAAGTAATCCTCTGCATAACACTGTATCCTTATTAACATAATAAATCCTTATTATCATTATGGAATACAAAAAAATGAAGAAATATAGATCAACTTCCAACAAAGAATAACTTTATTAACAATGTTTTAGTCTTTAAACAAAAAGATTAAAAGTGCATCAATTTGCCTGAAATTGAAAACAGTATCCTTATTTAAACTGTAAACATTCTTTTGACCAACAATTTGAACCATTTTGTACTGAAAAATAAAATTAAATAAAAATCAATAAATAATAATAAATTCAAATTGATCAGCAATATTAACTCAGGAGCATGATATATAAAATACTTTAACCTATAAAACCAAAATGAATAAAACAATTTGTATTATTATTATTATTATTATTATTATTTTCAAAATGATTAAGTCCAGATTAATGGCTATAATGAGCACACTTTGCAGTGCACAGCTTTTCGAAGCTGGGTTTAAAGCAGGACACTGAACTCTCAGCTCCTGCTCAATGCTGAACTGGGACCTGGACTTATTTTCACAGCAGTGACGTCATCCAGCATGACAGAGACCATGTGTGCTGCAGGTAGGATCAGTTCGTCTGCTGTGCTGTGGGGTTTTCTGCACTGAGAAGTTTGGTACTCCACCGTATCTGATGCTAACAGAGCTCGCTGGTTTGCTGGAGTAGCAATCACAAAGCGGGATGGCTGTTGGCAATACTCAGCACGTTTTCGCTGAAAAAACTCATCAGTGATTGGGGTTTGATGTCTTTAAGTGACGCCTGAATTTATTTGGTTTCATGCTGTCCACTGCCAATGTTTTCAGACAGTAAACACTGCGATCTTTCCTCGTTTCTCACCACAGCACAGCGAATCCGAGTGCTACACCCGCTTCATCATACCTCCTCAACTTAGCTTCCGGGAGACTTTCGTTTCTCTCACTGTCTCCATCTCTCTTTCCATCCCTGTTAAAAATGTTCATGGTGGATTTATTAACTTCACTTCTTATTTTACCGCTGGGCACACTCTGACAGTGAGGAAGCCGCTGCCACCTGCTGTAGTGGATGGAGAATTACACTTTATCCTAATGGCAAAAAAAAAAAAAAAAAAAAAAAAAGCATGTTCCCTGTGGTCACATGTGCCCCTCCTGGCATTGCACCTTACTCCCTCAGGGGGCGCGCCCCTCTATTTGAGAACCACTGGTCTACAGACATGTACAGTATGCTAACTGGCTGTTACTTTGATAATTACACTGATGCAATCATCGGAACATATGAGCACATGTATGTGGAGGTAGATAAATAACGCTTTTCTGCAATTCTGGTGGTAATCTGAAACAATGTGGACAGCTGGCATACAGCATGTGATGACCTTCTTTAGGCAAAAGACCTAGTTGGTAGAGGTCATGTGATGAGGAGAATTATCTAGTGGGTAGGACTTTGCCATGACTGATGCTCTATTGATGTGTTACACACACACACACACACACACATCGCATTCAAGTGCTTCGTTGTCGCTGCGAAATGTAAGCTTATGGACTCAAGGTTATTGTCACCGTTCCCGTCACAACTGCTTCCTTATTATAGCTTTGCACCACACCAGCAGATCAGTTTGCTTTCTATAAAGAGAATGCTAAAAACATTAAGTACATAAGCATCAGCTAACAACGGTGGCACGTTAAAAATAAAGAAATATGTACGATCCATTACTAGGCCTGTTCCTCCTCTCCAGCATGTGAAAAGGTGAAAGGTAACCACAACTTGGGAAATCACTTATGTATCCACTTTCTAAGCTGATTAATCCTAATTGGGGATGCGGGGAGGCCGGCATCCATCTCAGTTAATTTCAATAACTTGAAATTATTTCCGAATTTTCCCCTGAACCCTGCTCGACTTCATGTGGCGGTCAGGTGTAATTTCCAAGTCAGCAAATCGAAACTCCATTAATTAATTTCAAGAGCTGTTTAGTCCTGTTAGATTCATGAGGAGACTGGAGCCTGTCTCAGTTTATTTTGGCAAAGGCAGGGTACACCTAGAACAGCCTGTCCATCACAGGGCCACAACATATGCAACCATACACATTTACATATAAGGGCAATTTAAAAGAACCAATGAAGATAGTTTGAATGTCTGGACTGTGGGAGGAAACCAGAGTACCCAAAGGAAACCCAAGCAAGCACATGCAGAACATATAAACTACACACAGAAACATCTTCGCTGAGCCCGAGACTTGAATACAGATATTCCTTAATATCTATATTTTATGTATATAATATTTAAGTATTCGATTTTATTTTTATTTCATAAAATTTGCAGTAAAATACTTAAAAGCAGTCTAATATCATACTTTAAGTAAAGTACTTGGACACAAAAGTCCTGCATCACGAGGTGATTCACCTGACATGAAAATCTGATTTTAAAATACGTACATTTTAATTAAAGTTTTAGAATCATAATGAACTCCAGACTATAAAATCTACACCTGAAAGTCCTGTCTGTGTTTAGGGATCATCTTGGTTAACAGGTGGGAGTGTGTGTGTGTGTGTGTGTGTGTGTGTGTGTGTGTGTGTGTGTGTGTGTGTGTGTGTATTTCTGGTGCACATTTGTGGTACGTGTGTGTGTGTGTGTGTGTGTGTGTGTGTGTGTGTGTGTGTGTGTGTGTGTGTGTGAGGGGGTTGTATGATCTGTGTCTGTTTCTATGTGTGTGTTTGTGTGCATGTATGTGTAATTATGGTTGTACATTGTGGTACATGTGTACATGAGTGTGTGTGTGTGTGTGTGTGTGCGTGTGTGTGTGTGTGTGTGTGTGCGTGCGTGCATGATATTTTATGCAGGAATGGAATATTAGTAATGGTTCCTTTTAAGAATCTAGAATGGTTAATTTACGACAGCTCACATGACCTCTGTGGCAGTCAATTAGCAAAGTCACCTTTCGGAGTGGATTTCTGTTTGAGAAGCCACCATGTGCCTTATGAACTGCAGTGGAGGCATAATAAATGCACTGAGAAAGAGAGCTGTTTCAAGGCATTTGAATTCATGATGGAAGCGTCTAAATGCATATAATTGAATTCCTAACTACATTTATTTGCCCTGAGAACGCTGCCTTTTGGAGCCTAAAGCATATTCTGATTGTGCCAGTGAATGCTTGGGTTTAATCCCTGAAAACTTATTGAGCAAATATGATCTGATAGCCCAGTTAGTCATATTTGACTTGAGGGAGTGGAATAACTCTTAATCTAGCCACATATTATTTTATTAAAATTCTTGAAAAAAAATAAATTCATATACACATATATGCATTTATTCATTTGCTACTTATTCATTCGCTTATTCCTCAAATTTGGAATGTGGGATGAAACCGGAGTACCCTGAGGGAAAAAACCCATGCAAGCACGGGAAGAACATGTTACATCTTACAGGAACACCCTGAGCCTGGGAATTGAACCTAGGTCTTCTTGCTGTGAGCCAGACATGCTAACCACTGCATCACAGTGGGACTCAAACACAGGACCTTTTTGGCCGGTGTGCTAACCATTACCTGGCAACTATTGTCTGTCTAAATTATTTTATATCTATTTGTCCATTTATCTGTCTGTATGTCTATAGACATTCTTTTCCAAAAATATAGTGGAGTCACTTAGCATGCCACTAGCATGCAGATATCTGGATAGATGAAGGTCTGTAGTTCAATAATTGTTCACTAGTCAAATAAAATCATATTTGGTGAATAAAAAACTGCCAAATTCTTAGGAATTCGAATTTAAAAATTAATATCAAATGCATTAATTTCATATTTTGTTCCTTTTCATGAATAAGTGTAAAGAAACTGGTTTGCTATCAGAAGTAGCTAGTGAAGCTGAAAAAGTTGCGTTTGGTGGAAAAATGACTGTAGAATTGTTTGCGGAAGAAAAACATAAAAAAAATTGTGTCATGGAATGCATGTTGTTTGTTTTCATAGAATCAGTGGAAGCTAACGTTAGCATTAGCTTAGATCGACACGATAGTTTTCACATTTTATTTTTCTGCAGTGGGTGGGACAGTGGTGCAGTGGTTAGCATGTCCACCTTACGGCAAGAAGGTCCAGGGTTTGATTACCAAGTTCAGCTGTTTCTGTGTGGAGTTTCCATGTTCCCTGTTCCCATGCTTGTGTGGATCGCCTCTGGGTTCTTCGATTTCCTTTCACAGTCGAAAAACATGCACAGTAGGCAAACTGGCTATTCTTAAATTGCCCCTAGGTGTGAATGGTTGTATGTGTGTTGGCCCTGCAATAGATTTAGATTAGATTAGATTCAACTTTATTGTCATTACACATAAAATACAGAGTAACACAATTCAGTTTAGCATCCAATTAGAAGTGAGAGAGCAGCAAGTGAAATATATATACAGCATGTGCAGTATGGAGAGTGAGGAAACAGCTATGTACAGATAA
The DNA here is from genome assembly GCA_024760905.1 of Plotosus lineatus. NCBI lineage: Eukaryota > Metazoa > Chordata > Actinopteri > Siluriformes > Plotosidae > Plotosus > Plotosus lineatus. The sequence continues at coordinate 21,755,291 of CM045739.1, forward strand.
GGGCAGTGTATAAGCTGTGAATAGTCATGGACAGATTATGTATAAATAAGTTATGTGAGCCATTACATACAGATATGAGTAGTAAAGGTGAGAATAAATTACAACCTTTGGCAAAAATTATGGAATCACCAGTCTCGGAGGATGTTCATTCAGTGGTTTAATTTTGCAGAAAAAAGCAGATTACAGACATGACACAAAACTAAAGTAATTTCAAATCACAACTTTCTGGCTTTAAGAAACACTAAAAGAAATCAAGAAAAAAAAGTGGTAGCCAGTAACAGTTACTTTTTTGGACCAAGTTGGGGAATAAATTATGGAATCACTCAATTTTGAGGAAAAGATTATGAAATCACCCTGAAAATTTCCATTCTCAAAACTAACACCTGCATCAGATTAGATCTGCTTGTTAGTCTGAAGTTAAACAGGAGAGATCACACCTTGGAGAGCTGTTGCACCAAGTGGACTGACATGAATCGTGGCTCCAACACAAGAGATGTGAATTGAAACAAAGGAGAGGATTATCAAACTTCTTAAAGAATGTAAATTATCACGCAATGTTGCGAAAGATGTTGGCTGTTAACCATCAGCGGTGTCTAAAATCTGGACCAAGTACAAATAACATGGGAAGGTTGTTAAAGGCAAGCATACTGGTAGATCAGAGAAGACATCAAAGCTTCAAGAGAGAAAACTTAAAGCAGTATGTCTTGAAAACAGAAAATGTACAGCAAAACAAATGAGGAACAAATGTGAGGAAACCGGAGTCAACGTCTGTGACCGAACTGTAAAAAACGCCTAAAGGAAATGGGATTGTACATACAGAAAAAGGAAAGGAAAGCCATCATAGTGGAAGAAAAGCACTGTGAATAAACAACAGTGGAAACGTGTACATGTTCATGGATGATATGAATGGCACGAATGGTACTGATATGGTGTAGTCTAGATTGGAGGGGAAGGTTCAGCAGTGGACTGAGTTCAGTAGGGTGCCAGCTGTGGGGAAGAAGCTGTTCCTAAACCTAAACCAATAGCCTACTGAGCTGTTCAGGGTGTGTTCCCCACCCTCGCCCAGAGTCAGCTGAAATGGGCATCAGCCTACTGCAACCCTAATGAGGATCAAGCAGCTTAGAAAATGAAGGAATGAATTTTTCTGTAGTGACATTTGAAGTCACAGTGTATGAGGAGATACTCTAGTACATTGGCCGATCAGAGCACACAACTGCTAATATCTAGTGAACTAGGATAAAGTACACAGGTAAATAAAGTATATATGAATAAGATATACTATATGCCATACATCTGTGTGTGTGTTGCCAGTTTGCATGCATGAGTAGTATGGAGGAGTGAGGTTTAGGTTTAGTTGAAGTAAATTTGAGGCCTGTGATGCCAAGAACGCCCACGTCCGGGACTCAATGGAACGCAAAGGCACTCACATTCAATTATAGAACGAATCAAAGGCAGAATGGGACAGGGAACACAACAGACTGCCTCTTATTCATTTTATAATGAAATAGTGATCATGTGGATTGTGTTTATTATTCTCCATCACCTTTATCACTCTCCTGGTGCAGCTCTTAACTATTCACTTTAAAAGAGTGCCAGATACAGCTGGAACAAAATTAGGTTCCTTGATTTGCTTTCAAACATTTAGTTTTGGGTTTTTTTGGACATTTCTGTACTGCACCCAAATTCCCCAAAAAAAAAAAAAGTCTGAAAGAACATTTGTGTGTTTCCTTCTCCATTAGGCTCGGATATCAGTCTAAATGTTCCAGGGTACGTTGCGCTGTAACGTGAAAACATGCTGATTTAAAAATACTCTTGTAATGTGCTGAATGTATTTTTTGTCAATATGTACAATTCTGGTCCATTTCATTTCCAGTGCATATAAATCATGTAATATGTGAGATATGTTGCATATGTATGATTATAGAAACTGAGTGGTGTGGCTTATATAGTCACGTTTATTGTTTTATTTATTTATTTACTTATTTATTTTACATGTGGCCCTCTCTGGTAATCAGTATAAATGAAGGGCTGAAGGCTACAGTGGTCTAACCCACAAAAAAAAAACTGAAAAATGAGATAAGGTCCTATTTTGACAGATGTGGATAAGGTCTATGTGTTCCAGAATGGTTCCATCATCTTCCTTATGACCTTGAATCATATCATATTATCTGTTTTTGTTTGTTTATGTTTTTTAATATTGCAAAAACATGTGTGTCATTTTTCTCCCTAAAAATAGCTTTCTGTTGGCTTGACCACTCTCAATCCGTCAAATAACACATGGGTGGACAGATGGAAGAATTGACCACCTGTCAATTTCCTGGTACACTCCAAACCGCTAGGGAGCAGTAAATCACCAGCTAGTTGAGGTATTCACATCATGATAAAAAATAAGGAAATTCACAGTAGAAGTTCCTGGGTTCAGTTCCCAGCTTGGGCGTTTTCTGTGTGAAGTTTGCATGTTCTCTTCATGCTTCCATGGGTTTCTTCCAGGTACTCCAGTTTCCTCCCAAAGTCCATTGCACAGTCGGCTAATTGGCTGGTCCAAACACCCCTAGTTGTAAGTGTAACTGTGAATGGTTGTGTGAGTTTTGGCCCTGCAACGGCCTGGCCAGCTGTCCAGGGTGTACCCCACCCTCACGCAGAGTCAGCTGAGATGGGGGCCAGCCTCCCTGCTACCCTAATTAGGATTAACTAATTAGGATTAAGCGACTTATAAAATAAACAAATGAATGAAATACACAGTCCTCCTTCTGAACAAGTTGAGATTACACCTTTCGTTTTGCACTTAACGCATCCTTTATCCCTCCAGGGGCTCGCCATTTCCTCTTGAGGCATAAAGTGGTATTACAAAACAAAGTGGTCACAGTTCATACTGTATACTGTATAGACATCTGTGACTCTTCTTCTCCTTTTTTCAGGGGTCGCCACAGCGAATCATCTGATTCTCACATTTGATTTGGCATAGGTTTTTACATCAGATGCCCTTCCTGACACAACCCTTTTAGCAAGGGACAGAAACACACTGAAGGCTTTGCATCTACTCTTTACTAAAGTCAGCAATGGTTCTTTTATATGAACCTCTCACCATAGACAGTGAGAAACATGGCCAGCCTTTGATAACCCAGTCAGCTGCACTGGGGGACAGTGACAACCTTGTGGAGAGTGGGACTCAAACCCCCAACCCTAGGATCAGCGATCCAGCGTCCTATACCCCTAGACCACCACTGCCCGTGTATAGACATCTGTACCATAACATCAAATCTTTTAGTTCACAGTCTGTTGCTTTTTTTATTTTTTTGAATCTTTAAAATTTTATTGACATAATGATAACACACAGTTAAGTCGAAAAAAATCCAAAATACATTTCCATGGTAACAGTTCATACAGAACGCCACAGAATCTATTTAACTCAGCTCAGATGACATAGATGTTGCCAAATAGTTACCATTCAATCCAGTGGCATCCCCAGAGCCTTTATTGACTAGTTCTTGTAGTATATACTAAATGGGAAAATAAGCAGAAAATGTACCGCATCCTTTTATAGCCTAGCCAATCAGACTTCAGTCCATGCCACATGGAACATGAGTGAAATGCTTTGCCAAGTGGGCTCGCACTTCACATTATATCCTCTTTCTTTGCGTACGCATGTTTTTGTAAACATACACAAACATAATCAAATCTCTACTTTTAGGCAGTGCCTGAATACTTATATTAATTTTCCTGATACACAATAAATGTTTTTTACTTGTATAATTTCTGCCAAAGGAATTTGTGTGCTTCACAGCCAACATCCTCCAATTAGAGGCGATCATTGTTGGTGCCTGCCATGGTGGCTACCAGGGCTCGATGGGCCATGTCAGAAAGAACAGCGGCGATTTGCTCGAGAGTCCTGGGACCATGTCATTAAAAGCACTGATGAAAAGGACTTCTCTTTCTTGGTGGTGTAGATGAAATAGACTCGTGCGTCTAGGTTTTATTTCTAAACATTGATCAATATTTAATTTAGTTTACTGCGATGAGAGACGCAACATGCCATGCGGTAACATAAAAACTCACTTGAATCATTATCTGTGACAGGACCTTGAGACGCACCAAAGCTGAAGCATTTGAATAATTTAGATCATGGTGGTGAGTGGTGCGTCAATCTTCTGGCACATATACTATCTCTACACTACTCCTGTGGCTTGGGAAAGTTTAAAATGACTGTCTTTAAAAGAGTCGGTTTCTTTGAATCCAGAGTGAATTGATAGCATCACTTATCTATGACAACAGATGCCTGCAACACAGCCTTGGAATGCTGAGACGAGGACGCTAAGTTCTCGGCTGACATGTGACCTTAGGATTTAGGTTTTAGGACAACAGGATGGAGAAGGATATGTGCTCCAGTCTGATCTTCTCTTTTTGAGAGCCTGATGGAGGTGGACTCATTAACGGAGTATCTTGAGTGTGTGTTTAAATAGGTAGCTAGAGAAATTAGCTCAGAGCCTCCATTTGATTAGCTTCACCAACTGGTGTTGCACGCAGCTCTCATTAACTCCAGACAAAAAAAAAAAAAAAAAACACTCGACCTGCATATATTCACTTTTTACATCCATTGTGTTCCAGAGGGAAAGGAATTCATCATCATCATCATCATCATCATCATCATCTTCCGCTTAGTCCAGGGTCGGGTCGCGGGGGCAGCAACCTAAGCAAAGAGGTCCAGACGTCCCTCTCCTGAGCTACTTCCTCCAACTCTCCCGGGGGGACACCGAGGCGGTCCCAGATAAGCCGAGAGGCATAGTCCCTCCAGCGTGTTCTAGGTTGACCCCGGGGTCTCTTCCCGGTTGGACATGCCCGAAACACCACACCAAGGAGACGTCCGGGGGGCATTCTGACCAGATGCCCGAGCCACCTCAACTGGACCCTCTCAATGCGGAGGAGCAGCGGATCTACTCCGAGCTCTCCCCGGATGGCGGCGCTTCTCACAACCCCGCCACCCGGCGAAGGAAGCTCATTTCAGCCGCTTGTATCCGTAATCTTGTTCTTTCGGTCATTACCCAAAGCTCGTGACCATAGGTGAGGGTTGGAACGTAGATCGACTGGTAAATTGAGAGCTTTGCCTTATGGCTCAGCTCCTTCTTCACCACGACGGACCGGTACAGGCACCGCTTAACAGCAGAGGCTGCAGCGATCCGTCTGTCGATCTCTCGCTCCATGGAAAGGAATTCTATAAATATATATAAACTATCTCCCACCCCAGATAGCCCTGTTATGGCCTGGCAATCTGTCTAGGGTGTACACTGCCCCATCCAGCTGGTTGAGGTGGGTGTTACCCTAATTAGGATAAAGTAGTTTAAAAATGAATGACTTTCTTATTCAAGCTGTTATGTATGGAATTTAGAAGATGGAAATTTCCCCATGAAACCAGCAAAGCACGACAAACCACAACATAAACTATATGCAATTTAATAATATCAACAAAGTAAGGTAAAATAATAACTTACAGCTTAGAGCTAAACAAAATACAAATTGAACAAGGGTCCCAAAACAAAGATAGTCACCAAGCCGCTGCAGCATGGTAAATTCAGAGGCGGCACGAGCGCCGGCAGTAAAAGGCTTGGAATCCCACATTTCGAAAGAAACAAATGATGAAAATCCTAGCATTGGCTGTGGATTGCCGTGGATGATGGACTTAAGTGATGAAATGCAGCCGTGAGGGGGGGCACAAACCAGTGTCTCTCCCTCACGCCGGTCCCAAGCCCGGATAAATGCAGAGGGTTGCGTCAGGAAGGGCATCCGGCGTAAAACAAATGCCAAATAAACTATGCGAATCACAAGAAAGAATGACATACCGGATCGGTCGAGGCCCGGGTTAACAACGACCGCCATCAGTGCCGTCAACCAACAGGGTGCTGATGGAAATTGGACTACTGTTGGTCGAAGACGTCGAAGAAGGAGAGGCGGGAGGCGTGTCCGTTGCCAAAGAGAGAAGAGGAAAGGCATGAGTCTAGGACTGAAAGTAGGGACTTTGAACGTTGGAACTATGGCAGGAAAAGGTAGAGAGCTGGCTGACATGATGCAGAGGAGGAAGGTGGACATACTGCATGTTCAGGAGACCAGGTGGAAAGGTAACAAGGCTAGAAGCATAGGAGCAGGGTTTAAGCTGTTGTATCATGGTGTGGATGGGAAGAGAAATGGAGTCGGAGTCATCTTGAACTAGGAGTTTGTCAGGAATGTTCTAGAAGTGAAAAGAGTGTCAGACAGAGTGATGAGTCTCAAGTTAGAAATTGAAGGTGTGATGGTCAATGTTGTTAGTGCTTATGCCCCACAGACAGGATGTGAGCGAGAAGAGAAGGAGAGATTCTGGAGGGAGTTAGATGAAGTGATGCAGAGTACCCCCAGAGGTGAAAGAGTGGTCATTGGGGCAGACTTCAATGGACATGTTGGTGCAGGAAACAGAGGGGACGAGGAAGTGATGGGTAGGTTTGGTATCCAGGACAGGAACGCAGAAGGACAGATGTTGGTAGATTTTGCAAAAAGGATGGAAATGGCTGTGGTGAATACTTTCTTCCAGAAGAGAGAGGAACATAGGGTGACTTATAAAAGTGGAGATAGGAGCACACAGGTAGACTACATCTTGTGCAGGCGATGTAATTTAAAGGAAGTCAGTGACTGCAAAGTAGTAGCGGGTGAGAGTGTTGCCAAACAGCATAGGATGGTGGTGTGCAATTTGATGCTGATGGTGAGGAAGGTGAAGAAGGCAAAGGCAGAGCAGAAGACAAAGTGGTGGAAGTTGAAAAAGGAAGAGTGTCGGGTTGTCTTCAAGGAGGAGTTGAAACAGGCTTTGGGTGGTCAGGAAGTGCTTCCAGATGACTGGACAACTACAGCTAATGTGATCAGGGAGACAGGTAGGAGAATACTTGGTGTGTCATCTGGAAGGAAAGTAGATAAGGAGACTTGGTGGTGGAATGAGGAAGTGCAGGAGTGTGTACAAAGGAAGAGGTTAGCTAAGAAGAAGTGGGACATTGAGAGGACCGAAGAGAGTAAATAGGAGTACAGGGAGACACAGCGTAAGGCAAAGGTAGCAGTGTCAAAGGCCAAACAGAGCGCGTTTGATGACTTGTATGCTCGGTTGGAAAGTAAAGAGGGAGAAAATGATTTATACAGGTTGGCACAGCAGAGAAATAGAGATGGGAAGGACGTGCAGCAAGTTAGATTGATAAAGGACAGAGAGGGAAATGTATTGACTGATGACAGAAGTGTGCTGGGAAGATGGAAAGAGTACTTTGAAGAGCTGATGAATGAGGAAAATGAGAGAGAAAAAAAGAGCAGAAGAGGTGACTGTTGAGGACCAGGAAGTAGCAAAGATTAGTAAGGGTGAAGTGAGGAGGGCATTGAAGAGGATGAAGAATGGAAAGGCAGTTGGTCCTGATGACATACCGGTGGAGCTATGGAAGTGTCTAGGAGAGGTAGCAGTAGATTTTCTGACAAGAACATTTAACAAGGTCTTAGAGAGTGAGAGGATGCCAGAGGAATGGAGGAGAAGTGTGCTGGTGCCCATTTTTAAGAACAAGGGAGACGTGCAGAGTTGTGGCAACTACAGAGGGATAAAGTTGATGAGCCATACGATGAAGTTATGGGAAAGAATAGTGGAAGCTAGACTAAGGGCAGAGGTCAGCATTTGTGAACAACAGTTTGGTTTCATGCCAAGAAAGAGCACCACAGATGCAGTGTTTGCCTTGAGGATGTTAATGGAGAAGTACAGAGAAGGTCGGGGGAGCTGCACTGTGCCTTTGTGGATCTGGAGAAAGCAGATGACAGGGTGCCGAGAGAAGAACTGTGGTATTGCATGAGGAAGTCTGGAGTGGCAGAGAAGTATGTTAGAGTGGTGCAGGACATGTATGAGAGATGTAAGACAGTGGTGAGGTTTGCTGTCGGTGTGACAGAAGAGTTCAAGGTGGAGGTGGGACTGCATCAAGGGTCAGCTCTCAGCCCCTTCTTGTTTGCTATGGTGATGGACAGGCTGACAGATGAGGTGAGACTAGATTCCCCATGGACTATGATGTTTGCAGATGATATTGTGATCTGTGGTGAGAGCAGAGAACAAGTGCAGGAAAATCTAGAGAGGTGGAGGTATGCCCTGGAAAGGAGGGGAATGAAGATTAGCCTCAGTAAGACAGAATACATGTGCATGAATGACAAGGACCCAAGAGGAATTGTGAGATTACAGGGAGCAGAGATAAGAAAGGTGGAGGATTTTAAGTACTTAGGCTCAACAATCCAGAGCAATGGAGAGTGTGGAAAAGAGGTCAAGAAGCGTGTGCAGGCAGGTTGGAATGGTTGGAGAAAAGTGTTCGGTGTGATGTGTGATAGGAGGGTATCGGCAAGAATGAAAGGAAAAGTGTACAAGACGGTGTTGAGGCCAACGATGTTGTATGGGTTAGAAACAGTGGCCCTGGGGAAAAGACAGGAGGCAGAGCTGGAGGTAGCAGAGATGAAAATGTTGAGGTCTCTTTGGGAGTAACGAGGATGGATAGGATTAGGAATGAGCACATCACAGGGACAGCACATGTAAGACGTTTTGGAAACAAAGTCAGAGCGGCTAGATTGAGATGGTTTGGACATGTACAGAGGAGGGATAGTGAGTGTATTGGTAATAGGATGCTGAGGCTGGAACTACCAGGCAAAAGGCCTAGAGGAAGACCAAAGAGACGATTCATGGATGTGGTGAAGGAGGACATGAAGGTCGTTGGGGTAAGAGAAGAAGATACAAAGGATAGGGTGAGATGGAGGCAGATGATTCGTTGTGGCGACCCCTGAAGGGAAAAGCGGAAAGGAAAAGAAGAAGATGGACTTAAGTGATGAAGTCTTGAACAAAGAAACTTTGGTGAAGCGCGTTTCATGATCCGCCTTGCATGATTCTCCCGAGATGATCCGCTTTCGCTGACTTCCCCTTAGATCAGAGGTCTCCAACCTTTTTTGCACCAGGGACCAGTTTTATGTATGAAAATGTTTCCGGGGACCGGTTAGAGTCTACGCCATAGTTTTGTTTTGGTGGCCGTCACCGCAGAAAACCCCGCCTCACAAAGATATGTGGTTGGAAAAGGAAGAAGGGCTTTCAGTGTTTCTGTGGCAATGTCAAAAACAGTCGTTTTTTTAAAATAAGATCTGGAAGCTCTAATAATAAAAAAAAAAAAAAAAATTGTCCCATGAAAGATTTTATTTGTGGACAATATATCAAATGGCCACCTGACCATATATCAAATGTACGGTACCGGTCCGTGGACCGGGGGTTGGGGACCCCTGCCTTAGATGATAGCGCCTTAGATGATAGTGCCTTAGATCCGCCACGAGCCAGTCGGCAACAGGTCCTTAATATAGATTCCATAAAGTTCAGGAAAGTTCCATTCTGGAATATTGTAAATCAGCTGACCCGTCACCAGGGCGTATGCGCAACTAGGTCCATCTCGAAATTTCCCTAACATGCTGGTAGACTATGTAGGCAAAAACAACAGTGACCCAAAAACAGCTGAGTAATATCATGTCACTACTTACAGTACAGTAACTGAATATAATTATATACAACGTTTATCCAATCACATTTATTTTTACATTTACACATTTACATGCAAATAACAAAGCATTAATTTAGCACTTAAAATAATTTCATAATTTAGCATTGATTTAATAGCAATTCATTAAAAAATCCATTTAGCATTTGATCATTTGTTAATACTACTACTACTACTACTACTACTACTACTATTTTATTATTATTATTATTATTATTATTATACCCCAGTACAGTTAACTGGGTTATCAAAGGCCGGCCATGTCTTTCACTGTCTATGGTGTGAGGCTGTAAAAGAACCATTGCTGACTTTCGTCAAGAGTAGCTGCATAGCTGTCAGCGTTTTCCTGCCCTGCAGTGGCCTGGTGAGCTGTTCAGGGTGTACTCTGCCCTGCCCAGAGTTGTTTGAGATGGGTGCCAGCCTCCCCATGACCCTAATTAGGATTAAGCAGTTTAGAAAATGAATGAATAATAATAATTCATATTTTTATTGCCATGATTCATTCATTTATTTATTCATTTGCCAGCTTGATTAATATAACTAGAGTCACAGGGAGGCTGGAGCCTATCTCGGCTGACACCCAGAACAGCTTACTATTGCATTGCTGCGCCAACATACACTTATAATATTTTCATAATATATAGAATATATAACAGAATGTTTCTCAGACAGTAAATAAGATACAGTGATGCCTCGCTTTTTTATTTCCCGAAATTAAGGAAAAATAGGGGAAAGTTAAAGAAAATGCCTCAAAAGAAGGCCAATTATACAAAAAAAAAACTATTTACATTTTTATGTGAGGTGCACATCTGTTTGTGTGCGCGCATGTCTGTATGTGTGTGTATTTATATTTTATTTACATCTTATGCATTATTTTTGAATTATTAATTGTTATTATAAGCATTTATTGCATTGAATATGTATTGATTGATATTATATACACATATACATGTACGTATACATCATCCAGGAGGGTCAACCCTACTTCACAGAAATTGACGATCGCAGGGGGATCTCAGTCCCAATTAACCGCGGAAAGTGAGGGATCCCTGTACTACTGTTTTAGGTATGTGGGTGGGTAGGTAGGTAGGTGGGCGTGTAGGTAGGTAGGTAAATTCACAACTTTTCGGCAGTATTCACTGTAAACAGCACAAGTCGAAGTTAAAGGCAAATACTGGGATCCCTCGCTACGTCGTGCTTCAATTTATGCGACTTCAGTGCATCGCATTTTTTTAAAATATTCATCGAAATAAAAAATAAGGAAATTAAGGAAGAAAAGGGGAAAAGGTTAAGGAAAATGCCACAAAAACAAGGCCAGTTATGCAAAAAAAAAAAAAAAAAACCACAAAACAAACACAAAACAAAAAACAACCCAAAATCTCTCATCAGAACTACTTAGATTTTTGTGAGGTGCATGTCTTTGTGTGTGTATTTATATTTTATTTACATCTTATGCATTATTTTTAATGTTTAATTGTTATTATAAGCATTTATAGCATTGAATATGTATGTATTGATATTATATACACATATACATGTACGTATACGTCAGTCAAGGAGGGGGGTTGGGGGGTTGATCCTACTTCGCGGATTTCAGTTATCGCGGGTGGATCTCGGTCCCAATTAACAGGTGAAAGTGAAGGATCCCTGTTTAGCCAAAAATTAAATTATAGTAATTTATAGCATGTTTTTTTTTTTTTTTACAATTTTTAATTATATATTTTATATTTGTGTACTTCTGATTGGCTGACATTTAATTTTTGTATCCTAATATAATTTTATATTATTCTGGAGCGTTTTTACATTTTATGGTTCTAATTGTTTATTTATTGTTTTATTTTATTCATTTTATGGTTATCTATTATATATTTGATTTGTTTATTTATGTATATATCATAATAACAATAATAATAATTATATATATATATATATATATATATATATATTTTTTTTTTTTTTTTTTTTTCCCTTTCTTTCATGTATTTCTCATTGTCAGATTATGTTGAGAGGAGCCAGTTGAGGTGGCTCAGGCATCTGATTAAATGCCCCCTGAATTGCCTCCTGATGTGGTGTTTCGGTTAAGTTCAGCCGGGAAGGGATGCCAGGGTAAACCCAGAACAGGCTGGAGGGACTATGTGTTTCTGCTCGGCTAGTCTAGGAATGCCTTAGTGTTCCCCCGGAAGAGCATTAGGAAGTGGCTGGAGAGAAGGACGTCTGGACCTCACTGTTTAGGCTGCTGCCCACACAACCCAAGGCCGGATCAAGCAGAAAAAGATGCAGATGAAGACACTGCATTCGCTGTTTCTTTATGGTACTACTGTAAAGTGCTTTTGATTGATGTCCTTGTCCGACAGGGAAATATGACATTTCCTTTTGTCTTTTTCCCTTTTTCAGGGGTCGCCACAGCGAATGATTCGCACGTTTTATTTGGCATAGATTTTTACATCGGATGCCCTTCCTGACACAACCCTTTAGCAAGGGACAGAAACACGCTGACGGCTTTGCAGCTACTCTTTACGAAAGTCAGCAATGGTTCTTTTACACGAACCTCTCACCACAGACAGTGAGAGACATGGCCCGCTTTTGATAACCCAGTTCGCTGCACTGGGGGGACAGTGACAACCTTGTGGAGAGTGGGACTCGAACCCCCAACCTTTGGATCAGCGATCCAGCGCCCTGTAGCACCACCACCACTGCCCCTGTCTGACAGAGAAATATAATGTATTGAAATATAATGTCGCTATATTTTATTTAAATAATTTGTGAAATCGATTTTGAAAGAATAGTAAGAAGTATTCTCTTGACAGAGTTCGACTCCTTTGATATACTCTCATCTGCCTTTCGTATAAAAACATGTAATTCATGCATCTTTAATGAGAAGTTTATTCATTTTTCATCAAATCTTGAGTAAGGCTGCTTTTTCGAGGGAGATTCATTTTCAATCTTTTATTGGACGTAGTTCACTGCACCGGAGTATAATGAGGAGAATTTTCATCTCTTTCGCCTGTTTCTACTGCAGATCTCTTGAGACTGGACTTGATCTCTGGGCTGCGTTCTGGGCGGTATTTGCAGATCAACTTTCTCATCCGCACTTCAGTCATTTCCCAGAGTGAGTTATCTGTTAGCATGAAAAAGTCCAGGGTATCCGACGGTGTTGATGTAAGATCCGAGAAGGGCATATGAGATCCGCACATTAGCTGCAGCTCATTTGTACCATAGAAAACTTTTCTGAGCTTTAAGTTTATTCTCAGTTCCTTCTCAGGGTGAGTAATTCTGTTTCTTGAGCTGGGGTCTTTAAACATATCCATGAAGGACCACTTCACCTGCAGCTTTTCATTCCTGGGAAATTGAAGGTACACTTGCTGGCTGATTGGTGTCTAGGATGAACTGATGAAAAATGGGGGATTGGGTCAGGTGGCTAATGCTCATCTGGAATGATACCTTGATCTGGGTGGATAAGATTAAAACCCGCGCCCTATGTCACATGATAGGTATACAACTGGTCCACGAAGGGAAAATAAGGCAAATTGTATACAATGTTACCTCACTTTACAAAATTAATCCATTCCAGAGCCTTTTTCGTAAACTGCATTTTTCGTAAATTGAACTGCATTTTACATGTAAAACGCGTGATTCGTTCCAAGGCTCCCAATACTACTCCATAAACCCTTTAAAAATTATAAAAACATACCTTTTAAGACCTCCTTCTGCTTTTTAATATCGTATCAATGGTAAACAGGTTTGGCCATATTCCTTTGTGATATCACTCGAGCCCGTTTCTTCTTCTCACTCGCACCGGAAATCACACATGCATGCGTGTGTGTGTGTGCACGTGTGTGGGAGCGCATGTGTTGACCATGTCTTCTTAGCAGAGTTATAATCTTACAAATGTTTATGGAAGGTTAAAAGCCTGAGTCAAGAAATAAAGCATAAAACAACAGTAACTCTGTCCTTTACACAAAAAGCATCATGGTGGATTCAGCTCCATAATAGGCAATGGGAGGTAGCTGTGTCATCCCTCGTAGCCAATGGGATCCCTGTCCAAGATGGCGTCAGGTGGACCTGTCCAAGATGGCGCTTGAGTGAAGGCGACATGAACGACAGCTCAGTTGTTAGCCAATGGGCGGCCAGCGGGGCGGGATGTTTGAACGTCATTGCAGCTCGTGCATTGTTTGAATGGCGCGTTTTAATGTTTGAATGGCACATTTGAATTTTTAAGATGGCGCTTTCGTAACGTGAACTCATTTTGTATACAGAGACAAAAATTTTAGGAAAATGCCTTTCGTAAGCTGCATTTTTCGTTTGGGGTGAGTTTCGTAAAGTGAGGTACCACTGTGTGTGTGTGTGTGTGTGTGTGTATATATATATATATATATATATATATATATATATATATATATATAAATCAACTTGTTTGAATTTTTATGTAAGTTTTATATTTTTCTCTATTTATTTTAAATAAATGCTTCTTTAATGTGCAATATTTGTTTCTGATGTACAATTTTATTGAGGTTTTGAGTCCAGGAATTTCATTGCTGGTGGTAGTGATGTTCCATTGTTACCTGCATATGACAATAAAACTTGAAACTAACGGGGTCCAGATAACAACCAGTGGTTGATAGGGCTTCAGAAATAAGCACAGATCAACAAAACACACTGTATTTGAACTAAAGTGGTGTTTCTGTCCATGATCTCTAAAACATGGCTTTTTCTGATGTCTGGTTTGCCTAATAATTCTACTTTATGTTAACAGAGATCTTCAGGTGGATTGGCGATTCCTCTTTGCGCTTTCCAGGGCACTGTGTCCCTCCAAGCACCCACAGGCAAAACCCTCTCTCTCTCCACCTATGAGGTGAGCAGTGATGGCCTCAGGATCTCCCCAAACAATGCCAAGAAGGTCGAGGTTTACCGCTCCAAATCGGTGGGCCATGAGCCCAGCGCAGACGAGCCCAACTCTGGAAATGGAGGTGGTGGAGGGGTGGCAGATACCAATGTGAGAATTCATTTAGAGGTTTTGGAGATCTGCGACAATGAAGAGGCCATGGACAGCGTTTCTATCGTGTCCAACATCAGCCAGTCGTCGACGCATGCACGCTCGCCATCGTTACGCTATTCTCGTCGCGAAAACCGCTTTGTGTCTTGTGAGCTCGGAGAGACAGCTTCGTACTCGCTGTTGATCCCCGGCTCCAGCCCAGATGCAGACGGCCTCAACATACACATCCCAGATACGGTGGAGGCACACCGACAGAACAGCCGGCGCCAACGTAGCGAGGCAGGTGGCTACCGTGAGGAGATCCAGCTTCTCAACGAGGTCTACAAGAAACAGGAAGGAGAACTGGATAACTGATATTAGCACAGACTAAATGACTTTAAATATATTCAAGGAGGAGTGTTGCCCGAATGGTATTGTAGGTACAGAGGAATAAAGATCTGAGATTGGATAAAATTCCTTTTAAAAAATAGCTACTTATCCAGACCTGAGGGAATATGAGGAAGAAATGCACTGCCCAGCTCGAAAAAAACAAATCACACTCTATAATATTTTGTTGAATTTCCTTCAGCCTTTCTCACTGCACATAATCACCTCAGTATTGTTTTGACAAACCTAACAAACTGTTGAACTCCATTATTGTTGCTCGGGAGGCTGGAGCCTATCTCAACCAACCCTGGGCAAAGCCAGGGTGCAACCTGAACAGCTCACCTGTCCATCACATGGCAACACTCACTCATCTGTTAACACTCACTCTCACACCAAAGGGCAATTTGGAACAGCCAATTAGGCTAATGTGCGTGTCTTTGGACTGTGGGAGGAAGCCCATACAAGCATTTATATTTACATTTATGGCATTTGGCAGGATCCCTTATCCAGAGCAACTTACATTTATCATTTTTACACAACTGAACAACTGGGGGTTAAGGGACTTGCTCAAGAGTCCAGCAGTGGAAGCTTCATGCTACTGGGGCTTGAAACCCACAAGCTTAGGATCACTAAGCCAGAGCCCTAATCACAGCGCCACCAATGCCTACATGGGGAGAGCATACTAACTCCACATAGAAATGCCCTTGCCAAGCCCAGGACCTTCTTGCGGGGAGACGGACATGCTAACCACTACACCGCTGTAGATCGATGAAAACGGAACCAGTCCATAGTCCAAGTCTTCTCCAGCACATCCCAAAGATTTCCAATAGGGTTAAAATCAGGACTCTGGGGTGCCAATACATATGTGTGAATAATTCCTCATGCTCCTTTTTCACACCTTTCTCCAACAGGGAAGATTGAGCCCATTGATGTGATAACATGCTCATTCAGTACATTCAGGTCATCAGCTGACTTCATTTTATTGCCATATTAATATTGCTGGGGTTCGACCAGACCGACCGAAGCAAGAATGCCATGGTGATTACATGTTGTGTTCAAAGCTCAAGGAGGTTCAACTAAATATTAGAGTGTGGGGTATACAGTACATAATTAACTGGAGAGGTTTGAAAAATGTTTTTAAAAAATGTAAGATTTGGAAACATAAAGAATTCTTTTTATTTGTTCTTCTGGGGGAACACTTCAAAGGATTTATATGGAACCCTACATTATGGGGGTTGACCCCCAGCAAGCACTCCCAGTGGATTCAAGTAGTCTTATTCTACTACAGGGATCCCTCACTTTGCACGGTTAATGCGGACCGAGACACCCCCGCCACCCCCCACCCGTGCGCGCGACCGCCGAATTCCACAAAGTAGGATCATCCCCTCCTGACTGACATATACGTACATGTATATGTGTATATAATATCAATAAATACATTTTCAACATTGTAAATGTTTATAAAAAAAATTAAACATTCAAAAATAATACATAAGATGTAAATAAAATATGAATACACACACATATAGATGCGCACACACGCACTTAGATGCACATGCACGCACTCAGAAGCGCAGCTCACATAAAAATGTAAGTACTGTAGTTTTGTTGGGGGTTTTGGGTTGTTTTTTGTTTTTGGTTGTTTGGTGGGTTTTTTTGCATAACTGGCCTTGTTTTGCAGCATTTTCCTTAACTTTTCCTCCTATTCTTCCTTAATTTCCTTATTTTTTTAATTCGATGAATATTTAAAATAAAAAACGTGATTCACCGAAGCTGTATGAATTGAAGCGCGAAGTAGCGAGGGATCCCTGTATTCTTTTTTTGCCAATAAGTATTAAGATTAGGCAGCACGATGGTGTAGTGGTTAGCTAGAAGGTCACAGTTCTGCATAGGTTTCATCTGGGTGCTCCGGGTTTCCTCATACAATCCAAACACATGCAAAAATATTAGGCTAATTGGATTTTTTTCAATTGCCCCTAGTTATGACAGTGAGTGTGAATATATGTGTGTCTCTACTGCCCTACAATGTTCTAGCAAGCTGTTCCAGCTGACCTTCATTTTACTTAGAGTCGACCGGGATGTGCTCCAGCCCTCCCACGTTCCTAATGAAGTCCAAAGCAGTTTATAAAATGAAATAAGATGAATGTTTACATTTATTTCTGGAAGTCTCCCTTTCAAAACTTTTAGGAGGTCCATTTTCTGTTTCATTGGGATGTCATGCCAAATTAAACCGAACCCCACGAATCCTCATGCCAGTAAAATAGGTCAGCGGCTCAGGATCCTTCATGCGGAACGAGGTTCAGCTGGATCGTACAAACAGTGTGATATAATTATGGAGCAAACTGACATTGTATAACGTCTTCAGTTGAAATGTTGTCCACAAACGTCGACTTGTTATGGGTCCGCACAGACGTCATCTTTGTATTCGGAGACTTTAACAATGTAATCACGTTAAAACTCCTTTTCCAGAGGAGGTCATTGAAAAGTCAGGATTCTTCCGGTTGGATGTAGTGTTGGTTATGTTAGTAATCGTGTGGGGAGGGATTCAGTATTTGTTTCTCCTGATGTTAGTAAGGAGAGGTTTTGGGTCGAGGCTCTGATGTTTGCAGTCCGTTAGAGTGTTTCTGGGTGTAGTCTGTACAGGAAACATTAGGATCCGGTTACAGAAAGCCATTTCTCACATAGTGTAATGTTATTATACTGTGGAATGTTATGCTGATTACCACGATCGGCTCATTAGACTGAACAGATTGCGGTCATCAAAAAGCTTTGAGGCACATATCCCCTAATCAATAAAGTTATTAACATGATACACAACTATTATTGAGAGAAACAACACAAGTCACAGTGTTTGTGTGCTCTTACTGTATACTGTATGGCATTATAAGCTGAATGAATGTGGGGGTAACGGCATGGTGGTGTTGTGGTTAGCATATCTACCTTACAGTAAGAAGGTCCTGGGTTTGAGTCCTGGGCTCAGTGAGGACGTTTCTGTGTGGTGTTTGCATGTTGTTCCCCATACATGCATGGGTTTCCTCTGGGCACTTCAGTGTCCTCCAACAGTCCAAAGACATGTGTATTAGTTTAATTGGCTGTTCCAGATTGCCCCCAGGTGTGAATATATATGGGAATGGTTGGGTCTGTTGCCCTATAATGGTCTGATGAGTTGATTAAGGTGTAACCGACCTCCGGGGCAGTGGTGGTCTAGTGGTATAGGGCGCTGGATCGCTGATCCAAAAGGTTGGGGGTTCGATTCCCACTCTCCACAAGGTTGTCACTGTCCTCCCCAGTGCAGCTAACTGGGTTATCAAAGGCCGGCCATGTCTCTCACTGTCTATGGTGTGAGGCATGCAAAAGAACCATTGCTGACTTTCGACAAGAGTAGGCTGCAAAGCCGTCGGCGTGTTTCCGCCCTGCGATGGCCTGGCAAGCTGTCCAGGGTGTACTCTGCCCTCACCCGAAGTTGGCTGGGATGGGCGCCAGCCTCCCCGCAACCCTAATTCGGATTAAGCGGTTACAGAAAATGAACCGACCTCCGCCCAGTGTTGTCTGAGATAGGCTCCAGCCTCTGAGACACCCTAATAGGATTTAGCGGTTTAGCAAATGAATTAATGTAATGCGGGTCGTCATTAGTAAACACTTTATCCTTGGTCAGGATCATGTGATCTGGAGCCAATCCCTTGAGCATATGCTCTTTAAAAACACTATAGTTTAACAGTATTCTCTTACACATTGGTTTCACATAGCTGGCTGACATGTGAGCGATGTAGCTGGGGTTACTGTGGCCATTCCGTGACCATTCAAGGGAATTTTGGAGGCAGTCTCATAAAAAAAAAAAAAAAAAAAAAAAAAAAAATGGCCACGGGAAGCGTGCACTTGCCTGAGAAACATGGGCATCTGAATTGTATACGTCGCACCCGTCGCATGTACGTGTAAGTGTGACGTATGTGGCTGTTATGCCAAGCACCACGATTTTGAGCATTTGACGCACAGTCACAACCAAAATTTCCGTGACTAGAAGCCACACGTGGTGGCACGGTGGCGTAGTGGTTAGCACGTCCGCCTCAGAACAGGAAGACCTGGGTTCGATTCCCAGCCTGGGCGTTTCTGTGTGGAGTTTGCATGTTCTCCCCGTGCTTGCATGGGTTTCCTCCGGGTACTCCGCTTTCCTCCCACAGTCCAAAAACATACACAGTAGGTTAATTGGCCGTTCTAAATTCCCCATAGGTTTGCATTGTGCAGAAGACAAACCACTGCACTATCCTTGCCAAGAAAACCTCCATGAAGATGACAATCAAGGCATTATCCTTCATGGCAGGTCACCAAGAGTTGTCCTACGACTCAGAAGGTACCAGACCAGACCAGACCAGAAGCCACGCCCACCAGAAAAGTGCACAGAACACTTATAATATATAGCATCGGTCCCCGAAATGCTAAAACTCAACTGCTGTGAAGTCATTCCAGCGATAGGATTCCAAAGCATAAAGGTTCCTGTCATGTCTATCCCCTCACTGGAGTAAACCTACCAGTAGCGATACTTCACCAAAGGCTGCAGAGCTATCAAAGTATTGATATACAGTATTCAATATTGGTAAAACAGCAGTAGAACACCTCCAGATTCTCATTAGTGCCGCGTCTCCAGAACAAGTGGTTGAAGGATTTATTTGGGCTCATCATCTTTACCGGGGGGATAACAGTTATGGAAGTTGCTCATTTCAAGCTCAGACGTCTGGACGTTTGTTTTCTTACTCGTTGTTCTTAATACAGTTTTCTCGACTAGCCTCAGTAGTGGAGGAA
>CM045739.1:21780000-21797500 GCA_024760905.1 Plotosus lineatus
GAAAATAAATGAACTAAACACCATTATCTAGTTTCTGGCACTGTATAGCAACATCCACCACGTCTGCAGCTCATAGTGATGAATTATCCATTTCACAATCCTCATGTAAATCCTAAATCAGATCATACCAGTGTATACCTTCTGACCAATCAGATGACAGAATTTAACAGCGCTGATATAGTGGACATATAAAGCGCGTGTTGTTATATCCGGTGAAAAAACAGCTCAGTGCCAAGAGATGCCACAAGCTGTAATCTTTATCCACTAAACCACGAGGATGAAGAGAATCTGAGGAACTGTCATGTGTAGGAGTCGTGTGCGGAATATTTTATTCCTAACAGTGAAAAGAAATGACATAAGCGAGTCTAAAAAAAGATTCTTTTTTTTACCGAAGTGTCAACTGGAAGGCGTTGCATGTGCTTTATATTTTTATATTTTTGTTTAAATACATGTATCTACCTGTCACTCCACACTCTTTATTCAAACTGAAAATTTGATTATCTTTAAAACTATAAACCCTGAAGTCTGAAAAAATGTACATAATACTCTACACACACACTCTCTCTCTTTCTTTCTCTCTCTCTCTCTCTCTCTCTCACACACACACACACACACACACACACATGCATACTGGTTCAGGTCAGTACTGTCTAGCAGCAAGAATTTCAAGTTTCATCATGATGGAGAAATTCCTCCAGGTCAGTATTTGGCATTTTAACAGCCGCAGGCAGGGTGTGTGTGTGTGTGTGTGTGTGTGTGTGTGTGTGTGTGAGAGAGAGAGAGAGAGAGAGAGAGTGTGTGTGTGTGTGTGTGAATGATTGTGGCAGAAATACATGTGGGAGTTGGTCATCACATGTATCCAACATACAGTACCTGGTTTATCATGCATGTGTCCTAGGTTCTCTCTCGCTCTCTCTCTCTCTCTCACCATGGCTGTCTCTCGCTCGCTCTCTCGCACCATATTCTCCTTCATATTTTATCTCCTTGGTTCTCTCTTTTTCTTATTCCAGAGCATTGCATCCATGATTTATTCTATTCATTATTCACAATTGCAGATGAATGGAATTCAGAAAGCTCAGGAATTTGCAGCTACATATCCTTTGTTCTTCTCTGTGTTTATCAGACAGACAACCAAAACACCAAGAATATTTTTAACATTATTAACTTGTAAGGAGCATTAAATAAATCTTCAATAGATTAATTACTCCTACTCCATACTCCAGTCAGTTCCACCAAAGGGGTGTGGTCTCTTACCTGTCAATTCCACCAAAGGGGGTGTGGTCTCTTATCTGTCAGTTCCACCAAAGGGGGGTGGGGGGGTGTCTTAACTGCCAGTGCCATGGAAGGAGACATGGTCTCTTTTCTATCAGTCCCAAAGAAGGAGGCGGGTCTCTTCCCTGTCAGTTTCAGTTAACTAGGCATGGTCTCTTACCTGTTCGTTCCAGCAAATGAGGTGTGGTCTCTTACCTGACAGTTTCACCTAAGGAGGTGTGGTCTCTTCACTGTTAATTATAATGAAGGAGGTGTAGTCTCTTAAATGTCCGTTTTACTATAGAGGTTTTGCAGCTGAGGTCATGCATATATTATCCCAATACGGTTTTGTTATTGGTGTGAAAACAAACCATTCACTCCGGCCCCAACACAATAACACAAGCGTGTGTAAGGGTTTAATACTTCATTTATTTATTAAACAAGTGCAAAATGCCACTTAACTGTGTTGCGGTTGGTTGTACAAATTATAGAGGAAAGAAACCAGGTGTTAATATCACAGATTCACTGCTAATAAGGTCCGACGAGAGAAAAGGATTTCTGCTTTGAAAAGAGCTGATACCGACAACAAAAGGAAAGATTGGCAACCAGCTCCTACCAGTCGTGTATGTAGCGAACATTTTGTTGGAGGCAAGTAATTTTTATCAGTAGATATATTATTATTTATTGTCTTAACCACAGTCTGATTCTATTTAACTGTATATCTGGTGTCCATTTATAAGCTGAGGGCAGATACAACTATATACAATATACAAACGATATACAACTTCATAGATTTAGATCCACATGTTTGTGCTTAATATATAATGTAGACAAAATGATAAAAAAAAAAAAAAGTGAGTCATAATTACCTTTGCCATGATTAATACTTTGGTGTCCTCACACAGCTTGCCATGGGCGATATTAGAGGCTTTCCTCGGTATAATATGCTCGCGAAGTGCCGAAACCCATCCAGATAAAAAATACCCATACGCTTCCCAGATTGAACTTTAACAGTCTTTAATACGTTCTAACACAAACAACAAACATGCCGTTCTTTGGTTTCCGCTTCACTTGTTTAATCCCACAATGCATTACAGAACCGGAATATTCCAAGTTCCGGGAGGGGGGGGGGGGTGTAATCATTAACAATGATTGCTCCACTCTAAGCCCTTTGAAACTTCAGTTTTTCGTGAGTATAATCAGATGTGCGATTAATCAAATAATTATAGATATCTGGGTTTGTTAAACCAGGGATCCTGTCCGTTGCTTCATCGGTGCAGTTAACTAACAAACCATCGGGCAAAACGTATGAGTCATTTGTTAGCCCTGATAACCGTAGTTTTTGAATATACTGTTGTTTATGATCGTTATCGTAATTACCAGGGAGCTCGGAAAGCACTGAGATTGTATTACGGCTGTCAACATTCACATTTATATAATCTACCACGCTTAAAAACAGGCACCTCCAAAGTAAGTACACGTTTGTTTTCACCCCAATATGGCGGCAGCTACTCGGCGGTCACGTGACTGCAAAACCTCTATAGGAGGTGTAGTCTCCTTTCTGTCAGTTCTGCCAATGCTGTCATAATGTCTTTGCTGACAATTTCACAGAGGGAAGAGTCACCTCTCTGCACTGTCAGTTCCACCAAAAGAAGCATGGTCTCTTTTCTGTCAGTTCTATAAAATAATTTTATAGAGTGCAAAATAAAAATGATAGAATTATTTAGCAAATGTCCAGTTGCCTCTCCTGAATAACGATAAATAAATAAATGAGGGTAAAAAAAAAAAAATCCAGACACAAGACAGTGAGGAACTGTGGCTATCCGTTATTTTCATTCAAGCATTATTCACTTTGGAGAATGTCTATTCATTTCAAGAAAATGGACCAATTACAACCCACCATTCCCCTGTAATATATGCGAATTGATGTTAGTGTTAGTGTGTGTGTGTGTGTGTGTGTGTGGTTATCAAGTGTATCCCAATCCAATTATCATATCATGACAGGATGTCAACATATTATGTAGGATTTGAGACATACAGGACTCTCGGGGGCAAGTGTACTCTGCAGCCTGGTACATTAGCTGTACATTTATTAGTTGAAAGACCTTTTTAAAATCACTAATGGAAGAAATAGAGAGTGAAAAGGGTGAAAGAGGAGCCAAAAAATTGACACTGGTGCCAATTACTGTGCAAGTTCCAGGAAGGGAAAGATTCAAACAGGACAGCTTGTCATGTCGTCGAGCCTAAAGACAGTTTAACAGTAAGGAGATTGAAAGGAACAAAAATGATGACAAGGACAACTGTCAGGCTTTTAACAGCATCACTGAGTCATCTGCCTACAGTGACTTGTATTCACACACACACACACACACACACACACACAGGGGGTGGTAGTTTAATTACAGATAAATTACTTTAAATATACTGTACATCCAAACTACTGGAACACTCATAGACTGCAAGGTATCTCCAGTGGGCCCAAATGGATGTTAGAAATGGGGATTTTACTGGATTTCAGGATTTAATTTTAACATAATCCCAAGCATTGCTTACCTCCAAAATTTGAAGGCCGAGACCCCACCCTGCTACCAATTTTGACAAAACTAAAATCCGTAGTTTTTTTGTATATACTGTACTATCAACAGAAAAAAAATCCTGGTTGAAGCATTTGGCAAACTCCTGGATCTGGATCCTGATGTAGGTCTGTGGGCAGTGTTGGTTCGGTGATTAAGGCTTTGGATTACTGATCTGAAGGTCAGGGGTTTCACCCCCAAAGTGTCACTATTGGGACCTGAGCCCTCAGTTGCTTGCTTGTATAAAAATTATAAATGTAAGTCACTCTGATTAAGGGTGCCTTCCAAGTGATGTAAATGTGAAACATAAAATGGATCTGCTCCAAACTCTTTCAGGTTCTTTCCAGGGCCACACCCCATCCCTCCACCAAGTTTGGGGAAAATTGTTTGCGTAGGTTTCGGTAGTTTTTGTGCTATCCTGCTAAGAGACAAACAAACAATCAAACAAATGCTTGTGACGACATCACTGTGTATAATACTGTACAAATTTCTTTAAAAACCTGTGGTCGGACTTAAGGAAGACAGCAACATGCACAAAAATAAAATAATAGCTTCTTCCAGAAGCCGTGGGAGTGAGAGTAACAGGCTTTGTATTTGGGAAGCATTGTGATGTTAAAAGATCTGATGAATATTTAATTATTGCATCTTGAACCCCACTAAATGGAACGCCTGACTACGTCTGCACTGGGCTTCCCAATGCCGTCTATACCTCCAGGGCCTGCTAGCTCCTAATGAACTCGCCATTCATCCCAGGAGAAAGCCAGTGTTCACACAACCACCCAATTAACGCCTGTGCCAACCTCCCGGATTTAACCAAGGGGCCAGTGGGGTAAATATGGACCAATTAGAGGCTGAACATCAGGACAAACGCCTGCAGACTTGACACTAAACGCAGAAGGGAACAGCAGTGTTGTAGAATTTGTTTTTTTTTTCTGTATGCAGGGCAGACTGTACATGGGGAAAAATGCAATTAGTGCCTGAGTGTTGTTTAATGTGAGATGAATATTAAGTGTTTTCTATCACAGTCGCAGCCATTTCATCGCCAAAAACCTCATTTATTTTAAAAGACCACAAAACGCGAGTTTATTGCATGAAGTAAAAAGTTCCCGCGGTGACACATGACATATTGGTAACACTTAGAACATGAAGTGAGCTGCAGTACAATAAACATGTCAGAGTGTTAGCCTAGAACATTAAAACCCTTATATGTAATAAATGACACAAACTGAGCACTGCTTTAATCCACTCAATCAAAAGTTCACCACATGGCCTCGTTGCTCTTCACACTTGTATAACACTCTCCGTTTGTGAATCATTAACCCGAGGAAGGGTTCACCACTCCATCCTGCATCGTCTTTATTTCTGGAGAGAAGCGAAACACAACCCTGTGTACTACACATTATGTTGCAAATCCATTCAAACTCATCCAGGCACACTCATCTGTTTCACACCTGCGGGGAATGGAGCACTGGGAGTCCACCTTTTAGGAAGAAGAAATCCGTGACTGCATTACTAAAGAGCAAGTCTGCAATGACGTGGACAGAAACGGAATATGTGGAAAGCAGACACAGGAGGGAATCCAGCCTCTATGGGCGACAACAGATTATGAGATTTTTTTTTTCATTAAACAAATATTTAAAAGGCAAAGATGACTATAAAGAGAAAATGAGCAAAATCTTACTTTGGGTTTTTGTTTTTTTAGAGATACAGAGAGAGATACAGATAGAGAGAGAGAGAGAGAGAGAGAGAGAGAGAGAGAGAGAATGGGATGGAGAGAGAGAGAGAGAGAGAGAGAAAGAGAGAATGAGACAGAGTGAGAGACAGAGAGAGAGAGAGAGAGAAAGAGAGAGAGACAGAGTGGGAGACAGAGCAAGAGAGAGAGAGAAAGATGGCAACAGGAAGAGAGAGAGAGAGACATACATAAAGACACAGGGCCAGAGAGAGAGAGAGAGAGAGAGACAGACACACACAGAGAGAAAGAGAGAGAGAGAGAGAGAGAGAGAGAGAGGCAGTTGCCAAGAGAGAGGCCAAATTTATTATATGCAATAATTGCCAAAACATTCTACCCACCTCCCATGAACCCACCATTTGTGGGAGGGGCTATAGGGGTCGGGTGCAGTGTGAGTTGGGTGGCAGGTGAGGCATGTGTTCTGACAGCCCAATCCTCTGCAAATGACTCTGACTCTTGGGACATGGAATGTCACCTCTCTGGAGGGGAAGGAGCCTGAGCTGTTGAGTGAGGTTGAGAGATACCGATTAGATATAGTCGGACTCACCTCACTGCATAGCTTGGGCTCTGGAACCACCCATCTCGAGAGCGGCTGGACCTTATTCCATTCTAGAGTTGCACATGGGGAGAGGCGACGAGCCGGTGTGGGCATCCTTGTTGCCTGCCCTCTCTGTGCCCACACGTTGAGGTTCTCCAGAGTCGAAGAAAGAGTAGCTTCCCTCCGCCTTCGAGTGGGGGGATGGGTCCTGACTGTTGTTTGTACTTATGCACCAAATGATAGCTCAGAGTCCCCACCCTTCTTAGAGTTTTTAGGGGGTATGTTGGAGAACACTTTCCTGAGAGACTCATTCTATCCTCGGAGACTTCAATGCCCATGTGGGAAACGATAGTGTGACCTGGAAGGGTCTGATCAGTAGGTACAGTCTCTCTAGTCTAAACTGGAATGGTGTTTCTTGTTGGACTTCTGTGCTCGTCACAGTTTGTCCATCATGAACACCATGTTCGAACATAAGAGTGTCCATAAGTGCACTTGGCACCAGGACACCCTAGGTCGCAGTTCGATGATCAACGTTGTAGTCATGTCACCGGACTTGTGACCACGTGTTCTGGACACTTGGGTGAAGAAGGGAGCTGAGCTGTTAACGATCACCACCTAGCTCTCCTGGGAACGTTTGGCAGAGTCTCCTGTCAGAGGGGCTTTTAACTCCCACCAGTGACAGAGCTACAACCACGTCCCAAAGGAGGCGGGTAACATGGAATCTGAATGGACCATGTTTCATACCGCCATTGCTGAGGCAGGAGCCCATAGCTGTAGCCAGAAGGTCATCTGTGCCTGTCGTGGTGGTCACCCCCAAACCCAGTGGTTTACACCTGCAGTGTCCAGCTGAAAAAGGAGGCCTATTGGGTCTTCTTGGCTTGTGGGACTCCCGAGGCAGCAGACAGGTGACAGCAGCAGGCAGGCCAAACGTGCTGCAGCCCGAGTTGTCGCCGATGCAAAATCTCGGGGTGGGAGGAGTTCAGTGAGGGCCTGGAGTGCAATTATCAATCGGCCTCAAAAAGGTTCTGGAGCACCATCCGACACCTCAGAAGGGGGGGAAGCAATTCTCCACAAATACTGCTTACAGTGGAGCTGCTCACCTAAAATGGGGATGTCGTCGGAAGGTTGAAGGAATACTTCGAGGACCTCCTCAATCCCACCAATATGCTCTTCATGGAGGAGGAAGACCCTGGGGGGTTGGGTGGGAGTCTGCCCATCACTGGAGCTAAGGTCACTGAGGTAGTCAAAAGCTCCTTGGTGGTCGGCTCCGGGGGTGAATTAAATCTGCCCTGAATATCTCAGGGCTCTAGATGTTGTAGGACCTCATTGCTTAGGCTGCTGCCCAGCGACCAGGCCCAGGATTTAGAGGAAGAAGATGATGATGATGATGATCATGACAATCTACCCAGACTAAGTTCGAGTCCCGGGCTCAGGGTACTGTATATCTGTGTGAAGTTTGCATGTTCCTCCCCATTCATGCTTCCTCCACGTACTCCGGATTCCTTATTGGCTCATCGGTTGTTCCAAATCACCCCTAGGTGTGAGTGTAAACTGTTGTATGTGGGATGGCCCTGCGATAGTCTGGTGAGCTGTTCAGGGTGTACCCTGCTCTCACTCAAAGTCAGCTGAGATGGGTGCCAGCCTCCCCGCGGCCCTCATTCGGCATAAGAAGCTGAGAAAATGAATGAATGGATAAATGAATCTACGGATCTGCAGCACACAGTAACATAAAGTCATGAACACGTGTCCTGGAGGTACCATATTGTTTCTGATAGACAATGAAGAATAAAACACCCTGCTAATTGATAGGTTTTAATGCCGTCCTTCTTGTGCCATTCCAAATCAGTAAGCATGAGTGAAGAAAATTCTCTCCTTTCTACCCAACGCACTCTGTCAAGCATAATATGGGTCAAGACATACTTTTTTTTTGCATTGAATGATGCTACAGTAAGTTGAAGAGCTTAATCTTGGTAAATCGTGTTGAATGCCACACTGTGTGTCTTTAGTAAAACCCAGTTGTGTTTTTTTGAACACTAGAGGGTTAGCATAACCTGTGAGCAAATTCATCAATTAATGTAATAATACCTTAATTTATACATATAATCACAGCAAGTACACTGCATAGCAAAATGACCTAATCCTGAGTCAGCTGATATTCGTACATGGAGACAGTTAGAGAATACAGTACACCTCGGCCATGTGGTGGATCCAGAGGAGTTAATGGGGTAGTGAAGGAGATGACTGCTTTTCTAAAGCTTCATGTTTGTTTTTCTGTTTATCCTTGTACTGTATTTTATTTCATATTCTGAGAAAATTATGATTAAGTCAGTCTGGGGTTTGTTGCATTTCTCATACCTTGTGTTTAAGTATAGCGAGTCTTTGTGCGCCTTCAAATCAAAGATCATGTGATTGTACTCCAAGCAGTCCAGCCTTGTGTTTCTGGGACACGTTCCAGGATTTCATTCACTGAACATGTAAATGAATGAATCAGTGAGCACATGGTGCATTATGGGTCATTACACTACATAGTGCTGTTGAACTCTTGTAACAGGTTGGTCCAAAGATCAGTTTTCTTCAAGAGTAGTTCAGGTTATAGTGCAAATCACAGGGTTATACTAAACCACCAATCCGAAAAATTTCGTTTCCATGGTAACAGAGGACATTCAGAGAAGCCTGAATTAGTACATTAAAGTCTTTTTGGTTTATCAGAAATGTATTTTATTATTATTATTATCATTATTATTATTGTTGTTGTTGTTATTATTATCATCATCATCATCATTATTATTATTATTATTATTATTATTATTGATGATGATGATGATGATGATGATGATAATAACAATACTACTACTACTACTAATAATAATAATAAGCTGTCCATTACAAACAATAAATTTTCAACACACCAAACTTTATTTCAAGAAAAGCTGGTGAGGGACAAAATATTTATAGCCGTCTTCATGTCCTGCAAGGGAAGTTATTGCCTCTGCATTTAACTCATTCAAGGTGAGCACACACTCAGTGCAGTGGGTTGCCTCACACATTGGGTCGCCCAGAAACCAGTTGGGGTTTTAGGTACCTTGCCTCAAAGGCACCTCATCCATGAAGGTGAAGGTGCAGCTCCCTTCTTCTTCTTTTTCTTCTCCTTTCGGCTGTTCCCTTCAGGGGTCGCCACAGCAAACCATCCGCCTCCATCTCACCCTGTCCTCTGCATCTTCTTCTCTTACTCCAATGACCTTCATGTCTTCCTTCACCACATCCATAAATCTCTTCTTTGGTCTTCCTCTCGGCCTTCTGCCTGGTAGGTCCAACCTCAGCATCCTACTGCCAATATACTCACTATCCCTCCTCTGTACATGTCCAAACCATCTCAATCCAGCCTCTCTGACTTTGTCTCCAAAACATCTTACATGTGCTGTCCCTCTGATGTACTCATTTCTGATCCTATCCATCCCACCACTAATTTTTCCTGTTGGTTTGGGAATCGGACCTGCAACCCTTCAATTCCAAAGTGGCTACTCTAACCATCAGGCTATGGCTGTCCGAGGGAGGCAGGAGTCTATATTAACCGACCTCAGGTGAGAGGCAGGGTATGTTTGAACACATCTTCAAACTTTACGCTCATTCAGATAAAAGTATGAAATAATAGTGTGGGAAAGCCATGTAGAGAGAGCATGGTGTCTTTGGACCGCGAGAGGAAACCTACACAAGCACAGGGAGAACCTTCAGAGCCCATACAAAAGTTCGAACACAGATCGTTTACATTAATAGAAACTGAGTCACCATCAAAGGTCAGAAACAGGAAATTACTTTATTTCGTGTACTGTAGTCTTTGATCGCGACACAGTGGAATGTATATACTGTATATTTTATGTGGAAGATGTTTGCTTATACAGTACCGTACAGTATGTTTTAATCCTTCTTTGATAGTCAAATAAAAATAAACAAAAAAAAATCATTAATTTTTGCCCTTCAAGTGCTGTGTGGCTTTACATAAAACAAAAAGTGCCGAAATCCTGCATGATGTAGATGTCTTTAACGTATAGATTTTATAACTTATAACCTGCAAAGAAACTTTTTTTTTCAACTGAGGAAAAGCGTCAGCCAATCATACATCCCCACGTCATCAACCGTCGCCAGAGCCCGTAAAATTGATGACGTTTTTTATGCGACGCAAGCTGTCTCTTAATTCGCTCAGAGAATGATTGTTGGTTTGAGTGATTGTTTTGGGGAATTTTTAAAATAGAAACTGTTTCTGTTTTAACTGGGGATTTAATTTAGAAGCGTTTTGATTCATTCTAAAACAAACTAGAAGTCTTGATTCCCTGCAGATAAAACAGCGTGTGTTGTTTTGATGCCTGAGCCGAGCCCAGAGCCGGGTCGTGAATAAGAGTCGCTGTTAGTTTTCGTTATGAGTTATGGGAGAGGAAGAGGTTGGAAAAATGGTGGCAGACGAGGAGGAGGAGGAGGAGGAGAGCGGTGGAGCTCCGACTGGGAAGCCCGGGATGAGCAGCCTCGAGGCGGCGGAGGCCGCGGGAGACACCCGCCGCACCTGAAGGGCAGGGAGATCGGGCTCTGGTACGCTAAACATGGAGGAGTGAAACGTGCAGAAGCCGAGAGGAAGTCGGTGAGCAGCTTCATTCTGATTCTATCAACATTTAAAGATCATTTTTGGATGTTCGACAAATTTATAATTTATACAAACACAGGTTCATGGTGCAGACATTCACTTAACTGCACTGGCTTTCTTTTTTTTCTGATTTACTTTATTCATTTTCCAAGTCACTTCATCCTACTTTGGCTCATGGGAGGCTGCTGCCCATCTTAACCAACTCTGGGCGAAGACGTGGTACACCTTGGACAACTCGTCAGGAAAACGCAGGGCGAACACTCACACAACCATTCACGTCTCGGGGGATTTGGAACAGCCAGTTTAACCACTGTGCATGTTTTGAGACTGATGGAGTAAACCAGAGGAAGTGGTGCTAGTGGTGGCCCGGTGGGTGGCAGTGGTGGCCCGGTGGGTGGCAGTGATGGTAAATGGTGCTGGATCGCTGATCCCAAGGTTAAGGGTTTGAATCCCACTCTCCACAAGGTTGTCACTGGGGGAAAACCCCCCCCCCCCCCCCCAGTGCAGCTAACTGGGTTATCAAAAGCCGGCCATGTCTCTCACTGTCTGTGGTGTGAGGTTCATGTAAAAGAACTATTGCTGAATTTCGTAAAGAGTAGGCTGCAAAGTCGTCAGTGTGTTTCTGCCGCTTGCTAAAGGGTTGTGTCAGGAAGGGCATCCGATGGAAAAACCTCTGCCAAGTCAAACATGCAAATCATAGATTCGCTGTGGCGACCCCTGAAAAAAGGGAACAGCCGAAAGGAAAAGAATAATAATAAGAAGAGGAGTAAAACAGAGGAAACCCATACAAGCATGGGGAGAACATGCATGTTTTTTTTTTTTTTTTTTTATATATATATATATATATATATATATATATATATATATATATAACTGTTTCTGCAGTAGGACTGAACTGTCCATGGCAATGGAGTATGAGCGAGAAATGAGGACAGGCATGCAGACAGGGTGGAATGGGTGCAGAAGGCTGATTTTGTGATCGAACTGCATCTGCAAGTGTAAAGTGAAAGGTTTGTAAGACAGTATTGAGGCTTGCTGGAAATTATAGTGCTGAAAATGCTGCACTCTGGGATGGACAAGAATGGACAGAGTTATACACCAGTATGTTACAGGAACAACACAGGTTTGGGGGTGAAGTGAGAGAGGCCGAATTAAGATGGTTTGGATATGTGCAGAGGAGGGATGACTGGTATATTCTGGGGATGGAACTGCCTGGTAGGAGGAGAAGAAGTGGAAGAATGAAGAGGAGAATTATGGATGTGGTGAAGGAGGACATGCAGATGATTGATGTGACTGCGGGGGATGCAGGTGACAGAGCAAGTTTGAAAAGCATGGTCCACCGTGGAGACACAACCGAAAGAAGGAGATGGTCAGGAGTTTCCTGTTTGCTATGACCGTTCTGCAGACATTCACATACTCCATTTAATTCAACCACTTCATGTTAAACTCGTATAGTATACAGTACGTCAGTTAATATGTAAAGCATTGGAGTTGTGCTGTACTCAGAAAATGATTAATGTAATATAAGTATTGCTCTTTGTAATTTTTTTTACATTCCTGGGAAATACACGGTATTTATATAAACAAGCAGTTGAGTGTTTTTGTGATCCTAGAAAATACAAAATTATTTTTTAAATTCTGTTCCTTCTCAGAGAGCTGTGGTTCAGATGGATGAGTCGAGAGAGCAGCACATCACACAGCTGCTGAATTTGGTCCAGAGAGAACCGTCACACGACTATAAGCCATACGTTCCACCGTACCGGCAGGTGAAGCCAGAACCCAGTGGCCACAGGTGAGCATTCTCACACATCTGTGTACACCTCACCCGGGAAACATGTCAGAGATGTATGCAGTGTTTTATTCCTCTGATGTTTGTTTGTATATTTTAAGAGGTGAGAAATCCAGTAGAAGGAATTGTTATGAATTTCGGATTAATCTATGATAATGTTTTTTTAACTGTGTGTTTTAGTCATTGGGAAATAATCAAAACATTAGATTCTGTAATTTACTCCAGGCAAAATTAGTGTTGTGGATTTTATTTATGGTAAACAAGGCTGCTGTTGTTGTTGTTGCTGTTTCGATGACTCACAGTGACTGAATGACTGAGGCGATGATGGAGTTCTGCTTTTGCAGTGAATTGGTTCAATTACGTGAAGAAATGATTCACTGTGTTATGAAAGACCACATTTCACCATGACTCAGTGATTCACTTCGGCTATTTTGGTGTGATTCAGAATTATTTTTAGATGTACGCAAACCATATTCTTGTGGCTGGAGGAAGTCTCGTAAACAGACCATAAACAAATTGCATCATAATTTTATTTTTAGGAAATGCCATTAAAAAAAAATTAAACACTTTGCTACTTCCTTTGCTAGAATTCAATCTGACGTTTGAGTGTCTGCACAAATTGTGCATAAAACGTATTATGAACTTTAACTGAATCATGATACGTTTAAGGTTTATTTTTTAAAAAATGTGTGCTATAGTGATCCTGCAAATGAAATTTTGATTTCTGCATTTATACCTATCAAAAGTGAGCGCGCACACACACACACACACATACACTTGGCGCAGTGGACTGTCTCACATTGGGACACTGAGAGAGCAGTTAGGGGTTAGGTACCTTGATCAAGGGCACTTCATCCATAAGGTGGAAGAAGGGAAGGTGCAGCTCACTCCCTCCACAGTCACACATTTTTTCTGCTGCTTTGGGCATCAACCCAGCAACGATTCTGTTATAAACTTGCTTCTCTAATTATTCTGTCACGGTCACCTTCTTTGTTCTGTCTGTATGTTTTAAAGGGGCTCTGAACTTTTGCACATTTGCTACAATCTTTGTTTTTTTGTTTTTATCTGAAATGAAATAACTGCTTAGACATTTGCAGGATTTTATCATTTATATACAGGGATCCCTCGCTAGCTCACGCTTCAATTCATGCGGCTTCAGTGCATCGTGTGCGCCGCAAAAACAAGGTCAATTATGCAAAAAAACTCCAAACAAACACAACAAAAAACAACCCAAAACCTCTCATCAAAACTACTTACATTTTTGTGAGGTGCACATCCGAGTGCGTGCATGCACATCTGCGCACGTGTCAGTGTGTATGTGTATTTATATTTTATTTACATCTTATACATTTTTTTAATGTTTGTTATTATAAGCATTTATAGCATTGAATATGTATTTATTGATATTGTGTGTGTGTGTGTGTATGTATGTGTATATATATATATATATATATATATATATATATATATATATAATATAAATATATATATATAATATAAATGTACGTATATGTCAGTTGGGGTTGGGGGGGTTTGATACTACTTCGCAGAATTCGGTGGTCGTGGGAGGGATCTCGGTCCCAATTAACCGTGGAAAGTAAGGGATCCCTGTATATGTATGTGTTACTGTAGTGTAATTTTTTCTAAAATCAGTAATACGAAGGCTTTTGGCTGGGGTACCTAAATTTTGAGTTAAATTAAAAAAAAAAAAAAAAAAAAAGTTGTGCTCTTTTAGCAAATTATCATCAGATTGGAGTCTGATCTTCATCACACAGCCTTGTTTATGATTATATTTCTGTACCTGCACCTTTTCTGAGTGTTTTATTGCCATGACCGAATCTGTGACTCTTTGAATTTTAGCTACTTTGATGGCGACGATCCTCCGGAAGAGCCTCAGAAGGCAGTGAAAGACATTAAAGTTGTGTCCAAGGTGAAGGAAGAGGAGGTGGAGACAAAGATAAATATAAAGGAGAAGTGTATCGATCGCCACCTGGAATACCTGGTACAGGAGATCGATCGGAAGCCTTCGTTGGATGAAGAGCTGAAAGATGACCTTCAGAACAAAAAACAGAATTCTAAATATCTGGAAATGCTGGTGAGATACTGAGAGATGACATTCTTTTTGTTTTGGATTTTTTTTCTGTCGTTCTCATCACTGGATGAATAATTAATGGGCGGAGTTTGACCTGTCATTTTTATCGTTCCAGGCATTTCGAGAGAAGCTGCCTTCCTACAGCATGAGAGAGGTAATGCTGTTCAGCTTACTTACTGAAATCCTATTCGTCCGTCTGGCTGCCTGTCAGCTTTGATGTAGAAACAATTAAACTTGTGCTATAAATACAAACTTACAGTAAAAAACAGAATGAAAATAAGATAAATAAAATGAAAAGCTACTAAATAAATTATTTGTAAAGTATTGTACATGGAAAAAAGTAAAATAGTTATAACAAATGTAGAAAAAAACAATCATTAACAGATTTTTTTTCCATATAAACATATTACTGTATTTAGAATAAAGAGTTGATCACTTGAAAACTATTTATTCTGTGGCTTGTGTAAATACTTGATACTGATTGGTCGATTGCAGTATGCAGCTATATTTAACAAACAGTTGATAAGTGTCAAGGACCATCGCAATGTATAACAGTCTGCCACTTCGTATCACAGGATGTGGATCTGTATAGTAAACTGTTGCAATGTGTCATGGACTGTTGTACAAATCACACAGGGATGAGCGTCTTCTGCTTTTTGGCAGAATTCTTTTCAGTCAAAATGGACCTCTGTTTTATAGTGTTGCAAATCTGTTGAGAAAATTTAAGTGGGTTAGGGTAGGGCCTCGTATTATTTCTGGGGGGGCCGGACTGACTCGCTGCCAGCTGACTCAGGACTCGTGTAATGTTTATAATTCACAGATTTGTTGGCATCCATTGTGAATATCGTACTTTCTTGTAAGATGTTAGTCTGCCGTTAGTTTGTATTTGGTGTGTAACCAATGTCTCCTGTTGTGATTGGCCTCTGTATCGGCATTTGCTGAATGACAACCAATCTGTATTCATCTTCTTAAACCACCTTCCCACGCTACATGATTGGTCCTTTGCACGTGTGGAAATACAGTGGGCCCTCTACTTATGAAATGAATCCGTTCCAGAGCCTTTTTCGTAGCCTGGAGTTTTCGTAACTAGAGGCGCATTTTACATATAAAACGCGTGATTCATTCCAAGGCTCCCAAGACTACCCCATAAACCCTTTAAAAATGATAAAAGTACACCAATTTTGTATGAAATGTGTTAAAATTATTTGTTAAACCATTTAAACATTTTATTAACATATTAAAACCATTTTATTAACATATTTATTAATTAAACCATTATTAAGCATTTTTTATTAACGCACAACACACACACACGCACAACACTGTCTCTCTCTATCTATCTCTATCTCTCTCTCTCTGTCTCTCTCTCTCACACACACACACACACACACACACACACACACACACACAAAACTCACTCTCTCTGGTGTGTTTTGCCGAATGTAGGCTCCACCCACACGCAATGCGGAGCCGACGGAGCATTTGTATTTAAATGTTTAAAGCAGAATTACAGTACCTGTTTGAAAGCTCAGAGGTCCTGATTCAATATTAACTTGCTTCCTTGCGAGATCGGAGGTCTTGTCCCACGGAGCACTCTGTTTCCATGCTCCTTCTGCTTCAATATCATGCGAAATAATCGCCTCCGTCACTGTATTTCCGCTTTAAGGTCTCCTTCTGCTTCAATTTCGTCCCGATTGTAGAGGAGTTTCGGCGATAACGAAATATAACGCTGCAATGATCAATCTCAAAACAAGTCAACAATCCTGTTCAACTCTTCACGCGTGCGACAAACAGGAAGTATGGGTACAGGAAGTATGGGTACAGGTCGGCTCCCTCCTGGCCAATGGGAGGCCAGCGGGGCGGGATGTTGGGAGACAGGAGACATTGAATGGCGCTTTTCGTAAAAAGAGGACGAAAATTTAGGAAAATGTTTCTCATGACCTGGATTTTTCGTACTCTGAGGTTTTCGTAAGTAGAGGGCCGACTGTATATCGAGAAAGGTTACTGCAGCAATACTCATGTGTTTAGTTTTGTATCAATCAAAAGGCTGAATGTTATCGAGACTCGTGACGAAGCTAAAGTGCGTGAGAGACGCGGATCTGAAAAACAAGTTTCGATGGGGCTGGTTAGACAGAAAGGTGATGTTGTCACCAGTAGGAAGCAGTCAACAGAAACCATTATCTGTACTTGTGTCTGAATTTGTGAAAAGCTCGATGTCATTGGCAAAGCTCTTTGTACAGTGTGTGATGTCATTTTTTACGGATCGAGAGGATGGAAGGCTTTACAGAGTCACGCAACCGCGGTGGAACACCGAAATCAAATGAAAGGTTAAGTCACGGATGCACTTGAGAGTTCTACTTTTGTATAAGTGTCAAAATTTGTAAGCAAACAGGGGATGGTATTTCAACAAAATGTGTAAAATTTTGATGATAAAATGAATGACTTTTAGGGTAAAAAATCTCTAAAATCCATGAGCTCCCGGGAACTTTGCCTGTGGCTCCCAGATCCCAGACTAATTTTTCAGATTTTTTCATCACAACCCACTCTCATCTCTGATCACAGCTTGTTGCTATAACAGTTACTACGCATAGTCTGACCACATATGTTAGGCGCTCCACCGAATGTAGGCGCTTGTCGCAAGTGACGCATAGTGCTTGTGAGACAAAGCACGGATTATCTGGACTTGAGATATTTCAAGTGAGCAAGTGAAGGTTGAGTACTAAACAAGTATTCAACATGCACTTGCTCACATGAAAGATTGGAAGTCCGGATAAGCCACACTTTGTCTCACAAGCACCATGTGTCACTTGCGACAAGCGCCTACATTCGGTGGAGCGCCTCACATATGAGTGCATATAAGTGTGACTGTGTATGATGGTTCATTACTGCATATCA
>CM045739.1:21800000-21832500 GCA_024760905.1 Plotosus lineatus
AAGGTTCTTCTCTTCACAGACAGACGGACGGAGGAAAGAATGAAACGCTGGCTGAAAGAATGCTGTTAGTTTTTTGTAATGCAGCGTTGAGTGAACGGTGTGTAACGTGAACCTGTTTTGATGACTATTTCTAATAAAATGTTATCATTTTCCCCACTTTTACGTCACGGCATTGGTCCCTGCGCTTGGTTCTTCCTTCGGGCGCTGCTATCCAGCCGGTTGCCACGGAAACAAGGCTCGGTGCTGTACTGCACAACGGGAATCATTCTTCAGTGGCTGCGCTCGGATCCGTAAGTGTTCCTTCCGCGCCCTCCTTCTGTCTCGCCCTCCTTCTCTCTCTCTCTCTCTCTCTCTCTCTCTCTCTCTCTCTCTCACTCACTCTCTCCCCAAAGCTTAAAACATGTGTGTCAGTGATTGGATTACGGGTGCATGTTTCTGTTAACACACCCACAGTCACAGGAAAGTAAATAATAGCAATAATAAAACACACACACACCCACTGGACTGAACGTACGTCTATGGAGATACTTGAATAGTTTTCATTTAATACTTGAAAGACAGACAGATGATATGTAGTGTGTTGTTACATTATATTACACACACACACACACACACACACACACACGGCAAATAGCGATCAGCCCACGAGCTGAATATCTGGAGATTTTTGTTTCCGTTTGCTTTTCTCTGTAGTGATGAATTAATTAATTCATACTTTTTTAATTGCTTAATCTTAATTAAGGGCACAGAGAGGCTAGTTCCCATCTCAGCCAACTCGGTTGAAAGTGCATTGAACAGCCAGGCCATCACAGAGTGAACAGAAATACACTCATTTACATTGGCGCTCACATTTTGTGGGATTTGAAACAACCTGTTAACCTACTGTGCATGTTTTTGGATTGTGGGAAGAAACTGGAGTTGCCAGGAGGAAACCCCCACAAGCTCGAGGAGAACATGCAAACTCCACACGAGACCAGGAATTGAACTTGGAACCATTTTGCTTTATTTATATACAGTGGTACCTCGACTTACGAGTGTCCCTAATAACGAATTTTCCTTGATATGAGCTTCGATCCCTCCAAAAATCTGCCGCATTCAACGAGCAAATTTCCTACTGACGAGCCCTGCTGTGGAAATGGCTTTATCGGGTTGACTAGTCTTGTATTCTTCCGCGTGTATTCCTCTGTGCGGCGAGAACGTCTTGTGCAGTACTTCTCAATTATTTTCTGTTATGCCCCCTATAGGAAGAAAAAACTTACCCCTCCTTTCCCCGCGCGACTATAAATAGTGTTTTCTGCACTTCATATCGTTTGCTCGGTGCTTTTTCCCTACACCATAGAAAACACAGTGAGAGCGCCACTGGCACCTAGTGTAGAGGATGCGCAATTACACTTACAGCTGGTCCTCCAGTATATTAAAAAAACATGTTCTCAGCATGTATTCCTCTGCTCTCCTTTTCGTTCCAGCTAGTAGCATGCACGCGCACAAAAGTTTTTCTTTGTCCGCGTGGCCGATCTGTGTAAGGAGTATGAGAAGAATGCATTGACCATCTGTACAATTCTCAAACAGAAGACCATGTTGAAGAGTGTTAAACCAGCAAAGGGGGTTATTATTTTATCAAAGGAAAGATCAGGACTCAATGATGAGATAGCGAGGGATTCTCCTATTGTGGATCAAGTCGAAAGAGATCATTGGCGATGGGAGTGCGGCCAAGCAGCAGAAGACAAGTGATCAAAATTAGTGAAGTGAAATAAAACTGTTAAAAAGAATCGGATTTATTGGTTTTCTCTTGTTTCTGATGGGAATTTTTGTTTCATCTAACGAACATTTCCACTTACGAGCTCACCCTCAGAACGGAATAATTTCGTAAGTCGAGGTACCACTGTATTATTTTATTTGTTTAGTTTGAGTTTTTTTCTCACACACACACACACACACACACACACACACACTTGTGTTTTGTGCTCTGCCTGCTTTCAGGTGTTTGTCTAGTATCAGTCACCTGGTCCTAGACGAGATCCATGAGCGCAGTCTGCACTCGGACGTACTCCTGACCATCGTGAAGGATCTGCTGAGCCACAGAGATGACCTGAAGATCATCCTCATGAGCGCCACGCTCAACGCCGAGAAGTTCAGCAAATACTTCGGTGAGGAAGCTTTGTGCATGATAACTTGGGAATGCTTGCTTGGATTTTGATAAAATTTGGTAAGTGGGTTTGTCTTTCAGATAGCTTGCCTGTGATCTGTCCACGACAAAATCCATAAAAATTAATGAATCAGTTGGACTTTATTTGTTTAACACTACAGTTTTAATTTTGGGTTAATGAAGTTACACATCACAGACACTCCCCGCTTTACGTTTATTTGTTTTACATATTTTTCGATTAAAAAAAAAAAAAATTAGAAGTCAAATTTTGAGTTTAGCGTGCTCTCTATAGTACGAAACGTACCTACGTAGTACTCTGATGTAATACGCTACTTACGCATGACACTGCGTCCATTGTTTACAAACGACAGACTGAACGTGCCCCTCCTTCTTCCCAGTTCACCGCGTATTACCCTTGTGTTAAGACGTCGTCTCTGTGATCTTTGTGTTTCCACTGTTTTCCGGACTTTTGTAACTCTAAGCAAATATGGTTGGTCAGAAGCGTAAGCCTACTAGTGATAGCGGTAATCAGAAAAAGTGGCAAGCCTTCTTGTTAGAAACGAAGATGGCTATTATCAAGAAAATCGATGCTGGTGAAAAACATGTGAATGTTGCATGTTTCTTCCAAATGGCTCCGTCGACCATCGGAGCCATTTACAATCAGAAAGATCACATCATAGAGAATGTTAAAGGTTATATTTGATACTGTATTTGATATTTGATGAGTGAATTTGATTAAAATTTATCAATTTGAAATTATTTTGCTTGAATTTAATTTATTTGAAATTAATGTAGATATTATTTGATATATTTGATATTATTGTACACTGTTATGCTTATAATAATTGATTTAGGGGTCTTTTATGAGATACGATAATGGTATTTATGGATGTATAGTACAGTATGAACATCATATGTCACTGGAACATACAATAACAACTTGACGGTTTTTTCACCTTACGTTCGGCTGACCGGAACCGAACTAAAACGTAAGTCGGAGAGCGTCTGTAACTATAAAATACATATACCTGTTTTTTAATTACAGAAATAATTAAAGAATTGATGTAATACCCCCCCCCCCCCCCACACACACACACACACACACACAGTGGCGTGAACTTTTCCGTGTTTTGAGGCGTTCCAGCGAAACGCAGAAATAAATTTTTTTGGGATTTTATGTGATACACCAACACAAAGTGGTGCATAATTTTGCAGTGGAAAAAAATTGATGTGGTCATGTTTTTCAAAATTTCTCACAAAAAACATCTGAAAAGTATTTTAAGAGAAGTAAAATATTATTTTAAATGTAAAGATGTGTAAAAAATGTAAAATAAAATATTTTTCTTGGAAATAAAATCCCTTTAAAATCTATATAATGTCAAAATGTTGGCGCACGTGGTTCACACGTCCGCCTTGCAGCAAGAAGGTCCTGGGTTCAATTCCCAGCTCGGGTGTTTCTGTGGAGTTTCCACGTTCGCCCCGTGCTTGCGAGGGTTTCCTCCAGGTACTGCGGTTTCCTCCCACAGTCCAGGACGATGCACAGTAGGTTAATTGGCGGTTCCAAATCGCCCCGAGGTGTGAAATATGAGGTATGAATGCTTCTCCCATTGTGTTGGCCTTGCAATGACATGATGAGCTGTCCAGGGTATATCCCCCCTCATGATGAGTTGGCTGAGATGGGCCCCAGCCTCCCTGCAACCCTAATTAGGATTAAGCAGGTTAGAAAATGAAAATGTTTTTAAAAAAATACAGCTCCGGTGATGCAGCAATTGAATGGTCTGTAGCAACGACTCCTGAACGCCGTTCTGCCGGAGCACGCCCCACAAGGTAGCCCGAGGAACACAGTCAAAAGCCTTTTCCAAATCCACAAAACACATATGAACAGATTGGGCAAACATCCAGTGCTCCCTCCAAGATCCTGAGGGGCGTATAGAGTTGGTCAAGAGTGCTACGGCCAGGACAAAAACCCACACTGTTCCTCCTGAATCCGAGGTTCGACGATCGGTCGGATCCTTCTCTCCAGTACTCCTGTATAGACTTTCCCGGGTAGGCTGAGGAGTGTAATTCCTCGATTATTGGAACACCCTCTGGGCCCCTTTCTTAAAAAGGGGGACTACTACCCCGGTTTGTCAATTCAGAGGTACAGCCCCCAATGACTATGCAATGTTGCAGAGACATGTCAACCAAGAGAGTCCTACAGCATCCAGAGCCCGGAGATATTCAGGGCGGATCTCATCCACTCCTGGAGCCCGACCACCGAGGAGCTTTTTGACTACCTCATTGACCTCAGTTCTAGTGATGGGCAGACTCCCAACCAGACCCCTAGGGTCTTCCTCCTCTACAGAGGGCATGTTGGTGGGATTGAGAGGGTCTTCAAAGTATTCCTTCCACTTCCTGACAACATCTCTATTCGAGCTGAGGATGTCTCCACCTCCACTGTAAACAGTGTTTGTGGAGAACTGCTTCCACCTCCACTGTAAACAGTGTTTGTGGAGAACTGCTTCCACCTCCTGAGGCGTCGTCGAATTGTGGTCCAGAACCTTTTTGAGACCAACCAATAATCACTCTCCAGTTCCTCACCGAACTCCTCTCATGCCCGAGATTTTGCATCTGCGACAGCTTTGGCTGCAGCACGTTTGGCCTGCCGCTACCTGTCTGCTGCCTCGGGAGTCCCAGAGGCCAGTATGACTCGATAGGCCTCCTTTTTCAGCTGGACGGCCCCAACCACCATTGGGTGCGGGGGTTACTGCTACGACAAGCACCGATGACCTTCCAGCCAGAGGGCTGCTGCCTCAGCAATGGAGGCACGAAACACGGAGAGACCCAGGGGAAACAGAGGTGCAGAAAAGTATCGAATGTCACCTGGCCTGGGAACCATCAGGGAGGCGCGGCGTACTGCAATTATAAAATCATTTAAAATTCCCGAAAATGAAAAAGGCAGAAAATCGATTTGAGGCTCTGACTAATAGAAATATTGTCACTAAGCAAGTGTAGACAAATTAAAGTCAATCCCAAGCTGTGCTAAATATTTTTCTGGTTCCTTTCCGGCCGTCACGCAGAGCGGCATCGCCTGATGATGAATTTTCTTTTGATGAATGATATTCGATCAGCGTGAACGTCTCCCGCTTTCCCATCAGCAGCGGTGCTTTATAAAAGCATCTCTGCGAGATATCAAACAATGCTACCCATCCGCTTCAACCCCCC
The DNA here is from genome assembly GCA_024760905.1 of Plotosus lineatus. Lineage (NCBI taxonomy): Eukaryota > Metazoa > Chordata > Actinopteri > Siluriformes > Plotosidae > Plotosus > Plotosus lineatus. Next base: position 21,805,351 of record CM045739.1, read on the forward strand.
CCCCCACCACCACCACCACCACCACGATCAAACTTCTCGAGCAGCAGATCGCCGCAACCGTCACTGTCAACATGTCTAACACATCTCCCTCCTCCTTCTCACCCCTCCACACAGATCACTGCCCGATGATCCACATCCCGGGGCATGCCTTCCCTGTAAAGGAGTACCTGCTGGAGGATGTGGTTGAGATGCTCAGGTGAGTTCAGGTGTAACAGAGAATCTCTCTCTATCTCTCTCTCTCTCTCTCTCTCTGTCTTTCTTAGTTTCTCTCTATCACTTTCTGTTTCTCTCTCTATCTCTGTTTGTTTTGAGAGTATAATGAGTGTGTCTGTGGTTCCCAGGTTCCGGCCGCAGGAGCAGGATCGTCGTCCCCGCTTCAGGAGAGGGTTCATGAACGGCCAGAACATCCGACCTGAGAAACAGGAAAAAGAATCTGAATATAAAGAGAGCTGGCCGTGCTTTGCTCGCACGCTCCAAGACAGGTTTGACTACCACACATGTATGTATGTGTATACACACACCTTTTGCATTTTCACTTTTTTAATCTTTTCTTGTTCTTTCTCACTGTATCTTTGTTTTTGTTTTTTTTTATCTTTGTCACTTTCTGTCTGTCTCAATGCCTCTCTTCTTCTCTCCTGTATCTATCTTTGTCTTTTTTGTCTGTCTGTGTTTCTCTTTCTTTCTCCCCTTTTCTCTCTCTCTCTCTCTCTCTCTCTCTCTCTCTCTCTCTCCAATCCCATCGTTGGTGTGTGTTGAGTGTGACAGGGCGACAGCGTGAAATAATGAGTCTCCTGTCTGACATGCCGTCTCCTTTCTGTGATTGGCAGGTTCTCCGATGGCACCATCAACGTCCTGGAAATGATGGACGAGGATGACAAAATCAACCTGGAGCTGATCGTTGCACTCATCCGCCACATCGTCCTGAATGAAGACGTGAGTGTGTGATGATTTGGGCGCAATTTAGGCAGATGGTGCAGTTTTAATAAAACTCAAACATGATGTCACAAGATGGTGTGGTGAGAATCCACCGAATCAACAGCTGTACCTCTCTTTTTCCTTCTAGTCCTTGTTATCTTTTACTCTCTTTCTTCATCTCTCCTTTCTTTTCCCCCTCTTCTCTTCACTCTTTTCTATTTTCTTCTTTTTCTAGTCTTTTTTTGTTCTCATACTAAAAGGTACCTGTGATGAATTAGTGTTGCTCGCTATTTAAAACAAGTGGTTTTGTTTCCTTCCAGTAACATCAGTCCACACTCGTATTTAAAGTGCATACGAGTGTTACGACTCTTGGCGTGCTCAGATACATGCTTACTTCCTGATTGGCTGTTCCAGCTTGGTAGTGACACAAATCCGTTGGATTGACCGGGTGACGTCACTGACCCTGCGTGTCGGAACATATTATTGTCCAGCGCCGAGCTGTACGGTTAACTAGTGCAGAAATCATGGAAAGCATTTCTCTTTGTTCCTAAACCAACTGACGACATATAAGCGGGGTCAGCAGAACATTAGCTAAGAAAGCCATTTGGGATTCACCGTCAAGCTCACCTCTGGCAGCGTTCTCATCCTTAGAGTCACTAGAATGTGACGTCTCGCAGTCTTCATCAGAGACGTCAGGTCCGTCCAAGGTGTTAATGTCACTTATAAATGACTGCTGAGCTGCTAATGCTCATAGTTTAGCACAGTGCTGGTAATTCCAGCATTGTGGTTTTCATGGTCAACTCCTTAATTTCCTTGTTTGTTTTATTCTCTTCTCCTGTCATGTGTGAGTGTATAAAGAGGAATGGAATGATTCCCATAATTCTTCTGGTTCTCTTTATGTGCATTAGGGAGTCTCAATTATCTGAATGGTACTGAACAGAAAGTTTTGTATAAACTAATGTTTTCGGTTCTGATCCCCTCTGAGAGATGAGAGAAGAGCATGAGTGTGCATATGCCGTATATCAAGCAGTAATCTCTCACGTGCGTGCGTGTGCATGCGTGCGTCTGCATGCATGTGTGTGTGTGTAAAAAGCTGCAGGCTGGAATCTACACCCGAAGTCTGGAGTGTATTTTAAGACACTGTGCTAACTGTATAAAAGGTTACAAGGTTGTTGTTTTTTTGGGGAAATAATGCGCTTAATACCTGGAAACAGAATCTCGTAATGAAATTTTAAACACAAATACACTGCGTTGTGCGTCATAAGGATTACGTCAGTCCTTCAGTTTCCTTTCTGATGTTTACAATAAGAGCTAAACACTGAAGCTTTTTATATTCTGAACCTATTCCTGTGCAGTGAAATGCTAGAGAATGAAGATTATGTAGGCATTCAGGATTCAAGCTGATATATATACCGTAATCGATGTAATAAGTGCCCTGCTCCAATAAGCCCCCCCTCCCATTCCAATGTTTTTGATATTACGTCTTATAACTGCCCATGTGTACTGGTAACAAGGTTGTAGATAAAACTTGCCAATTTTATTTGATCAGTCTCTGTAACCATAAAATGAGGTGTTCACTGCCTGTAGTGAGTTTACACGGTATTTCAAGACCCCCTGCCACTTGGGAATGTCTATAATGTTCATCAGTAATAAAACATTTGATTGTTCCGCCATGCTTTGAAAGACAGGAAAATATTTTGCTGTTCTCTTGGTAAATATTCAACAAGATGAACCATTAGAAACTGCTGCAGCAAAACTATGGGATGCTCTGAATGAATGGAGGGATGAGCCAGATATGGATCTATCAGAAAGTGATGAGTATTTTTCACCCGATTCTCCTTCTCACTAACTTCATAAATTTAAAGACGTTCCTGGCCATGCGCTTTTGTTTATGTTCATGTTGATTGATTCAATGTGCCATGTGCTAAAGTTGACATTCGGGTTGATTGTCTCGGTTTTACTTCCAGAAAATGTTTAAAGGAAGAGCACTGGGAGGGAAGAGTAATCGGTCTTATTTTTTAAATTTATGCTGTTTTCTGTTTATTTTCAGCTTTCATGTAAGTAGTTTGCTTGATATCACAAAATGAATAACACAAATACTATTAAAACTCTATTGTTCTGTTATTATTCATGTTTTTCACCTTGATGGTAATAAGCACTTACCGTTCCGATCCATTGGTTTAATACACACAGTTTAATAAGCGTCCACCTACTCCAATTTTTAAAGTGCCCCGGGGGGCTTATCACGTCGAATACGGTGTGTGTGTGTGTGTGTGTGTGTGTGTGTATATATATATATATATATATATACACACACACACACACACACACAGTGATCCCTCACTGCTTCATGCTTCCGTTTAGGCAGTTTCAGTGCATCGTGGGTTTTTAAAAAATATTCATAAAAAAATAAGGAAATTAAGGCAAAAAGGGGAAAAGTTAAGGAAAATGCTGCAAAACACGGCCAATTATGCAAAAAAAAACCCCGAAACCCCCCCCCCCCCCCAAACAAAACTACTTGCATTTTTAAGTCTGTATGTGTGTATGTATGCACGTCTGTATGTCTGTCTGTATTTATATTTCATTTACATCTTATGCATTATTTTTGAATGTTTGTTATTATAAGCGTTTATAGCAATGAATATGTATTTATTGATATTATATGCACATGCACGTATATGTCAGTCGGGGGGGTCGATCCTACTTCGTGGAAATCGGCGGTCGTGCGGGGGGGGGGGGTCTGTGTGTGTGTGTGTGTGTGTGTGTGTATGTGTATGTGTACGTATGTATGTATGTGTATGTGTACGTATGTATGTATGTACTGTATATACATGTATCTACATTTATTCATTTTCTAAGCCGCTTTAATCTAATTAGGGTTGCTTAGGGTTGCAGGCAGGTTGGCGCCCATCTTGGCCAATTCTGTGTGAAGGCGGCATACACTCTGGGTACCAGGCCTTCACAGACACACACAACCATTCAGTCACATCTTTGGTTGATAGCCACTTTGCCTTCTGTGCCTGATTTTTTTTTTTTTTTTTTGATTTTGGGAGGAAACTAGAGTACCCGAATGAAACCCATGGTAACCATGGAGAGAAAATGCGAACCCCACACAGAAATGCCCCAAGCCTGGCAATCGAACTCAGGACCTTCCCTCTGTGAGACTAACGCACTAACCACTGTGCCACTGTGCCACCGTGCAGTTTTATATTATATACTATTATATATTATACTATATTATATATAATTTTATATATATATATATATATATATATATATATATATATATATATATATATTATATATTAAATATATATTATATATTATACTATTATACATAATTATATTATACATTCCAAAATAATTGATCAAGTGAGTTTCACAGATGAAAGAAGGTAATGAGGGGTGTATTTACTTTTAAAAAGAGACTCTGAGACAACAGGAATGACCGTTTCGCCAGTACAATGATTGTAGTTTTAAAAGAAGGAGATGGAGGCGGAGATGATAATGACGATGATGTCGTTCCACTTTGAGAGGAGGTTCGAATTTAGTAAAATCCTACACATTCTGTGTGTGTATGTGTATGTGTGTGTGTGTGTGTGTGTGTGTGTGTGTGTGTGTGTGTGTGTGGATAAAGCACCTCTTTTAGAAGTTTCCAGAAGCTTTGGGCAGAAGCGTATAGTTATGAGACACTAATGACAGATTAGAATTGGATCAAAGAGGGATTGGTATGCTGGATGCTGAAGATTGGCCAGCATGAGTCATTTCAAGAACGAACCCCCCCCCCCCCCCATCATCATCATCATCAGCATGGCAGTCCTGCCAGTTATACCTGAAGACCTTTTTGTTCAGGTTGGATCAGATTACATTTTCTCTGAAAGTATCTGCGCTTCATTGATTCTTCTCACCTCGTCCACACGGAGGTCACGTTCTTCTCTGTTTAAAAATAACTGATGGAAAGTCAGTCAACTGCTAAATGCAGGACCTGAGTAGCACCTCCCTCCCACACACTTACACACACATTAAGAAGGCTTATTGCTACCGTCAGCTGTTGTTGTTCATGAAAGTAATTTGCCCATGCTGCCGGCACTACTAGTTTCATAACGACATTGTGTAATGAGTCCCAGACAGGCGTCGGCTGAGAAGTCGAGGCAATCAGGACTCCCCTGGCCTGTCAATCAAGGCTTATTACCGATAACCCTCCCCACTCTTGATGGAGGTTCTGAGTTGGCCAGTCGTAGGCCTGTTAATCAGAGCAGCTGTACCGCTGTATAACTTGCTGATTTGGACAAGGTTTCTGATCCTCAGCGGTTGCCCTCTGGGTGGTCCTACTTCCACTGTACCTTCAGGTTCATGGTTTACAGAAGTGGATCCTGATGCCACCTCCTGTTGATTGTCCACTTCAATATTTTGACGTTCTGTGCATCCAAATTGCAGTTCTGCTCATCACTGTGTACCTTCCCTATGTAGCTGTTCTCCTCAGACCCTGAAGGGTTTCTCTCTGATGATTCTACAATTAGATCTAGAATATGTAGACTGACCCAGGAACTGTGGCGCAGTTGAGATTTCTCTGAGGCTGCCATGGGATTTGGCTGATTGCGTCTATTTTACACTACGATATACATCATGGCCCACTACGCATCAGGTGTAATGTCTCAGCACAAGCCCAGCTGTGTGTGGAGTTATATTCTGCTAATCTGTGTGTGTGTGTGTGTGTGTGTGTGTGTGTGTGTGTGTGTGTGTGTGTGTGTGTGTGTTTTCTTTTTTTTGAAAGGATGGAGCCATCTTAGTTTTTTTGCCTGGCTGGGACAACATCAGTAGCCTGAACGACCTCCTCATGGCCGACCAGATGTTTAAATCTGGTATGTTGCTCCTCGCTCTCTCTCTCTCTCTCTCTCTCTCTCTCTCTCTCTCATATTTTTTCTCTGTCTGTCCTCTCGCTGTCTCTTTTTGTCCCTCTGTCTCACTCTTTTTCTGCTTGTCTGATTATTTCTGTTTGTCTCTCTTTCCTACTGCCTGTCTTTTGTCTTCTCTCTCTCTCTCTCTCTCTCTCGCTCGCTCTGTCTGAGTCTTGTTTGTAAAATAAGCTAATTTTTTAAATTATCTGTAAGCTTTGCCCTTCACAGGCCTGGATTTTTGTTTGTTTGTTTGTTTTTTATATGGACACTTTATGAAATCAATAACACCTGTAATAGTCTGTCATCACTGTTCTGTTTACTTTAGATAAATTTGTGATCATTCCACTGCACTCCCTGATGCCCACCGTCAACCAGACCCAGGTGAGAGTGCCACCACATGCATCCACTGAGATTAGAGTAAAAACCCAAACCAAGCTACTTACACCAGAAGCACCTCAGGTTAATTACACTGTTATAGCAGGTTCTCGTTCAGATCGAGAACAAGTAGACGAAACTCCCGTGACCTCAGCACACCCACCTTTCCATTGCCTTGATTCAGTTTAAATTCATACAGAGTGACAGGTGAGATATGCTCTTTGATTGCATGTGCATTTGAATGAATCGGCGATGGGGAACGGAATACATATCCTGTAATTAATCCGGATAATCAATGAAGAAGATTTCTTCAAGAAAAATAAAATACAGTGGTAGCTCACCTTACGAAATTAATCTGTTCCAGAAGTGGTTTCGTAACCTGGATTTTTCACAAGTTGAACCGCATTTTACATTTAAAACGCGTGATTCATTCCAAGGCCCCCAATACTACCCCCTAAACCCTTTAAAAATTATAAAAACATACCTTTTAAGGCCTCCTTCTGCTTCAATATCGTACCGGGTTTAGCCATACTCCTTTGCGATATCACTCAGCTGCATACCACGAGCACACTTCTTCTTTTCACTCGTACCGGGAATCACATGCGCGTGTGTGTGTGTGCGTGTGCGTGTGTGTTGACCATATCTTCTAAGCAAAGTTATAATTTTACAAATGTTTATGCAAGGTTAAACGCCTGAGCCAAAAAATAAAGTTGTAATGAGCACACTCAAAAAACTCACAAAACAACAGTAACGCTGTTGTTTACACGAAAAGCATCATGGGTATTACGGAGATACAGCTCTAAAATAGCCAATGGGAGGCCCGCGGGGCGAGATGTTGGGAGATAGCCAATGGGAGGCCCGCGGGGCGAGATGTTGGGAGATAGCCAATGGGAGGCCCGCGGGGCGAGATGTTGGGAGATAGCCAATGGGAGGCCCGCGGGGCGAGATGTTGGGAGATAGCCAATGGGAGGCCCGCGGGGCGAGATGTTGGGAGATAGCCAATGGGAGGCCCGCGGGGCGGGATGTTGGGAGATAGCCAATGGGAGGCCCGCGGGGCGGGATGTTGGGAGATAGCCAATGGGAGGCCCGCGGGGCGGGATGTTGGGAGATAGCCAATGGGAGGCCAGCGGGGCGGGATGTTGGGAGATAGCCAATGGGAGGCCAGCGGGGCGGGATGTTGGGAGATAGCCAATGGGAGGCCAGCGGGGCGGGATGTTGGGAGATAGCCAATGGGAGAGCAACTCGTGCATTGATTGAATTTTTGAGATGGCGCTTTCGTAACGTGAATTTGTTTCATATCCAGAGACAGAAATTTTAGGAAAATGCGTTTCGTAACCTGGACTTTTTGTTTGTTTGGACTTTCGTAAGATGAGGTACCACTGTAATTGAAAGAGCAAAGGCAGCATCTAAGTTAATTCGTCGAAATATAAAGTTTTAAGTGTTTTTCAAGATTCGAAACAAACATTGCATCAAATTTATGCTTTTTAGCAAGCTAGCATGGCTCATGCTCCAAACGTTCAGGTCAAACGACACGCAAGATGGCATTCGAGTTCTTCCTGCATACTACTCAATCGAGGTAGGGGACACTTGAAGGAAATCGGTTGCCCTAACTTTGCATGAGCACCAAAAACATCTTGGGTAACTGCAGCACACCAGAGTAAAGTGGTGTGGACCTCTTTAGGTCAAGCGGAAATTACGCATTGCACATGTATGTTAATGTACGGGCAGTGGTGGTCAAGTGGTATAGGGCGCTGGATCGCTGATCCAAAGGATGGGGGTTCGAGTCCTACTCTCCACAAGGTTGTCACTGTCCCCCCCCCCCCAGTGCAGCTAACTGGGTTATCAAAGGCAGGCCATGTCTGTCACTATCTATGGTGTGAGGCATGTAAAAGAACCATTGCTGACTTTCGTAAAGAGTAGGCTGCGACAGTGTTTCTGTCCCTTGCTAAAAAGGGTTGTGACAGGAAGGGCATCCGACGTAAAAACCTCTGCCAAATCAAACGTGCGAATCAGATTATTCGCTGTGGCGACTCCCGAGTAAAAGGGAAAAAGCCGAAAGGAAGACATGTATGTTAATGTACATAACACCAAAACATCAGAATTTTGACCATATATGGTAAAGGACTCTTGGGTGTGGCCGCAGGATGGTATAGGGGTTAGCATGTCCGTCTTACAGCAAGAGATCGTGGCTTCAATTTCCGGGCTCCTGCATTCTCTGGTTTTCTACCCAAGTAAAAGGAGATGTACCTTCGGCTAACTGACTGTTCCATTACCCCAAGGTGTGAGGGTGAGCGTAAATGGTGGTGTGTGCTTGTCCTCTGATGGTCTGGTGTATTCTGCTTTTGCCTGGTATTGGCTGAGATAGACTCCAGCCTGGCAGGTACTCTAGTGGGATAAGGATATTTGGCAAGTGGAGTAATGTGTGAGTGAGACATTGGGGATCATTCATGAAGTTAACGATGTGGGTGGCACGATGGCGCAGTGGTTAGCACGTTCACCTCACAGCAAGAAAGTCTTGGTTTCGAGTCCCAGGCTTGAAACATATTGTGTGGAGTTTGCATGTTCTCTTTGTGCTTGTGTGAGGTTCCTCAGGGTATTCCGGTTTCCTCCCACAAAAATGTGCACAGTGGGCCAATTGGCTGTTCCGAATCGCCCTTAGGTGTGAGTGTGAATGATTTGTGTGAATGCCGGCCCAGCGATGACGTCAAAAGCTGTTCAGGGTGTACACCGCCCGCACCCAGAGTCGGCTGAGATGGGAACCAGCCTCCTTTTAAGGCTTAAGCTGCTAAGAAAACGGGCAAATGACTGCATGTTGTTGATGTGGACACGTTTAAAGGAAATCGTTATGAAATATTTTGGAATTTTGTGATCGATTTTCTTAAACTGATGCATTCAGTACGCGTTCGTTCGGAAGCTGCTCTCGTTCTTTCACAATCCAAAGCAACAAAGGTGGATAAATAGTACAAGTGAACATATTAAGATATCGCGTTACATATGGGCCGTCCTGAAGATTTATAAGTGTGTGTCGTTAGTCTGTGATTGACAGGCACTTTTAATTCGTTGAGAGGTGTTTGACTTTAGCCTGCTATGTAACAATGCTTGACGTTCTTTGGGATATTTTTAGGTGTTTGCTGTGTAATTGTTCTGTTACAGTTCTGATGTCATGCCAAAGTTTTCATTAATGACATTCTCTTTAATCAGGTTTTTAAAAGGCCGCCTCCTGGAGTCCGCAAGATCGTGATTGCTACAAACATAGCAGAGACCAGGTGTGTGTGTGTGTGTATGTATGTGTGTGTATGTGTGTGTGTGTGTGTATGTGTGTGTGTGTGTGTATGTGTGTGTGTGTGTATGTGTGTGTGTATGTGTGTGTATGTGTGTGTGTGTGTGTATGTGTGTGTGTGTGTGTATGTGTGTGTGTATGTGTGTGTGTGTATATGTGTGTGTATATGTGTGTTTATGTGTGTGTGTGGTGCCTTCACGCCTGTTGCATTGCTGCTTTTGTAGGTTTTTGATTTATTTGGCTTATCAGGTACACAGTTTGACTCTGTTGCCATTTTTTGAGTAATTAGTGTACCGTCCGTGCTTTTCCTGGTAAGACGTGTCAGTGTTGAGGATGTGAAAGGAAGAGCCTGAGCTCTGAATGCGCTCTAATTAATGCTCCACCCACACACTCCTCTAAACAGGCACTCGCGGATTTAGAGGTATGAAATTCTGCTTCGAAAATGTTTAGGAAAATTTCTGTAGAACTTATTTTAACCTTTTGCTGCACCCGTGAACAACACACGGAGATTCTTGAACTTTTCCACTTGGAACAAGACCTCACTCTCGACCCGGAGGGTGCAATCCACCCTTTTCTGGCTGAGAACCATGGCCTCGGACTTGGCAGTGCTATTTTGCTTCACACTTGGCTGCTTTTTCAGCATTAAAATACTTCTTCTTCTTTTACTTTCGGCTGCTCCCTTCAGGGGTCGCCACAGCAAATCATTTGCCTCCACCTCACCCTGTCCTCCGCATCTTCTTTTCTGACTTCAACGACCTTCATGTCTTCCTTCACCACATCCATAAATCTCTTCTTTGGTCTTCCTCAAGGCCTTCTGCCTGGTAGTTCAAACCTCAGCATCCTACTGCCAATATACTCACTATCCCTCCTCTGTACATGTCCAAACCATCTCAATCTAGCCTCTCTGACTTTGTCTACAAAACATCTTACGTGGGCTGTCCCTCTGATATACTCATTTCTGATCCTATCCATCGTCGTTACTCCCAGAGAGAACCTCAACATTTTCATCTCCGCTACCTCCAGCTCTGCCTCCTGCCTTTTCCTCAGCGCCACTGTTTCTAAGCCATACAACATCGCTGGCCTCACCACCGTCTTGTACACTTTTCCCTTCATTCTTGCTGACACTCTCCTATCGCACATCACACCGGACACTTTTCTCCAACCATTCCAACCTGCCTGCACACGCTTCTTCACCTCTTTTCCACACTCTCCATTGCTCTGGATTGTTGAGCCTAAGTACTTAAAATCCTCCACCTTCGTTATCTCTGCTCCCTGTAACATCACCGTTCCTCCTGGGTCCTTCTCATTTACACACATGTATTCTGATTTTCTGAGGCTAACCTTCATTCCTCTCCTTTCCAGGGCATACCTCCACCTCTCTAGATTTTCTTGCACTTGTTCTCTGCTCTCACTACAGATCACAATGTCATCTGCAAACATCATAGTCCATGGAGATTCTTGTCTCACCTCGTCTGTCAGCCTGTCCATCACCATAGCAAACAAGAAGGGGCTCAGAGCTGACCCTTGATGCAGTCCCACCTCCACCTTGAATTAAATCGGTCACACCGACAGCACACCTCACCACTGTCTTACATCTCTCATACATGTCCTGCACCACTCTAACATACTTCTCTGCCACTCCAGACTTCCTCATGCAATACCACAGTTCTTCTCTTGGCACCCTGTCATATGCTTTTTCCAGATCCACAAAGGCACAATGTAGCTCCCTCGGACCTTCTCTGTACTTCTCTATTAACATCCTCAAGGCAAACATTGCATCTGTGGTGCTCTTTCTTGGCATGAAACCAAACTGTTGTTCACAAATGCTGACCTCTGCCCTTAGTCTAGCTTCCACTATTCTTTCCCATAACTTCATTGTATGGTTCATCAACTTTATCCCTCTGTAGTTGCTGCAACTCTGCACGTCTCCCTTGTTCTTAAAAATGGGCACCAGTACACTTCTCCTCCACTCCTCCGGCATCTGCTCACTCTCTAGTACCTTGTTGAATGTTCTTGTCAGAAAATCTACTGCTACCTCTCCTAGACACTTCCATACCTCCACAGGTATATCATCAGGACCAACTGCCTTTCCATTCTTCATCCTCTTCAATGCCCTTCTCACTTCACCCTTACTGATCTTTGCTACATCCTGCTCCTCAATGGTCACCTCTTCTACTCTTTTTTCTCTCTCATTTTCCTCATTCATCAGCTCTTCAAAGTACTCTTTCCATCTTCCCAGCACACTTCTGTCATCAGTCAATACATTTCCCTCTCTGTCCTTTATCAATCTAACTTGCTGCACGTCCTTCCCATCTCTATTTCTCTGCTGTGCCAACCTGTATAGATCATTTTCTCCCTCTTTACTTTCCAATCTATCATACAAGTCATCATACGCCCTCTGTTTGGCCTTAGCCACTGCTACTTTCGCCTTACGCTGTGTCTCCCTGTACTCCTGTTTACTCTCTTCGGTCCTCTCAATGTCCCACTTCTTCTTAGCTAATCTCTTCCTTTGTACACACTCCTGCACTTCCTCATTCCACCACCAAGTCTTCTTATCTACTTTCCTTCCAGAGGACACACCAAGTACTCTCCTACCTGTGTCCCTGATGACATATGCTGTGGTTGTCCAGTCATTTGGAAGCACTTCCTGGCCACCCAAAGCCTGTTTCAACTCCTCCTTGAAGACAACACGACACTCTTCCTTTTTCAGATTCCACCACTTTGTCTTCTGCTCTGCCTTTGCCTTTTTCACCTTCCTCACCATCAGAGTCATCCTGCACACCACTATCCTATGCTGTTTGGAAACACTCTCACCCACTATGACTTTGCAGTCACTGACTTTCTTCAAATTACATCGCCTACACAAGATGTAGTCTACCTGTGTGCTCCTACCTCCGCTTTTATAAGTCACCCTATGCTCCTGTTTCTTCTGGAAGAAAGTATTCACCACAGCCATTTCCATCCTTTTTGCAAAATCTATCAACATCTGTCCTTCTGCGTTTCTGTCCTGGATACCAAACCTGCCCATCACTTCCTCGTCCCCTCTGTTGCCTGCACCAACATGTCCATTGAAGTCTGCACCAATGACCACTCTTTCACCTTTGGCGGTACTCTGCATCACTTCATCTAAGTCACTCCAGAATCTCTCCTTCTCTTCTCGCTTACATCCTGCCTGTGGGGCATAAGCACTAACAACATTGAGCATTACACCTTCAATTTCTAACTTGAGACTCATCACTCTGTCTGACGCTCTTTTCACTTTTAGAACATTCCTGACAAACTCCTCCTTCAAGATGACTCCTACTCCATTTCTCTTCCCATCCACACCGTGATAAAATAGCTTAAACCCTGCTCCTAAGCTTTTAGCTTTGCTACCTTTCCACCTGGTCTCCTGAACACACAGTATGTCCACCTTCCTCCTCTGCATCATGTCAGCGAGCTCTCTACCTTTTCTTTGCATAGTTCCAACATTCAAAGTCCCCACTCTCAGTCCGAGACTCATGCCCTTCCTTTTCTCTCTCTGCCTACGGACACGCCTCCCACCTCTCCTTCTTCGACGTCTTCGACCAACAGTAGTCCAATTTCCATCAGCACCCTGTTGATTGACAACACTGATGGCGGTCGTTGTTAACCCGGGCCTCGACCGATCCGGTATGGGGGTAGTACTTCTGATTTGCATCATAAATGTTTGGCATTGGTTTTACGTCGGATGCCCTTCCTGACACAACCCTCTGCATTTCTCCGGGCTTGGGACCGGCATGGGGGGGGGAGACACTGGTTAGTGCCCCCCCCCCCCCCACCTCATGGGTGCATTAGCATTAAAATACTTCATAATTCTTTAAATCATGTGATATGGTGGTTAACACGTCTGAAATACAGCAACAATGTCCTAAGTCTGAGTCCTGGGCTCAGTGAGGACGGTCCCAATGCTTGTGTGGGTTTCCTTGGGGTACTCTGGCTTCTTCCCACAGTCCAAAGGCATGTACAGTGGGATGACTGGCTGTTCCAAATTGCCCCAAGGGGGTGTGTGTGTGTGTGTGTGTGTGTGTGTGTGTGTGTGTGTTTGTGTTTGTGTGTGTGTGTGTGTGTGTGTGTTGCCCTGTGATGGTCAAATGAGCTGTTGGCTGAAATAGGCTTCAGCCTGCCTGGAACCGTAAATAGCATAAAGTGATCCAGGAAATGAGGGAGACTGATGGCTTTGTTTTTGGGAATCATTTAAAAGTGAATAGAATATCCTTAACGCATATAATTATGATATATTTAAATATTTTTGTATACGCTTCGGTAACCCACAAGATTAAAACTGCATTTAAAGTCTGATAAAAGATTTTATTAAATAAAGCATTTTTTATGATTGTCTTTGTTCTTTGGGGTGTGTTTGAATCGGATTGATCTTTTGAGGTTGGTTGAGCGAACACTTGATTATTAATGAACTGTTGGAGTTTGGTGTTTGTTTTTTGTGAATGAAACCAGGAACTGAGAGTTTTAACTATCGGTTAATTTGTTTTTGTTTTTTTTTTCACCTGGATTTCTTTCTTCTCTTCCCTGCTGTCCGTCTTCCTGCAGCATCACTATAGACGATGTTGTGTTTGTGATCGATGGAGGGAAGATTAAGGAAACTCACTTCGACACACAGAATAACATCAGTACGATGACGGCGGAGTGGGTGAGTCTCGCCAACGCCAAGCAGAGGAAGGGACGTGCTGGCAGGTACAGTTACTCTCACTCTCGTCTCTCTCTCTCTCTCTCTCTCTGCCTCCCTGCCTCTCTCTCTCTCTCTCTCTCTCTCTCTCTCTCTCTCTCTCTCTCAATGCCTCTCTCTCTTGCTCCCCCGCCACCCGGTGTGTAAGTCTGTCTCTTTCTCTCTCTGGCTCTGTCCATCTCCCTCTTTTGGTTTCTCTCTCTCTCTCTCTAACTCTTATGCATTGTATTCTCTCTGTATCTTTCTCCCCCGTACCTTTGTTTTGCTCTCTTTTTGTTTTCTTTTAGTTTAATTCAAAGGTTTCTCTCTTGACCGCCCTCTCTTTTTCCATTCACTTACTGTCTGTCTTCTCTGTTCCATCTCTCTCTATCTCTCTCTCTCTCTCTCCTTATCCATTCTTTCTCTGTCTTTGTGTTTCTTATTTTCTTCACATTATCAATCCAACACACCATTATTCCCTCACTCTGTCTGTCTCTCGCTTTCTCTCAAAACTATGGGTTTTCTCCCCCACCCCCCATTTTCAGTGCCTCCCTGTAATTTCATCGTGCCAGACTGCAGTCTCGGTAAACACGCACACATTTCATTCAATTTTCTGCGCTCAGCTTTTACACTGCAGTTTCTGATTTCTCTTTATTCGTTTCATGGTCGCTAATGCTAACCGGATTTTACGAGTCATGCGGTAAAAATGTGACCCTCTTCCGTCTTCCAACTTGATCAGTAAAACTGTGTGATGATTCACGACTGAAGCGGCTGCGTTCTGTTTTTAGTTACGCAAACCTTTGACACTGTTCTGTCCTTCTTTTCCTCCATGTTGGTAATTTATAGTAATTTAAAGTGGCGCCTCATAGGCATGGAACCTGACTTGGATGGTTGTCCTCTGTCCTTTGCCCCCACCGGAAACCCAATAAATCTGCTCAATAACCAATAAAAAATAAAATAAATACATTTTATTTTTATTTACGAAACTAAAAACCAAAAATAGAGACTCATGTGCCACCACTCTGGCCAACTACTGGAGTTTTTGAGATTGTCTTCATTTTTTTTTTATTCTGTACGAGTCGAACTTTGAGCGATATGACACCAAACATGAATGGGAGTGTGGAACATTCATTTCATTTTTCATTTCATTTTCTGTAACTGCTTCATCCTAATTAGGGTCGCGGGGAGGCTGGTGCCCATCCCAGCCAACTCAGGGTGAGGGCAGAGTACACCCTGGACAGCTCACCAGGCCATCGCAGGGCGGAAACACGCTGACGGCTTTGCAGCCTACTCTTTATGAAAGTCAGCAATGGTTCTTTTACATGCCTCGCACCATAGACAGTGAGAGACATGGCCGGCCTTTGATAGCCCAGTTAGCTGCACTGGGGTGGACAGTGACAACCTTGTGGAGAGTGGGACTCGAACCCCCAACCTTTGGATCAGCAATCCGGCGCTTTATACCACTAGACCACCACTGCCCCGCGAGCGTGGAACATAAACCCGTTAAACGGATAATTAAATGAACAAGACAGCTGATATAAATGAAAGTGGAAATCAGTGAGGAAAAGGTGATGAAAAGAAAACTTGGTGTTACCCTTTCCTTCTTTTTGTTCCAGACTGTGTTCAGGCAATGCAGGGGAGATTTTATTTATTTATTTATTTATTTACATCAGTTCTGTATTGATTCAACTCTTAAAGGAGCTGCACAACTCTTGTAACACCAGCCTCATACGCCTATCGTTAACCCCGCCTCTGGGTAGTGCCTAAATCTTTATATTATTATTGTTAATTGCCAGTTTCTACTTTTTCATATATATATATATATATAT
This sequence comes from Plotosus lineatus, assembly GCA_024760905.1. Lineage (NCBI taxonomy): Eukaryota > Metazoa > Chordata > Actinopteri > Siluriformes > Plotosidae > Plotosus > Plotosus lineatus. The sequence goes on from CM045739.1 coordinate 21,821,329, forward strand.
ATGTGTGTGTGTGTGTGTATATATATATATATATATATATATATATATATATATATATATATATATATATATATATATATTATTTATATTATATTATATATAATATAATATATATATTATGTAATGTGGCAGCCATTTTAAGAATTGCAGTCAGCCAGATTTGAAGCTCCTCGAATTCTGAATCTGATCAGACCCCTGTTGTCAGATTTTTTGACCAAATGCGATGCATTTATACCGAATGACCCCAATAATATCATTAGCCATTGTTATACCTCATCATCCCGCCCATCGACCTTTTGCTGGCAGGATCGGAAAGCTATAATGTCTGCCTGTACAAATCTAATTTAAATTTATATCTTCCCCAATTTTTCAGTTTATGTCATCACAGACGCTCTTTCTTTTCTCATCATCTCAGTGTACAGAAAAGTACAAAGTACTCCGCTGTAAAGAGGCAGCTTAATTACTGTAATCAAATTTTCTCTGACTGATTGAAACCAATCTGGTGCAAACAAGTGACCTTGAGGGCCTATTTTGGCCAACAACGAAATTTAAGTGTCTGTATTCTTCACCAGACTTGGAGAGGCTTTACTCAGACTACTGATTTTTTTCAAGACAATAACGTTTTTTGTTTCCTCTCACCTCTTTTCTGAGTTATTAAATGCTGAACATCTGAAGTGGGTGCCAGTCTCTGGAGGTGCACTGGTACCATCTGTCCAAAAAGTCCTAACTTCTGAAGTCTTCAGTGTTATTACATGATTATTTGTTTTGATGTCTTTCATATTTCTGAAGATTATAAGGGGTCTATTTGATTATTCAGGGATCTTGAGACACACACACACACACACACACACACACGCTTTACACAAACTCGTACATGGCATTCTAGAACATGGTGCAGGAAATATTTAATCTTGAACTTGTGTAGATATCAATACGCTCAGATATACAGACGCTCCCTGACTTGCGTTCATCCGTTTTACGTTTTTTTCGATTTTACTTTTTTTTTTTTTCCTCTCCCAAAAAAAGTCAAATTTTGAGTCTAGATGTACCTACGTAGTCTGCTGACGTGCTGAAGTAATGACGCTGTTTTGTGGACTTTTGTAACCCTAACCAAATATGTATGGTTGGTCAGAAGTGTAAGTCTACTAGCATGGGTGCAAGTCTCGTACACAGAGATGAATTAACTCTCTGCTCAGATCAGCACAATCTTTGTTTATTATCTTTTTACAGAATCCTAAGAGTGTATACTTATTTTTATATTCGTATTCATTAGGATTTGTACTTGTTCTTTGTATGCATCTCTTGAATAAAGTTTACTTACTTAGACAAAAGAAAGAACTCTTCGCTTTGCTGGGAGACTGCATCAGTGCAGGCTGTGTTCTAAACAAGCTCAACGGCACCCTTGTGCACTTGAAAGACCGGAAGTCTGTATAACCCACAGCAAGTACACTACTTTCAGTATTGAGCGCTTCACATATTGTAAGTGTTGATTGACTGTTTCAAGCTTCATGTAAAGTAACTCGGTATAAATAAGTGACTTATTTGAAATTAATGTCGATATTATTTGATATATTTGATATTATTTTACAATGTTATGTTTATAATAATTGATTTAGGGGTGTTTTATGAGATATGGTAATAGTATTTATGGATGTATAGTACAGTATGAGCGTCAAACGTCACACATCATACGTCACTGTGACAACTTGCGTTCACTTTCAACTTACGTTCGGCCGTCCGGAACCACTTAAAAACATTAGTCGGGGAGCGTCTGTAGTAATTTAAATGAGGGCTTTGATGTATAAGGGGTGTGGCTTCAGAGATCATGTGTTCGTAAGATTGGCTGGTGACTCATGCCTCACCAGACACTGATTTTGTGTGTGTGTGTGTGTGTGTGTGTGTGTGTGTGTGTGTGTGTGTGTGTGTGTGTGTGTCTCTGTCTGTCTGTGTCTGTGTATGAATGGGAAAGTTGTAGAGGTGAAGTTGAGCAGAACTCGATGCAGTAAACTTATTAAATAAAGCTTTCAGGAAATCAGGTGACGTCCTCCCGCTAACACACACATGTGCGTCATGTGGTCACTATGGCAACCGAGCAGTGCGTATTGCCACTGAACGATCTTGCATTCTCTATTTTTTTCTCCATCCCTGTCTCCCTCTTTCTTGCTCTTTCTAGTTGTCTCTGCCTCAGTGTTTTACTCTTGCTTCTTTTGTTTTTTCATCCTCTCCCTGCATTTCTTTCTTTATCCGTCTCACTGTTTTTATTCTTTAGTCCTGTTTTATCTCCCTGTATTTCTGTCTTTCTCTATTGTTCTACCTGTGTGTGTGTGTGTGTGTGTATGTATGTGTGTGTGTGTGTGTGCCTGAAGGTTTTTGTGTTTTTCTCAGCAGGATCTTTCTCTGTGCCATAATGCCATTTCAATATTCTCTCTCTCTCTCTCTCTCTGTCTCTCTCTCTGTCTCTCTCTCTGTCTCACACCACTATATTAAACTGATTCCTTTAAATCTGAAAGTGGAGTTTTCTTCCACTCACCTTTATAGATTTGTGAAAGTTTGATGTTTTGACATCGCAGTACAGTAGGCCCTTGACTATTCGTGGTTTTGCACTCACGGTTTGCATATTTGCGGACTGTCGAGCAACTCACGTGATTCAAATGCAGCCAATGGCTGTCCTCCTTCCTGCTGATTGGTTGAGATTATGTAACGCCCCTTTTTCCTCATTCGCGCAGAAGTTGTCAATGAGCCTTTTTTAGTGTGTTTTAATTACCAGTTAAGTTCTATGATGTCACTCAAAAGCCTGCTAAGCACCAGAAAAAGGTAATGAGGTTGGATGTCTCTTCTGAACAAATAAGACTTTCTCCGGAAGAAACGACAGTTTCCTCTGAAGTGCCTGAAGAGGAATAATTGTCTGAACTGTTGTAAAACACTCCACTATTAAAATCTTTTTCAATTCTTATTCCAGTACATTACCAGCTAACTGGGTTATCAAAGGCGGGCCATGTCTCTCACTGTCTATGGTGAGAGGCATGTAAAAGAACCATTGCTGACTTTCGTAAAGAGTAGCTGCAAAGTCGTCAGCGTGTTTCTGTCCCTTGCTAAAAGGGTTGTGACAGGAAGGGCATCCGACATAAAAACCTCTGCCAAATCAAACGTGCAAATTAGATGATTCGCTGTGGCGACTCCCGAGTAAAAGGGAAAAAGCCGAAAGGATGACAGACATTCCAGTACATTACTGAAGTTAATGTTTAGAATGTTTGTGTGTGATTTTATTTACTGTGGGGTAGCATATTTCTCATTTTTTTGTTTATCCAATTTATTGCATTTCTTGTTCTTTTATGTCCTTTTTGTCATCGTCTGTGTTTTGGGGGACTTTGATTTTGGCGCTGTGCCTCTAACTAACTGTTTACTCTCCGCTTTGGCTGAGCTGCTTGGTGGCTCACACCTGAACTCACTATTCTCATTTACTCCCAATAAACAAAATCACGCTCACTTCTGCGCCAGAGGATTAACTCGCATCACATCACCGCTTCTTTGGTTTGTAATGCTCTCTAACGCTCTCACTCGAAAACTCTGTTTTCTACTCGTTACGGTTGAGGGGCGTGGCTGAGCTGCTCGGACTTGATGCAGTTCATACCTGAATTCAGTCATCTCATGCCTAATGCAATACCTTCCTCTAGTGGGCATTTTTGAAAATTACAGTGCTGCATGTTTCAAGGAGAATGTATTTAAAGGTGTTTTTATATGTATGCTGTATAATATTTATATTTTATTATCAATAAATATCAAATGTGACCAGGGACACAGGTAGGAGAGTACTTGGTGTGTCCTCTGGAAGGAAAGTAGATAAGGAGACTTGGTGGTGGAATGAGGAAGTGCAGGAGTGTGTACAAAGGAAGAGGTTAGCCAAGAAGAAGTGGGACATTGAGAGGACCGAAGAGAGTAAACAGGAGTACAGGGAGACACAGCGTAAGGCGAAAGTAGCAGTGGCTAAGGCCAAACAGAGGGCATATGATGACTTGTATGATAGGTTGGATAGTAAAGAGGGAGAAAATGATCTATACAGGTTGGCACAGCAGAGAAATAGAGATGGAAAGGGCGTGCAGCATGTGAGATTGATAAAGGACAGAGAGGGAACTCTATTGACGGATGACAGAAGTGTGGTGGGAAGATGGAAAGAGTACTTTGAAGAGCTGATGAATGAGGAAAATGAGAGAGAAAAAGAGTAGAAGAGGTAACCATTGAGGGGCAGGATGTAGCAAAGATCAGTAAGGGTGAAGTGAGAAGGGCATTGAAGAGGATGAAGAATGGAAAGGCAGTTGGTCCTGATGATATACCTGTGGAGGTATGGAAGTGTCTAGGAGAGGTAGCAGTAGATTTTCTGACAAGAACATTCAACACGGTACTAGAGAGTGAGTAGATGCCGGAGGAGTGGAGGAGAAGTGTGCTGGTGCCCATTTTTAAGAACAAGGGAGACGTGCAGAGTTGCAGCAACTACAGAGGGATAAAGTTGATGAGCCATACGATGAAGTTATGGGAAAGAATAGTGGAAGCTAGACTAAGGGCAGAGGTCAGCATTTGTGAACAACAGTTTGGTTTCATGCCAAGAAAGAGCACCACAGATGCAATGTTTGCCTTGAGGATGTTAATAGAGAAGTACAGAGAAGGTCAGAGGGAGCTACATTGTGCCTTTGTGGATCTGGAAAAAGCATATGACAGGGTGCCAAGAGAAGAACTGTGGTATTGCATGAGGAAGTCTGGAGTGGCAGAGAAGTATGTTCGAGTGGTGCAGGACATGTATGAGAGATGTAAGACAGTGGTGAGGTGTGCTGTCGGTGTGAGCGATGAATTCAAGGTGGAGGTGACACTGCATCAAGGGTCAGCTCTGAGCCCATTCTTGTCTGCTATGGTGATGGTCAGGCTGACAGCGGAGGTGAGACAAGAATCTCCATGGACTATGATGTTTGCAGATGACATTGTGATCTGTAGTGAGAGCAGAGAACAAGTGCAGGAAAATCTCGAGAGGTGGAGGTATGCCCTGGAAAGGAGAGGAATGAAGGTTAGCCTCAGAAAATCAGAATACATGTGTGTGAATGAGAAGGACCCAGGAGGAGCACGGTGATGTTACAGGGAGCAGAGATAACGAAGGTGGAGGATTTTAAGTGCTTAGGCTCAATAATCCAGAGCAATGGAGAGTGTGGAAAAGAGGTGAAGAAGCGTGTGCAGGCAGGCTGGAATGGTTGGAGAAAAGTATCGGTGTGATGTGCGATAGGAGAGTGTCAGCAAGAATGAAGGGAAAAGTGTACAAGATGGTGGTGAGGCCAGCGATGTTGTATGGCTTAGAAACAGTGGCGCTGAGGAAAAGGCAGGAGGCAGAGCTGGAGGTAGCGCAGATGAAAATGTTGAGGTTCTCCCTGGGAGTAACGAGGATGGATAGGATCAGAAATGAGTATATCAGAGGGACAGCCCATGTAAGATGTTTTGGAGACAAAGTCAGAGAGGCTAGATTGAGATGGTTTGGACATGTACAGAGGAGGGATAGTGAGTATATTGGCAGTAGGATGCTGAGGTTGGAACTACCAGGCAGAAGGCCTCGAGGAAGACCGAAGAAGAGATTTATGGATGTGGTGAAGGAAGACATGAAGGTTGTTGGAGTCAGAAAAGAAGATGCGGAGGACAGGGTGAGGTGGAGGCGGATGATTTGCTGTGGCGACCCCTGAAGGGAGCAGCCGAAAGTAAAAGAAGATCAATAAATATCACATTAAAAAAATTAAGTTTTTCTTAATTATTACTACATTTTACTACATCAATACTGAATTAATGAGTAAGACTGTATATAGAATGTGTTTAAGAAGCATATTTTAGCGCATGTAATATATACGTAGTATTTTACTTCCGGGTACAGAACTCGCGGGTTATCTTCATTCACGGGAGGGGCCGGAACCGAACCCCCACGAATATCAAGGGCCTACTGTATGTAAAACTGCTGGAAGCCCCTCCCCTTCCAGAGTCCAGCTCTTTTGTGTGTGTCTGTGTGTGTTTTTGTGTGATTCTGAAGAGCTATATATTTTTTAGCAGACTACTAATAATGTGTGTGTTTGAGGAGACAGCATCGCACACACGCAGTCTTAAGAAACCAAGAGGCGATGTTTTTCATTAACAAACTTTTAATTTTTTAACAGCTTTGCTTCGGCTCGCTCTCACTTTATTTTACCCTTTGTTCAATTTTGATCCTGGAGGGTCGCATAAACCTATAGAACCCTTACATAATGAATTTCTTACTTATACACCTCACATTTTATAACAGATCCTGATTCAGGAGGCCACACCTTCTTTACTAAGACTGACAGGCATAGAGGCCATGCCTTCTTTGTGAGGAATGACAAAAACAGGATCCATACTTGCTTCCTTTACTAGGATTGAAAGGCAGAGACGTCACGTCTTCTTTTACTAGGACTGACAGGCACTGAGGCCACACCACCTTTACTAAAACTGACAAGCCCAGATGCCATGCCTGCTCCATGAGGATTGACAGGCACAGGGCCACGCCTCTTACATTTAAACTAATAGAGTTCCATTGCATGAATGTTGAATTGTGGAACTTTTATCCGAGGTTCGCAATTTTTAATCAGAGCAGCTCTGTCGTGCGTGTGCGTGCGCGTGTGTGTGTGTGTGCGTGCGTGCGTGTGTGTGAATAAAGCTAAAAGCTGCAGTCATTTTCTCTCCTCTCTTTATGCTCTCTCTATAGAGGTTCCATTAATAGCGCCAGGCCTGAAAGCCTCTTTGCTTCAGCGATATGTAAGATTACAGAACAGAGGTGTAATAAGGTCTAATGTGTGTGCCTTTATTCTGAGTGTGTGTTTGTATGTGCTTGTGCACGCGCAGTTTGCAGTACTGTGTGAATTGACTGAGGAATCTTTTTCCCGGGTGTGTAGGGTATCTCCAGGTAAATGTTACCACCTGTATAATGGTCTGAGGGCGAGTCTGTTAGACAGCTATCAGCTCCCTGAGATCCAGCGCACACCGCTCGAGGAGCTCTGCCTGCAGATTAAGGTACTCAGACACCTCGGTATTTTATGAAATTCTCTGGCCATTCTTCATTTATTTATATACATTCTCTCCTGACAGCCTCAACGTTTCTGTTTATAAAAAATGACTTGTTTTACTTTTAAAATGTATATCAGCCTTTTAATTTTAATTAAAAAACATCTATCCATCCATCCACACCCACACACACATACATACATATATATATATATATATATATATATATTACACACACAGACGCTAACCTACTTACAACATTCGTTTTACGAACATCCGGACATACAAACAGGGCTGTCGGAGGTCGAAAGTTAAAGTAAAATTGAAGAAAAAGTAGAAATAAAATTTTAAATCTATAGAAAGATTATAGCATAAATATAAGAATGAAATATGATTAAACATTATCCTGAAATACACTTAATATTCGTTCCAATTACAAACAATGCAGAGGGAGACAATTCACATTCCTAACACTTTTTATCTGTTTTTTTTTCAGTGTCTTTGCATCGATGTGTCGACATTTTTCATAAACAACACTATACACACAGAGAGAGAGAGAGTACTGTATACAGTACAAACTTGTATAGATTACTTATTCAAGCATTAAATATAAGTTCCCCTCTAAAGAACACAGTGTAACGACTTACAAATAATTCCTCTAACGAAGGACCATCTGGAACGTAACTTGTTTGTAAATTGAGGAGCGTCTATATACATATATATATATATATATATATATATATATATATATATATATATATATATATATATATATATATATATATACATATATATATTTGTGTGTGTGAATGGCGTGTGTGTGTGAATGGCGTGTGTGTGAATGTGTGGGGGTGTGAATGGTGTGTGAATGGTGTGTGTGAATGGTGTGTGAATGGTGTGTGTGTGTGAATGGTGTGTGTGTGTGAATGGTGGGTGTGTGAATGGTGGGTGTGTGAATGGCGTGTGTGAATGGCGTGGGCGTGTGTGAGTGGCGTGTGGGCGTGTGTGAATGGCGTGTGTGTGTGTGTGAATGGCGTGTGTGTGTGTGTGAATGGCGTGTGTGTGTGTGTGAATGGCGTGTGTGTGTGTGTGAATGGCGTGTGTGTGTGTGTGTGAATGGCGTGTGTGTGTGTGAATGGCGTGTGTGAATGGCGTGTGTGAATGGCGTGTGTGAATGGCGTGTGTGAATGGCGTGTGTGAATGGCGTGTGTGAATGGCGTGTGTGTGTGTGAATGGCGCGTGTGTGTGAATGGCGCGTGTGTGTGAATGGCGCGTGTGTGTGAATGGCGCGTGTGTGTGAATGGCGCGTGTGTGTGAATGGCGTGTGTGTGTGTGAATGGCGTGTGTGTGTGTGAATGGCGTGTGTGTGTGTGAATATGGCGTGTGTGTGTGAATGGCGCGTGTGTGAATGGCGCGTGTGTGAATGGCGCGTGTGTGAATGGCGCGTGTGTGTGAATGGCGCGTGTGTGTGTGAATGGCGCGCGTGTGTGTGTGAATGGTGCGCGCGCGTGTGTGAATGGCGCGCGCGTGTGTGTGTGAATGGCGCACGTGTGTGTGTGAATGGCGCGCGTGTGTGTGTGAATGGCGCGTGTGTGTGTGAATAAGCGGCGCCGTGTGTGTGTGAATGGCCTTGCGTGTGTGTGTGAATGGCGCAGCGTGTGTGTGTGAATGGCGCGTGTGTGTGAATGGCGTGTGTGAATGGCGTGTGTGAATGGCGTGTGTGTGTGTGTGAATGGCGTGTGTGTGTGTGAATGGCGTGTGTGTGTGTGAATGGCGTGTGTGTGTGAATGGCGTGTGTGTGTGAATGGCGCGTGTGTGTGAATGGCGCGTGTGTGTGAATGGCGCGTGTGTGTAAATGGCGCGTGTGTGTGAATGGCGCGTGTGTGTGTGTGAATGGCGCGCGCGTGTGTGTGAATGGCGCGCGCGTGTGTGTGAATGGCGCGCGCGTGTGTGTGAATGGCGCGCGCGTGTGTGTGAATGGCGCGCGCGTGTGTGTGAATGGCGCGCGCGTGTGTGTGAATGGCGCGCGTGTGTGTGAATGGCGCGCGTGTGTGTGTGAATAAGCGCAGCGTGTGTGTGAATAAGCGCAGCGTGTGCGTGAATGGCGCGCGTGTGTGTGTGTGAATGGCGCGCGTGTGAATGGCGTGTGAATGGCAGCGTGTGTGTGTGAATGGCGCGCAGCGTGTGTGTGTGAATGGCGTGTGTGTGTGAATGGCGTGTGTGTGTGTGAATGTGTGTGTGTGTGAATGGCGTGTGTGTGTGTGAATGGCGTGTGTGTGTGTGAATGGCGTGTGTGTGTGTGAATGGCGTGTGTGTGTGTGTGTGTGTGTGGGAATGGTGTGTGTGTGGGAATGGTGTGTGTGTGTGTGTGTGTGTGTGTGTGTGTGAATGGCGCGCGTGTGTGTGTGAATGGCGCGCGTGTGTGTGTGAATGGCGCGCGCGTGTGTGTGTGAATGGCGCGCGCGTGTGTGTGTGAATGGCGCGCGCGTGTGTGTGTGAATGGCGCGCGTGTGTGTGTGAATGGCGCACGTGTGTGTGTGAATGGCGCGCGTGTGTGTGTGAATGGCGCGCGTGTGTGTGTGTGAATGGCGCGCGTGTGTGTGTGAATGGCGCGCGTGTGTGTGTGTGAATGGCGCGCGTGTGTGTGTGAATGGCGCGTGCGCGCGTGTGTGTGAATGGTGTGTGTGTGTGTGTGTGTGTGTGTGTGAATGGCGTGTGTGTGTGAATGGTGTGTGTGTGTGTGTGTGTGTGAATGGTGTGTGTGTGTGTGTGTGTGAATGGTGTGTGTGTGTGTGTGTGTGTGTGTGAATGGTGTGTGTGTGTGTGTGTGTGTGTGTGTGAATGGTGTGTGTGTGTGTGTGAATGTGTGTGTGTGTGTGTGTGTGTGTGTGTGTGAATGGTGTGTGTGTGTGTGTGTGTGTGTGTGTGTGTGTGTGTGTGTGTGTGTGTGTGTGTGTGTGTGTGTGTGAATGGTGTGTGTGTGTGTGTGTGTGTGTGTGTGTGTGTGTGAATGGTGTGTGTGTGTGTGTGAATGGTGTGTGTGTGTGTGTGAATGGTGTGTGTGTGTGTGTGAATGGTGTGTGTGTGTGTGTGTGTGTGTGTGTGTGTGTGTGTGTGTGTGTGTGTGTGTGTGTGTGAATGGTGTGTGTGTGTGTGTGTGTGAATGGTGTGTGTGTGTGTGTGTGTGTGTGTGAATGGTGTGTGTGTGTGTGTGTGTGTGTGTGTGTGTGTGGAATGGTGTGTGTGTGGGAATGGTGTGTGTGTGGGAATGGTGTGTGAATGGTGTGTGTGCGTGAATGGTGTGTGTGTGGGAATGGTGTGGGAATGGTGTGTGTGTGTGTGTGTGTGTGAATGGTGTGTGTGTGTGTGTGAATGGCGTGTGTGTGTGTGTGTGTGAATGGTGTGTGTGTGTGAATGGTGTGTGTGTGTGAATGGCGTGTGTGTGTGTGTGTGAATGGCGTGTGTGTGTGTGTGAATGGCGTGTGTGTGTGTGAATGGTGTGTGTGTGAATGGCGTGTGTGTGTGAATGGCGTGTGTGTGTGTGAATGGTGTGTGTGTGTGAATGGTGTGTGTGTGTGAATGGCGTGTGTGTGTGTGTGTGGGAATGGTGTGTGTGGGAATGGTGTGTGTGTGGGAATGGTGTGTGTGTGAATGGCGTGTGTGTGTGTGTGTGAATGGCGTGTGTGTGTGTGTGTGTGTGAATGGCGCGCGTGTGTGAATGGCGCGCGTGTGTGTGAATGGCAGCGTGTGTGTGTGAATGCGCCAGGTGTGTGTGAATGGCGGCGTGTGTGTGTGTGAATGGCGTGTGTGTGTGTGAATGGTGTGTGTGTGAATGGCGCGTGTGTGTGTGTGTGAATGGCGCGTGTGTGTGTGTGTGAATGGCGCGGCGTGTGTGAATGGTGTGTGTGTGAATGTGTGTGTGAATGTGTGTGTGTGTGAATGTGAATGGCGTGTGTGTGTGTGTGTGTGTGTGAATGGCGTGTGTGTGTGTGAATGGTGTGTGTGTGTGTGAATGGCGTGTGTGTGTGTGAATGGCGTGTGTGTGTGTGAATGGCGTGTGTGTGGGAATGGTGTGTGTGTGTGTGTGGGTGTGTGTGTGGGAATGGTGTGTGTGTGTGTGAATGGCGTGTGTGT
>CM045739.1:21835000-21852500 GCA_024760905.1 Plotosus lineatus
GTGTTTATGTGACAGGAAGCGCGTCCCAAGTTTTGGCAATCAGCCGCTCTGCGGGTTGAAGGTTTTCCATGGCTGTCCTTTTATGTTTGCTTTGCAGCTGTGCTTGGTTTCGTGGAAATGAGCCGATCAAAATGAGGGAAATTTATCTCTTTATTCAAACAACACGCGCAGTCTGTGGCTGTTGTTATAATCCAATAAAATTGGAGTTTGAAGCTATCGGACCCGCCCACACAGTGGAGTACAGAAAGGATTGGCTCTCCGCTGTGTGTCACAGTGACGTGGAATCGAAAATAGATGTATAGAATTCAGAAGATGCACATATCTGCATTATCCAGTGATAAGTGTCTCTTCTTGTTCAAAATGCTCCATGCTGTTGAGAACGCGTGCTCTGACGGCACACTAGAAGCAGGGATGTACCATTTACCATACAGAGAGGCAGGACGTACCATTTACCATACAGAGAGGCAGGACGTACTATTTACCATAGCGCGCTCGCTACTCTCTACATGAGGAGGATGATCATGCAGATGTGCCATTGATCGGTTTTCAGGGGCCATGTCTTAAAGTGAGTGGCAAAGTACCAAGCAAGCGCTCGGTCGGATGATGCTGATGGTGTGTGATGAGTAGAGCATGGAACACTCACAGCATTTTTTTCCGTGAACATGCTTTTGAACGTGTTCAAAGGCACATTCACGGAATATTTTGGCCTGCCGGAAGCATACGGAGGTGGAGGAGACTTAAGGAATAACTACAGAATCACACGGAAGATAAGGGAATAATTGCGGAACGTTTGCGGATGACAATATTTTTGCTTCTGTAAGTCTGCCGTGCTCCAGTGAAATGGGGGTATTAAGCAAGAAGGTCCTGTGTTCAAGTCCTCGGGCTCTGAGGGCGTTTCTGTGTGGACTTTGCGTTTTCCCTGTGATTGTGTGGGTTTACTCTGGGTTTGTCCTGTGGTTTGAGAGGCTCCAGTCCTCCAAACCCTAAGAAAGGATAAAGTTTTTCAGGAAAAATAAATGAAAGATGTTCCATCACCATCTTTATTTTATGTTTTATTTTAGTTGCAGACAGTATGATCTGATGAAAACAGAATGTTTAAAAATCGTGAAACAATAGTAGTTGTTTTTACTATCAGACACCAGAAAATCCAGGATTTGAGTATATAGTATTAAAAATAAATAAATAAAGTGTGTATCTGTACTGAAGGTCTAATCTGTGTGTAAAAAAGTGTGGGGGGAATGGAAGAGAACTGGACCTCGGTTTCTTCTAAATACAGCAGTATATAGCAAGCTGTCCTCTCTCGCTCTCTCTCTCTCTCTCTCTCTCTCTCTCTCTCTCTCTCTCTCTCTCACACACACACACATACACACACATATAAGTCACATACTTCCTGAAATGTTCACTGCATTCAAGCAACTGTAATTTCTGTGGTGGCTCCAGGGTGACTGTAACAGCAGAGTACAAACAAACTAATGCATTAATAGCTGTGTTAATCACACGTCTCCCCTCAGGGGAACCATAATGGTGTAATGAGGCCTTTCACTGGTGTCAATTACCACCACCACCACCCCCCCTCTCTCTCTCACACACCTTTTGTATCTCTGATGAATCATGCTCTGTAATTGTTTGCATTTCGATGTGTTATTTCTATTCTTGTGTGTCCTCAGATCCTGAAATTGGGCCCTATTGCATCATTCCTGAGGAAGACTCTGGACCCTCCATCAGATAGAGCCATCCAGCTGGCAATCACTCATTTAATGGATCTGGTGCGTGAGAGGGTGGGGGTGGGGGTAGACTGGGAGGGCTCTGCAGGTGAATCATGGATCTGAAATTGGTAGTGAATACAGAGTGCTCTGGTCAAGAGCGATGCGTGACTCACAGATCCTGGGGAAAAAATACAAACTGAAGTGTGTGTGTGTGTGTGTGTTTTTAGAATGCGTTGGACCGTAATGAGGAGTTGACTCCTTTGGGATTCCACCTGGCCCAATTGCCCGTTGAGCCGCACATCGGAAAGATGATTCTGTTTGGGGCTCTGCTCGCCTGCCTGGAACCCGTATTAACCATAGCAGCTAGCCTCAGCTTCAAAGACCCGTTCTCTATACCACTGGTATCAATACACACACACACACACACACAAAGTATGAATCACATTGTACATTATCGCTTATATAATTTCATGTGTAAAATGACACATTTCTCAAATGAATTGACCAAATGTGTTTAAAAAAAATCCTAAACACTTGTTTTTGTTTTGGTGTTACAGGGGAAGGAAAAAATAGCTGATCAGAAAAGAAAAATCCTCTCCAATAACACCAAGAGTGATCACCTGACTGTCGTCAACGCCTTCCGGGTAAAACTTCCACTTTCAGCGGCTTTTGAGGATTCTCCTCTCGGTCTCTCTCTCTCTCTCTCTCTCTCTCTCTCTCTCTCTCTCTCTCTCTCTCTCTCTCTTTCTCTCCCTCTCTCTCGCTCTCCCTCTCCCTCGCTCTCTCTTTCTCTCCCTCTCTCTCTCTCTCTCTCTCTCTCTCTCTCTCTCTCTCTCTGTGTGTGTGTGTGTGTGTGTTCCGATGTAACACCAGAAATTTTTCATTGACCATCATATTCTTTTTTTTTTCCTCTCTACCAGGGCTGGGAGGAAGCAAAGAGGCGGGGCTACAGGTGTGAGCGGGAGTACTGTTGGGATAACTTCCTATCGGCCAATACGCTACAGGTTGGTGTCCAATCTCAAACATTCAATTTTCATTTCAGTCTGCCTTTTACTAATTAGTCTCTCTCTCTCGCTCTCTCTCTCTCTCTCTCTCTCTCTCTCTCAGATGTTACAGAATATGAAAGGGCAGTTTGCGGAGCATCTCTTGGCTGCTGGCTTTGTAAGCAGTAAAGACCCAAAGCATCCCGACGCCAACATCAACTCGGGTAACACGAAGCCTCATATCAGCTCACAACCTCTGAACGATAAAAGAAAGCAGAACGCTGCAGTGTGGTGTCGTAGTGTAAGAATATGAGGTGTGTTGTGTATAGTGGATGGAGGGATGTGTCTTTTCTAAGAGCAGAAGCTTTCAGCTGGTGAGCAGCTGTGTTTTTACACAATGGTTTTAAGGCTGCAACGTAAAGCGTCAATTAATGCATTTTGATGGTTCCAAAGCAGCATATGGCTAAGCAAATTATTACCTTTCATTTTATGTCACCGGTAGCACATTAAGGGCTAAAAGCTATGTGTTCTCTCTCTCTCTCTCTCTCTCTCTCTCTCTTTCGTCCATCTTTTCCTGTATGCGTGCTGCAATAATAAGCCCTTTTTAACTGATGATGCATTAGCACCTCACACACGCATGTCAGGCTAAATACACACGCATCCCCACCTCTTTCACTCGCTCTATTGTGTGTAAGTTATATTCGTGAGTTGATGACACTGTAGGAAAAGAATCACCGAAGGGTGTGATGTGCTTCTGAATAGCTCGAGTTACAAATCGGTGACATCAGAAATGCTGAAGAAGTGGTCATGACCTTCCTCTCCTTTATTTTTTGGCTTCTTCTTCTAAATCAAACCTGTTTTCCACTCAGAGAACGAGAAGCTCCTCAAGGCCGTGATCGTCGCTGGCTTGTACCCCAAAGTTGCCAAGATCCGTCCAAGCCATCACAAGAAGAGACCTGTGTAGGTGCAGCGGTTCATTTAAACACAGATTTAATGAGAAGACAGAGTCTGTGAGCTTATTTATACGAAGGGGCGGAGAGTGTGTTAGACCATCCCCAAAAATGCATGCACAGCAGTTCGAAAAGAGGCTGGTGTCTGGCATTGCGTGTGTTTGCTTTCACCCCTCCCTGGTCAGTGGTGGTTGTGTGATAAGACAATACCTGATGGGTGAGAATTGGAATTGGGGGGGGGGGGGGGTTAAACTGCACCTGGTGTATATGGTGGTGCAGTAGTTAGCACAACTGCCTCACGGCAAGAAGGTCCTGGGTTCGATTCAGAGGCTCAGGAATTTCTTTGTGGAGTTTGCATGGTCTCCCTGTGCTTGTGTGGGTTTCCTCTGGGTACAGTGCAAAACCATGCGCAGTCAGCTGATTGGTTCGAAATCATCTCTAGGTGTGAGTATGTGTTGTGTTGGCCCAGCAGTGTTCTGGTGAGCTGTTTAGGGTGTACCCTGCCTTCACCCAGAGTCAGCTTATATGGGTCCAGCCTTCCAGCGACCCGAATTAGAATTAAGCAGCTTAGAAAAGGAATTAATGAATTGAACATTTAATATGCATATTTAAATATGTACAGCGGTACTTCACTTTACGAAATTAATCTGTTCCAGTGCCTTTTTTGTAACCTGCATTTTTCGTAAATCAAATCGCATTTTACATGTAAAACGCGTAATTCGTTCCAAGGCTCCCAATACTACCCCATAAACCCTTTAAAAACTATAAAAGCATACCTTTTAAGACCTCCTTCTACTTCTGACTGTTTCTTCTTCTCACTCGCACCGGAAATCACACGCGTGTGTGTGTGTGTGTGTGTGTGTGTGTGTGTGTGTGTGTGTGTGTGTGTGTGTGTGTGCGCGTGCACGCGCTTGTGTTGACCATGTCTTCTTAGCAGAGTTATAATCGTAAAAATGTTTATGGAAGGTTAAAAGCCTGAGTCAAGAAATAAATCATGAAACAACAGTCACTCTGTCCTTTACACGAAAAGCATCATGGTAGATGCAGCTCCATAATAGCCAATGGGAGAGAGCTGCTTCATCCCTGCTATCAAATGGGAGGCCAGTGGGGCGGGATGTTGGGAGATAGCCAGTAAGAGGGAGCTGCGTCATCCCTCCTAGCCGATGAGAGCCCAGCGGGGTGGGATGTTGGGAAAGAGGAAATGGGAGGTAGCTGCGTCATCCCTCCTAGCCAATGGGAGGCCAGTGGGGCGAGATGTTTGAACGTCATTGATGGGAGAGCAGCTAGTGCATTGTTTGAAAGGCACGTTTTAACGTTTGAATGCCGCATTTGACTTTTTAAGATGGCGCTTGCGTAACATGAACTTGTTTCATATCCAGAGACAAAAATTTTAGTAAAATGCGTTTCGTAACCTGAATTTTTCATTTGGTGTGACTTTCGTAAAGTGAAGTACTACTGTAAAGTGAAGTGGTAGGGTATGTAACTGTGAGCAGTTCAGCAATGTATAGTCCATCTGTGAAAGTTTTCTGATTTTATGTGAATCATACCTGGGTCTTGCCACTGTAATGTAGGTTCCCTGTCGTGTGTGTGTGTGTGTGTGTGTGTGTGCCCAGACCAGCGAAAGTGTACACCAAGGCAGACGGGAAGGTCTGCATACATCCTAAATCTGTCAACTCCGAGGAGACACAGTTTCATTATACCTGGCTCATCTATCACTTGAAGATGAGAACCACAAGTGTGAGTGCACACAAACACTGTTGAACATACAAATAAAATGTACTCTCCGTATGTATGTTTGGTTATTAAGTGTATGGGGTTGTGCAAGTTCACGGTTTTTGGGTGTGTTTGAGGTGGTTATGTGTACGGGGTTGTGCATGTTGAGGATGTTTCAGTTTGTATGAGGTATTTATTGAGAGTAGATGAAGCAGGATGAGGTTTAGTAAAGCGTTTGAAAACAACGTGGGATGTAGTTCAAGAAAAGCACCATCTTTTATTCAGAACCCGTCTGCGTTTCAACCCCTGCCTCTCCACAGCCTCGTCACACATCAAAGCCGCTTTACTGACTGAAGAGCCCTGATCTCCCCCTCCTCCCCATCTCTCTCTTTCTCTTTTCTTCTTTTCTCTCTCTTTTCCTCTCTCCCCTCCATCACTCACCCATGCTCACTCTTTTGCTCTCCATCTCACTCACACACTTCCTTCTTTCTCTTACTCCGTCTCTGTCTCTTTTGTCTGCTTCCGTCATTCACTAACCCCTCGTTCATACTCGCTCTCTGTCTCTCTGTACTACCTCAGGGTATGTTTCATTAGAAGTGATAATGTCCTCTCTACATGGCATTTTTTTCCCTTTTTACTTTTATTCTTCAAAGCCACTCAGACAGGTAGATCTTTTGAGTCAGAGGAGAATATCTTCAGGTCATGAGTGAGTTTCAGCTTTATCCACAGAAATACAGCACATTCGTCTGTCAGGGGGTAGAGAGAACAATAGGAATCCTGAGTGTATTAGAACGAGAGAGAGACCCTGAGAGTGTATTATAGCGACATAGAGACCCTGAGAGTGTATTACAGCGAGAGAGAGACCCTGAGAGTGTATTAAAGCGAGAAAGAGACCCTGAGAGTGTATTAGAGCGAGAGAGAGACCCTGAGAGTGTATTAGAGCGAGAGAGAGACCCTGAGAGTGTATTAGAGACAAGAGAGAGACCCGGAGAGTGTATTAGAGACAAGAGAGAGACCCGGAGAGTGTATTAGAGCGAGAGAGAGAGACCCGGAGAGTGTATTAGAGTGAGAGAGAGAGACCCAGAGAGTGTATTAGAGCGAGAGAGAGAGACCCGGAGAGTGTATTAGAGCGAGAGAGAGAGACCCGGAGAGTGTATTAGAGGGAGAGAGAGAGACCCCGATAGTGTATTAGAGGGAGAGAGAGACCCGGAGAGTGTATTAGAGTGAGTGAGAGACCCGGAGAGTGTATTAGAGACGAGAGAGAGACCCGGAGAGTGTATTAGAGCGAGAGAGAGAGAGACCCGGAGAGTGTATTAGAGCGAGAGAGAGAGACCCGGATAGTGTATTAGAGGGAGAGGGAGACCCGGAGAGTGTATTAGAGGGAGAGAGAGAGACCCGGAGATTGTATTAGAGCGAGAGAGACCCGGAGAGTGTATTAGAGCGAGAGAGACCCGGAGAGTGTATTAGAGCGAGAGAGACCCGGAGAGTGTATTAGAGCGAGAGAGAGACCGGAGAGTGTATTAGAGCGAGAGAGAGAGACCCGGAGAGTGTATTAGAGGGAGAGAGAGAGACCCGGATAGTGTATTAGAGGGAGAGAGAGACCCGGAGAGTGTATTGGAGGGAGAGAGAGACCCGGAGAGTGTATTAGAGGGAGAGAGAGACCCGGAGAGTGTATTAGAGGGAGAGAGAGAGACCCGGATAGTGTATTAGAGGGAGAGAGAGACTCGGAGAGTGTATTAGAGGGAGAGAGAGACCCGGAGAGTGTATTAGAGGGAGAGAGAGACCCGGAGAGTGTATTAGAGGGAGAGAGAGACCCGGAGAGTGTATTAGAGGGAGAGAGAGACCCGGAGAGTGTATTAGAGGGAGAGAGACCCGGAGAGTGTATTAGAGCGAGAGAGAGACCCAGAGAGTGTATTAGAGGGAGAGAGAGAGACCCGGATAGTGTATTAGAGGGAGAGAGAGACCCGGAGAGTGTATAAGAGTGAGTGAGAGACCCGGAGAGTGTATTAGAGCGAGAGAGAGACCCAGAGAGTGTATTCGAGGGAGAGAGAGAGACCCGGATAGTGTATTAGAGGGAGAGAGAGACCCGGAGAGTGTATAAGAGTGAGTGAGAGACCCGGAGAGTGTAGTAGAGCAAGAGAAAGACCCGGAGAGTGTATTAGAGACGAGAGAGAGACCCGGAGAGTGTATTAGAGTGAGAGAGAGAGACCCGGAGAGTGTATTAGAGCGAGAGAGAGAGACCCGGAGAGTGTATTAGAGTGAGAGAGAGAGACCCGGAGAGTGTATTAGAGCGAGAGAGAGAGACCCGGAGAGTGTATTAGAGGGAGAGAGAGAGAGACCCGGATAGTGTATTAGAGGGAGAGAGAGACCCGGAGAGTGTATTAGAGTGAGTGAGAGACCCGGAGAGTGTATTAGAGCGAGAGAGAGACCCGGAGAGTGTATTAGAGCGAGACAGAGAGAGACCCGGAGAGTGTATTAGAGCGAGAGAGAGAGACCCGGATAGTGTATTAGAAGGAGAGAGAGACCCGGAGAGTGTATTAGAGGGAGAGAGAGAGACCCGGAGAGTGAATTAGAGGGAGAGAGAGACCCGGAGAGTGTATTAGAGGGAGAGAGAGACCCGGAGAGTGTATTAGAGGGAGAGAGAGACCCCGAGAGTGTATTAGAGCGAGAGAGAGACCCCGAGAGTGTATTAGAGCGAGAGAGAGACCCCGAGAGTGTATTAGAGCGAGAGCGAGAGAGAGACCCCGAGAGTGTATTAGAGCGAGAGAGAGAGAGACCCCGGGAGTGTATTAGAGCGAGAGAGAGAGAGACCCCGAGAGTGTATTCGAGCGAGAGAGAGACCCCTAGAGTGTATTCGAGCGAGAGAGAGACCCCAAGAGTGTATTAGAGCAAGAGAGTGTATTAGAGCGAGCGTGAGAGAGACCCCGAGAGGGTACTAGAGTGCGAGAGAGAGACCCCGAGAGGGTACTAGAGAGCAAGAGAGACCCCGAGAGGGTACTAGAGAGCGAGAGAGAGACCCGGAGAGTGTATTAGAGCGAGAGAGAGACCCCGAGAGTGTATTAGAGCGAGAGAGAGACCCCGAGAGTGTATTAGAGCGAGAGAGACCCCGAGAGTGTATTAGACCGAGAGAGAGACACCCCGAGAGTATATTAGAGCGAGAGAGAGAGACCCCGAGAGTGTATTAGAGTGAGAGAGAGAGACCCCGAGAGTGTATTAGAGTGAGAGAGAGACCCCGAGAGTGTATTAGAGTGAGAGAGAGACCCCGAGAGTGTATTCGAGCGAGAGAGAAAGACCCCGAGAGTGTATTAGAGCGAGAGAGAGAGACCCCGAGAGTGTATTAGAGTGAGAGAGAGACCCCGAGAGTGTATTAGAGCAAGAGAGTGTATTAGAGCGAGCGAGAGAGAGAGACCCCGAGAGGGTACTAGAGAGCGAGAGAGACCCCGGGAGGGTACTAGAGAGCGAGAGAGACCCCGAGAGGATACTAGAGAGCGAGAGAGAGACCCGGAGAGTGTATTAGAGCGAGAGAGAGACCCCGAGAGTGTATTAGAGCAAGAGAGTGTATTAGAGCGAGCGTGAGAGAGACCCCGAGAGGGTACTAGAGTGTGAGAGAGACCCCGAGAGGGTACTAGAGTGCGAGAGAGAGAGACCCCGAGAGGGTACTAGAGAGCAAGAGAGATCCCGAGAGGGTACTAGAGAGCGAGAGAGAGACCCGGAGAGTGTATTAGAGCGAGAGAGAGACCCGGAGAGTGTATTAGAGCGAGAGAGAGACCCCGAGAGTGTATTAGAGCGAGAGAGACCCCGAGAGTGTATTAGACCAAGAGAGAGACACCCCGAGAGTATATTAGAGCGAGAGAGAGAGACCCCGAGAGTGTATTAGAGCGAGAGAGAGAGACCCCGAGAGTGTATTAGAGTGAGAGAGAGAGACCCCGAGAGTGTATTAGAGTGAGAGAGAGACCCCGAGAGTGTATTAGAGTGAGAGAGAGACCCCGAGAGTGTATTCGAGCGAGAGAGAAAGACCCCGAGTGTATTAGAGCGAGAGAGAGAGACCCGAGAGTGTATTAGAGTGAGA
Source organism: Plotosus lineatus (assembly GCA_024760905.1). Lineage (NCBI taxonomy): Eukaryota > Metazoa > Chordata > Actinopteri > Siluriformes > Plotosidae > Plotosus > Plotosus lineatus. Next base: position 21,844,422 of record CM045739.1, read on the forward strand.
GAGAGACCCCGAGAGTGTATTAGAGCAAGAGAGTGTATTAGAGCGAGCGAGAGAGAGAGACCCCGAGAGGGTACTAGAGAGCGAGAGAGACCCCGGGAGGGTACTAGAGAGCGAGAGAGACCCCGAGAGGATACTAGAGAGCGAGAGAGACCCCGCGAGGGTACTAGAGAGCGAGAGAGACCCCGCGAGGGTACTAGAGAGCGAGAGAGACCCCGCGAGGGTACTAGAGAGCGAGAGAGACCCCGCGAGGGTTCTAGAGAGCGAGAGAGACCCCGAGAGGGTACAAGAGAGCGAGAGAGACCCCGAGAGGGTACAAGAGAGCGAGAGAGACCCCGAGAGGGTGCGAGAGAGACCCCGAGAGGGTACTAGAGAGCGAGAGAGACCCCGAGAGGGTACTAGAGAGCGAGACCGACCCTGAGAGGCATTAGCGAGAGAGAGAGAGAGAGAGAGAGAGAGAGAGAGACCGACCATATCGCATTGTATGTATTGTACCATATTGTATGACCGAGTGTACAGACACTCCCCACTTTACGTTCATTCGTTTTACGTATTTTTCGATTTTACGTTTAAAAAAACAAAAATTGTCAAATTTTGAGTTGTGTGCTCTCTGTAGTACGAGACGTACCTTTGTTTACAAACGACAGACTGCACGTGTCCTGCTTCTTCCCAGTTCACCCGCGTTTACCCTTGTGTTAAGACGTCGTCTCTGTGATCTTTGTCTTTACACTGTTTTGTGGACTTTTGTAACCCTAAGCAAATATGGTTGGTTAGAAGTGTAAGCCTAATAGTAGTTAGAAACGAAGATGACTATTATCAAGAAAATTGATGCTGGCGAAAAATGTGAATGTTGCAAGTTTCTTCCAAATGGCTCCGTCGACAATCGGAGCCATTTACAATCAGAAAGATCGCATCACAAAGAATGTTAAAGGTTATATTTGATACTGTATTTGATTTTTGATGAGTGAATTGGATTAAAATTTATCTATTTGAAATTAATGTTGATGTTATTTGATATATTTGATATTATTTTGTTTGATGTTATGTTTATAATAATTGATTTAGGGGTGTTTTATGAAATAGGTGTTTTATGAAATACGGTAATGGTATTTATGGATGTATAGTACAGTATGAACATCATACGTCACTGGAAGATACAGTAACAATTTAGGATTTTTTTTTTTTTTCACCTTACGTTTGGCCATCCGGAACCGATCTAAAACGTAAGTTGGGGAGCGTCTGTATTAGAGAGAGAGAGAGAGAGAGACAGAGACTGACTGACTGACTGACTGACTGACTGGAGAAGCTTGAGAGTCGGGGACGGGCAAGTGAAAAGTGGTTTGGATGGCAGAAGAGATTGAGAGGTGTGAAATGACAGCTGAGTGATGCTTCATGAGGGAGATATTAAAGGAACGAACTGCAGAAAGGAGAGGAAGAAAATGATGTGCTGAGCGGAAAGAAGAAGGTGGTGATTTAGGGAATGTTGAGACCTGGGAGTACTCGACAGCCTGTGGCAGGTAAATCTCTGATCTCGGGGTAATTTGGAGAGACTCTGCTTCACAGTGTGCATCAGAACAGTGACAGTAGTTTCTCAGGAGAGAGAAGGCGAGGGGAGGAGAGGGAGGGACCTCAGAGACAGACAATGTGAGAAAGGCCCATAAATGCCTTATAATATACGGCCTGTTTCCACCGTCTGCTTGGACTGTACTAGGAAAGCCCAGACTTCATACTAAAAACCCCGGCCTGAGATTTCTCTTTACAAATCGAGTGCTTGGTTAACTATTACTACGACCACCACTGCCTCAGGGGACTCCGACTTCCGATTAGAAACATGCTGATGGCTTTGCAGGCTACTCTTGACGAAAGTCAGCAATGGTTCTTTTACATGTCTTACACCATAGACAGGCCGGCCTTTGATAACTCAGTTAGCTGCACTGGTTGGGGGGGGGGGGCAGTGGCAACCTTGTGGAGAGTGGGACTCGAACCCCCAATCTTAGGATCAGCGATCCTGTGCCGTATACCACTAGACCACCACTGACCCACAACTACTATTACTACTACCACCACTATTTACTACTACTACTACCACCACAATTACTACTCCCACCATTACTACTACTACCACTATTACTACTAACACTACCACCACGACTACTACCACCACAATTACTACTCCCACCATTACTACTACTACTACTACCACTATTACTACTAACACTACTACCTCTACTACTACCACCACAATTACTACTACCACCATTACTATTACTACTAACACTACTACCTCTTCTATTACCACTACTATGACCACCACAATTACTACTACCACCATTACTACTAACACTACTACTTCTACTACTACCACTACTATTACCACTACTACGACCACAACAATTACTACTACCACTATTACTACTAACACTACTATCTCTACTACCACCACTATTACCACTACTACCACAACCACTATTACTACTACTACTACCTCTACTACTACTACCACCACAATTACTACTACCACCATTACTATTACTACTAACACTACTACCTCTACTACTACCACCACTATTACCACTACTACGACCACCACAATTACGACTACCACTACTACTACTACTACTACCACCACTACTACCACCACTATTACTACTACAACTACTACCACCAATATTACTTCGACTACTACCACCACCATTACTACCACTACTACTACTACCACCACTACTGCCCTCTGCTTCTGCGCCTCAACACAATGGCTCCGTGTAATCTGTTACTATGGAAACAAGCGTGTATTTGAGCATCTGGCGGTATTGAGGAGGAACCTCCACCCTGCAAGCAGTCCGAACCGCTTCAAAAACACCACAGTTGCACCATGGCAAGAACAAATACAAACTAATCACAAGTTAGATAGGAGCTTCATCCTCACCTCCTCTCTGACAGAGAACTGGCGAACATCGATTCTTACACACACACACACACACACCCCTCTGTTCCACAGTTAGACAGAAATCGAGTAAGAGAGGGTGCGAATAAAGAGGCCGAGTTCTCCTGCAACCTGAGGTGTGAACTATCTTCAGAAATCACAATTGATCTCTCACTTGTTCTCTCCCTCTCCCTCTCTTTTGCTTGCTGTCTCCCTCCTCCTCCTTTCTCATACTCCCTCTTTTTTCTGTCTCCCTCACTCTCTCCCTGTCTCTCTGTCTGTCTCGCTTTCTTTTTATTTGCCTCACTTTAATTTTTTTTCCTTTTACTCGATAGTCTCTCCTTCACTCCACCTCTGTTCATGTTGATCAGCATTCTTGTATATATGAGCACATGACAGGTTTATGAGTCAATTAATCCAGTTAGACAAAGGAAATGCATCGTATGGATCAGTTTCATATAATTCAGAATATGAAAGTAATTTAAATTGAGTAGATATGAAACAGTTCTGATGGTTTTTGTGGAGTTTTGAATTTGTTTCCTGAGCTGTGTGTCTCTCTGCTGTAGATCTTTCTGTACGACTGCACTGAGGTGTCTCCGTTCTCACTGCTCTTCTTCGGTGGTGATATCTCCATCCAGAAGGACCAGGAGCAGGAGACCATCGCAGTGGATGAATGGATCGTCTTCCAGTCTCCTGCTCGCATTGCTCACCTGGTCAAGGTCAGCACAGTGTACACACACAGAGCAGAAAAGTTCCACAGAATATCTGGAAAGCAAAACAAAAAAACAAAAAACAAAGCCACCAAGAAGTGCTCTTCTCTCTGTCAGTCAACCGGGTTATAAGTTGGGGACAAAACGCAAGTCATATAAAAGGTGGCCTGAGTCTATACAATTGGGTTTAAATGTAGGATTGAAGGCTACTGTCACTCAATTGTCAATGTACTGTTCAGGAGCCATAGGTCCCTACCTCAATGTCTGTAAGAGCTGCACCCTAGAAGTTCCTCTGGCTAAGGTTTTCCCTTTTGTGTATGATTTTTCACCCCGATTGCAGATGTTCTGATTCACTGAAATTTTTTAAGGTGTTCCCAGTTTTTCTAAACACTATACAGTGGTACCTCACCTTACGAAAGTCTCACCAAACGAAAAATTCAGGTTACGAAAAGCATTTTTCTAAAATTTTTGTCTCAGGATACAAAACAAGTTCACGTTACTAAAGCGCCATCTTAAAAACTCAAACGCGCCATTCAAACAGTGCACGAGCTGCTCTCCCATCAATGACGTTCAAACATGCCATCCCGCTGGCCTCCCATTGGCTAACAACTGAGCTGTCGTTCATGTCGTCTTCACTCAAGCGCCATCTTGGACAGGTCCACTTGACACCAGCTTGGACAGGGATCCCATTGCCTAGGAGGAATGACGCATCTACCTCCCATTGCCTATTATAGAGCTGAATCCACCATGATGCTTTTCGTGTAAAGGACGGAGTTACTGTTATTTTATGCTTTATTTTTTGACTCAGGCTTTTAACCTTCCATAAACGTTTGTAAGAATATAACTCTGCTAAGAAGACATGGTCAACACGCGCGCATACACATACACACACACACACACACACACACACACACGGGTGCGCTTTCAGGTGCGAGTAAGAAGAAGAAATGGGCTCGAGTGATATCACAAAGGAATATGGCCAAACCCATCTACCATTGGTACGATATTGAAGCAGAAGGAGGTCTTAAAAGGTATGCTTTTATCATTTTTAAAGGGTTTAGGGGTAGTATTGGGAGCCTTGGAACGAATCATGCGTTTTACATGTAAAATGCAGGTTAGGAAAAAAGCTCTGGAACGGATTAATATCGCAAGGTGAGTTACCACTGTACTGCCAACGACTTGAGAGCTTCTTATCCAGACAATACGATTACTTCTCTCCTGAGCGACTGGATGTCACAGTGTTATTTTTGTGTGAAGGAAAATGTACTACGCAGCTGTAAAGTGAGTTATGGGAATCTAAATCAAGTCATAAAGATTCAGAAGGAAAGCTGTTTGATATTGGTATTAAAAAAGAACAGAGAATGAATGGAAGGTTAATCCTTGCTGACTGTCTCATGCCCCCTAGAGGGGTTTACACATTCTGAGCACCTCGATGTAAACAGAAACATGGCCGTAGGAAAATTATGAAATTGTCAGTATTCCAACCTTGTAAACATCACTAATGATTTTTGGGATGTTCAGATTTATGATGTGCAGACATGATCCACTAAGACTAAGCTAGTAAGTTTGTGGTTAGTATGCATCTGAAGTTGTCTTCTTTATCCTCACAGAATCTAAAGAAGGAGCTAGATCTGCTGCTGGAAGAGAAAATCAAGCAGCCACGCCCTGTGGACTGGAGCGACCGCACCTCAAAAGACTGCGCCGTGATCTTGGCCATCATCGACCTCATCACCACACAGGAAAGCACCACGGTGTCACAAGAACCATACTGGAAAGGCCATCAGCACTGGGACTAGTATTAAATGCTCACTCTTGTGCACACACACACACACACACACACATACACACACAGAGCTAGTGGGTTTAAAGGTGCACTGAGAATCATCTCTCCTCACATTTCACTGTAAACAGTAATAATAATGGAAAGCTGATTGAATCAGTGATCACATGACTTGTATATAGGGTAGCCATGTTGGGTTCAGTGATGCAAAGGATGTCAGATTTCTTCAGGTGATGCATCCACCTCCGGAAAATTCCATTGATGGGTTCTTTGTGATGATTGGTCCAAAGATGTTTATTGATTTTTTTCTTTGAGCAGCAGCTCTGTCACTAGCACAACATAACAGCACTATTACATGTTGTTTTGATTTCCATGGTAACGATGCATGCCAACATGGTGTGAAATTATTGTTGTGTAAAGAGTTCAGCATTCACGGAGGGAGTCTCCAGTGCCAGATACAACAGTGAATGCTCCTCTCTGTGGCGAATGCTTGTTTTCTTCTGTGTTCTAAGGAATTTTGCTTATTCTACCTTTTTAACTTGAAGAGTGGAACGAGACACCTGGAATCTGTACCGTCCTTATATCTAACTGGATTGTGACCCATCACCACTAAATGAGCCTGAATGTACTAAACTAGCTTTTTTACTTAAGTACATGAATAGAGGGCATCCTTTCAGATCTAAGAATCACCAGAAAAAATATAAATTAATAATATATGACAAAAATCAACAGTTCAAGCTCAAATTTATTTACAAGGAAAAAAAAGTCAGTTTTATACCTGAACACTCATTTTGGGCTGATGGGTCAGAATTGTATACTACATGGGAGTGGTGTGATCTCATTGGTTGAATATCTTGGAAAATATAAATGTTATCCACCCCACAAGCTCGGAATAATTATTCAATCAGTCAATTTCTTATATTCCTGTATCTTGTGTGTGTGTGTGTACTATAACAATTATTCAGCCCAGGCTTGGTGGAGGTCACGGAATATTTACTGATATCCAACTTAGCCGAGGTGAATATCTGCAATTTAAACTGAAATTTTCTGTTTGGACTGACCTGTGCATGACACTTATTATTATATTTTTCGATGTTTGCATTGCTCTACTTTTGATATGATTTTTGAAATATTTGCATCTAATCAAAGGCAATGCATCACCACCACAAGAAAGATGTGAAATAAAGCCCGACCCTTGATAGAGAACACATGCAGGATGTAGCTGGATCACTGAGGTTATACTGGACCCACTCTTTTGTTTCACCTGAAGCCGTTCACATGTCTCTCTTCCCCGAACCCAAAAATCATAAACATGCCTTCATTTATAATCACTTTGTTTTTGTTTTTATAGTGGTGTTTTGTGAGGCACTTTTTTTTTTTTTTTAAATACACAGATCTGAAGTGCAGCGCTTGATGTTCAGGAAGATAAAAGGTGTTCCAGCATGTTATATCATCTTGCTCGGAGGTCCTGATCCTTTATGCAGATCACTGTGGGCTAAGTATGCAGTTCTGCCTTTTCACTTACAGTGTAAACATGTATGAATATTGAGCGCCACACCTTGTGTAAATATTTTCTTTATTTGTTTACAGCATGCTTCTCTATATACACAGACTGATGTACATGGAATGCAGATGTACAGAGGTTGTGGGTTGTATCTCTGGTGGGTGGTGATGCGTTGCAGAAAATGGAAAGCTCATTGATATGAAAAGTCTTGCTCCAGCAGGGAGTGTTCAACATGAGTGCAAGTGCTGGTGGGTTGTTTTTCGATAAATTTGTAAGATTTCGGAACATCCACTCTAAACATGGAAAGTATAAAATCTGCATTGATAAAGAATTGTTTAGGTATTCATCCTTAGTTGCAGTTTCTGGTGACGCTGAACAGCGCCAAGCCAGCATGTAATCAGCAAAAATTTCTTGACTCATGAATGACAAGTGGTTTACTTGCAATAGGCTGCTGCCATCTAGTGGAAGGGCGCTGCACGGAACGTACGATCATCACAGTTTTTGAATACTCTTGTGGGCCACAGGAAATGAGTGTGTCTCGAGTTTGACACCTGTGATCTAGAAGCTTCTGGGTGCTTTACAGTCCTAAACTGTTCTGATCCAACATCACACCTGCTCGCTGAGATATCGAACTTACTTTAGGTTAAGAAAAAAAAAATTATACATGTCGCACAGCAACAGTTGGTCCTGAATGTATTCAGACCTCTCTTTTGCCCCTAGTGATTTTTTTTTTTCATTTTTCATTCAAAATAATTTCACCCAGGTATCAGATTAAAAGCAGTTCTTGGACCAGAACTTGAGCCATATGACAACTGTGCTTGAGTGACTTGAAGGAATCTTGTACAGGTTTATCCTGGAACCAGATTAGTTCATTTACATGGCCTTGCATGAAGCACTGGTTTCCACTCACTCCTGTGAGGCTCTCCAACCCATCCCACTCATCAGGATAATCGGACATGAGTTTAGAGAGTAATAGTCGAAAATCCCGCTCACACGTTGGTCTGCAGTCCCTGTAGGCGGTCCATCCTCTGCATGTTCTTCTCAATGGTGGCTTGGCATGTGATTGGCTGAGTACATTCGGCGAGGAACCAGCCTCTCTCACCATCTCGTAATCGCTTGCCCTCGTACCAACCTGAAACGAGTCATCATTTGATTGAAAGCTGTT
>CM045739.1:21857500-21867500 GCA_024760905.1 Plotosus lineatus
CCTTTCAACATGAAAGCTGGCTAACAAGTGTCATCATCGGGGCCCATCACCTGACCCTCAACCCCTCCACATCAAAAACAAAGCTCATCCTGCACATCACACACCAGGTCCAGGGTTAAAGAACACAACACGGTGAAGAACACAAGAGTTTTGAGGTGGGCGGGCATTGGCAAGTCGGATGACACGCAGGGACAGGGGATGTATTTATGAGGCGCTGGTGGTATCCGCTGTAACTTTTCTTTAATGCCGTTAAATGCAGTTTATATTTAAATCAAAAAAATGTATTAATCGCAACAGGTCCATGTAGAAATTTTTGGATTAAAATGTGGGTATATTTTATAAAACAAACATATGTTGCTTAATAAAGAATTATTATAATTATATATTTTTATATACAGGTGCAGCAGTTAGCACATCTGCATCACAGAAGGACGGTCCTGGGTTTAAGTCCCGGGCTTGGGGTGCTTATGTGTGGAGTTTGCATGTTCTCGCCATGCTTGTGTGGGTTTTCTCTGGGTATTCTGGTTTCTTTCCACAATCCAAAAGCAGGCACAGTAAGTGAACTAGTGGATTCAAATCCCCAACCAATTGTGAGAGTAAGAATGAATGATTGTATGAGCGTTGGCCCTGTGATATTCTGTGAGATGTTTCTAGTGAACCACACCTTCATCCAGATTTGGCTGATATAGGCTCCAGCCTCCCTGTGACTTGAGAAGGATTAAACAGCTGAGTGAATGAATGAATATTTACGTTAATATGCCAGAACCAGATATGAAGAGTTGGTTCATGTTGGATTAAATGAGGTCTGTCGACTTTTTAAAATAAAACTGATATTTTTATGTCATAAGGCTGTTTTCAAAGAGAATTTGTGTAAAAAGAAATGCGTTTTAAGCCTAATATTAGGATGATAATATTTTTAAAGAGAAGGGTGAGGGAAGAATGCTGACCATCATTCACGGTCTCAGAGACGATTACGACGTCTGCCACCTGAAGCGAGAGTTCATCAGGTTGCCGAGCCGTGTACGTACGAATCACCTCCACCTGCATAGAATCTGAGAGAGAGAGAGAGAGAGAGAGAGAGCATGAAATATTTAAGTATCTCTGTAACCCTTTCTTCTTTCGGCTTTTCCCCTTTCTCAGGGGTTGCCACAGCGAATCATCTGATTTGCCTGTTTGATTTAGCAAAGACGTTCACATCGGATGCCCTTCCTGAAACCACCCTTTAGCAAGAAACAAAAACTCTGACGGCTTTGCAGCTACTCTTTACAAAAGTCAGCAATGGTTCTTTTACATGAACCTCTCACCACAGACAGTGAGAGACATGGCTGGCCTTTGATAACCCAGTTATATGCACTGGGGGGAAGGCAGTGACAACCTTGTGGAGAGTGGGACTCGAACCCCCAAGCTTAGGATCAATGATCCAGCACTTTTTACCACCAGGCCACCACTGCCCAGCTGTAACCCTTTCATACAGGTGAAATAATTTGTTTATGTGGTGAGCAAGTGCACTGCATCCAATGACCACTAGGAGGTGCTGTTCTCCAGAAATATTCAAGGATTTTTTTATTTATTTTTTTTCCCTCCTCACATGACATGACTGTCCATCATCTCACTGTTTGGTGCACTGAATAAATAAATGCACCTGTAGCAGTTCAGGTTCTTTAGCCACAGGTATGAAATATTTTTCATCAAAAATGTTAAATAAAGTCGTATTTCAGGTGAACAGGCTCAGGGACGAAATCTGATCCGAAACATTTAACAAAAACTCACTTGTTCTGTCAGTGTTCCTCTTCTCGCTGTTGGTGTGTCCCAGTGCACTGACCCAACGAGCACGCTCATTACTGAAATAGGGGGCGGAGTGTAAGAGAAAGTTGGAGAACGAGAAAAAGAACAAAGAAAAGGAGAAGGAGGTAAAATCACAAGAATTATTAACTTGTTATTGGCTGCATATGTTAATTTTCTTACTTTTATTTGAGTATTTTGACCAGAGATGATTGATAAGTTTTAATAAAGTAATTCTCAAAGAATATCAGATTACACTCATCACACCATCACTTCCAACACTAACAACACTCATCACTCATCACACTGTTCTGGACATGTAAATAAATGTAAATATAAATGTGACTGTATAAACATAGTTATGTTCAGTTAGTGTGCTGTAAATGGTGATCCATGGTATGACGCAGCTGTTTGGGTCTGGAATTTTCCATTAGGGGACCTAGTTGTGCATGCACCCTGGTGGCGGGTCAGGTGATTTGGAATATTCCAGAATGGAATATTCCCGAACTTTAGGGAACCTATATTAAGGAGCTGTTTCCGACTGGCTCCAGACTCTTCCAGTCTGTTTGGTGAAGATCATCTCAGGAAACTCATCGCGGCGGATCATCTCATCTAAGGCAGATCATGGAACGCGTGTCACCCAAGTTTCGTTGTTCAAGACCTCATCAAAGTCCACCATCCACGTTCACCCACGCGAGGATGTTCATTTATTTCTTTTGATACGCGTAATTCAAAGACTTTCACTGCTGGTGTGCGCGCGCCGTTTCTAAATTTACCCTGCTGCAGGTGGTTGGTGACTATCTTTGTTTTGGGACCGTTGTTTAGTTTGTATTTTGTTTAGCTTTTAGCTGCAAGTATTATTTTGCCTTACTTTGTTCATATTATTAAATTGTATATAGTTTATGTCGTGGTTTGTTGTGCTTTGCTGGTTTCACGGGGCAATTTTCATCTTCTAAATCCGATATGTAACAATTGGAGGCTCGTCCGGGATCGAATCCATTTGGCACACGAAACAAAATCATCACACTAACAACACTCATCACACCATCACACAAACCATACCATCACTTTCATCACACTAATAACATCAGATTATCACTCCCATCACACCGATACCATTCATCACACCATCACTCCCATCATAATCATCGCACTGGCCACACTCTTATCCAGGAGTGAAACCTACCCCAATCCAATAACACAGTTAAGAAGCTGATGCTTAATGCACGAACACAAAGCCTGAACCTGTCTCCCGTCTCCATGATTTCATTTCTACAGGACTTTCACATCTGCGAGAAGCTGAGTGTTGGAAGCAGACAGCAGTGTATCTCACCATCTCTCTCTTTCTACAGCGCGTGTGTGTGTGTGTGTGTGTGTGCGGACGAATTCATCTCAAGTGGCAGCTTGGGTTACAAGGTGAAACCTGAACTACACAATCAGCCCTGAACTAAAACCCCGATCTGAATTCGCCTTTGTCTCCGATCCCGCTTCACTGAGAACGTACTGTTCTTTTCTCACACACGCACAGAACAAACAAGAATGTGTGTCCATAGTGCAGAACTCTCTGCATACCCTCGCTCCCCAGCGGTAATGGATGAAATCTGCGATGGGTTTAAACTCGAATAGAGATGTGAACCCCCCCCCAGGTCAGGCCAGCCTACGCCCTTGATCATACAATAATTTCTCAAAATTAAAAAAAAAAAAAAAAAATCATAACGGAAGACATTTGTAATACAGAATGTTAAATGTTTCACCTCATGTACAGAACATCTCTGATGAATAATGAGAACTTTGAAAAGAGTGTAACAATCAGACAACCATTCACACTCACTCACACCTTAGGGGCAATCAAGAACATCCATTTAGCCTGATGTGCATGTTTCTGGATTGTTGGAGGAAACCAGAGTGCATTGAGAAAACCCATAAAAGCATGGCGAGGACATACAAGCTCCACACAGAAACACCCAAGCCAAACCTGGGACTCGAACCTAACACCTCCCTCTTGTAAGGTAGACATGTGACTCACTACACCATGCTGCTGCCACGATTCTTTTAAATTAACTTCAAGATTGATTCTAGCTAAACCCCCCCCCTCCAAAAAAAAAAAAAAAAAAAAAAGACTAATCTATTTCTAGCTCCACCCACATGTCCATATTTGTTACCCAGATTTTATGAATTAGCTCAGTTACAACACACCCAAGAGGTTTTTTTTTTTGAAAGGGTGGATCAAACTCAGCACTCCAACCCAGAATTTGTCACTCTGTCCATTGTCTTTCCAGATGAGTGGGATTCCTCGACCCTTCAGAAACCAGGTGAAGCTCCAGCTAGGTAAGACAATAAGTTTGGGTGTGTAAAGTCCAGCAGACCTCACCTTGACCTTCAAGTGAACTTTAAAAGCCAATCCAAGCCACCCTGTAATTTTGATTTGATGAAGTCCATGTTGTGAAGAGCATATTGTAAGATGAGCCATCTAGGATCCATATCCTCCATTATGCATTCAAAGAAACCTTACCCTATGGGTGTACCTTGAGTTCTTCAGATCTTTCATGCTAGTGTTTTGCTAAACCTTTAAATAGCTTGAGTTTTCACTTCTTAGTCATGACATGACAAATTCAGCCGTACTGTATCCTGAATGGCTTCCCATCCAACGCATTATAACATTCCTGGTTTCCCTGCAGCACTCAGAAATGTAAGCGAGTCCTGGGTTGAGATCTGATGACAAGACATGCTATAAATATGAGATCATAGATGCTATTGTATTTTGCCTACGACAGTGTCCACCAACCGATCCAAATCCGCTTCTTTTAGCGCTGTGTGGTTTACCGTGCTCATAACCAGGCACTCCTGTGGCTTTCAGTCGTCTGGCATGAAAGTTAACTGATGTATTGCGACGTCATTTGTAGCCCAAGCCTGATGGCCTTCCTCCTCAACAACGTTTTAAATGAAGTGTGTATCTATCAGGAGTTCTTTTCCAAAAAACACAGAGATAAATAAACACCATACCACTCCATAAAAATCCTGTGCAAAACAAAACAAACCAAAACCAGACACAGAATCGTTTGTCCTTGTTTTTCTGAGCACATGGAAGGGACATGCAGGATATGAGTCAATCACTTCATACTGCTGCTGTCAGCGCTAACTTCTGATTGCTTTCATCTGGTTGTGCTCACGGTCTTGCACTTCTGCAGCAGAGTTGTTTTTGTCATTCCACTATGCAGGCTGGACCAAATTAATATAGTGCTGAACTCCGAGACAACCTCCACTGAGTCATCAGCCGGTGGTACACACATACACATAGCCTGGTCACGGCATATTGCAAGACGCCAGCCCAATAAAAGACGCATCCTCTGACGCCGCACGGCTCCAGCCCAATCAGAGAAACATCAGAGTAAATTCCGCACACAGTCATAGTTTTCTGATTCTTTTTCTGGTTCAATTATCACCACATCAAAGCCATGAATGACCACGACAGCAATTAGTCACCATGAGTGTGCAGTGACTCATCCATTCACTGATTACTGCTTATCGACTTGCTGAATTGTCCATTTTGTACACATGTGGAACATGAGGGTTCAATTCCTGATTCTGGGTAAAAAGGGGTTCTGTAAGTATGATGGGAAGCCTCTGATGGCTACACGTACTACACACTGCCATACCTGTCCTTAGATGCCAATAATAAATATACTGATATCTGTGAATACACAGTACTGTCATCAGATAACCACTATACTGAATACATGGTATAAACTGTACATAGTTTATAGTAAATACACTATTACTGCTTGAAGAGATTCCAAAAGGGAGACATGAGACACGAGAGGACACTGGGTGAGTCGATAGACACATAGTGGGTTGACTGGTGTAATGGTTGGACAAACAGCTGGCTGAAAAGATGGATGGAGAGGTGCCTGAATAATGCGTGAGTGGACATTTTGTGGGTGGCTGAATTAAAACATGGATGGAGTGAAGATGGATGAATGAAGCAAAAGTTCAATGGAAATACAATTTGCAGTTGGGTGGATGTTTTGAGGTGAGTGCATGCATGGATAGATGGAGGATGGAGAGACAGATGTGTAGATCATCTGAAGCTAGATGGATGGGTAAACTGTTTGTGGGTAGGGGGATGGGAATTGATAGATAAAGGAAGTGAAGATGGATGGATGCATGGAAGGATCCATTGGGGAAAATTTTGTGAGTGGGTGGATAAATGTATGGGTGATTGGATGAAAGGATGGATGGATAATGTGTGGACTCGTGGAATAGGTGAAATGTTTAGAAGAAGGTAGATGATCAAATAAATGGAGGGATGGAAAAATGATTGGATGGATGGCCTGAGTGATGGATGGATGGATACAGAAATTGGTTGAATGTTAATGGCGGGTTTGGTTAGAGGTGAGACTCAGTGCGGTTCCTGAAGGATACGGATTTATTGCTTGTCTAGTGGAGTGAACAGATTCACTTCATCAACACAACTTTCCAACTTCAGCCCAGGTGTCGAGAATTAAGTGAGAACGTCATCACAAAAATTAAATTAAAGAGAAGGTGTGTGTGTGTGTGTGTGTGTGTGTCTGTGTGTGCACGTGCGTCAGAGTGAAGATTAATATTCAGTGTGGCGTAAAGCATGGAGCCTGTGATATTAACTCATTGTTTGGTATCAGGTATTATATCATACTTTAGTTTCCTGACATTTACTTGCCGGATGCTAAAGCTGGGGCTTTCAAACTTGGTATGCTTGTTATTGGGTAATATTAGTTGTCTATTATTGGTTGTATATTATTAATGGGGTTATATTAGTTGTGTTATTTGCATATTATTAGTTGTGTATTGTTGATTGTATAATGTTATATTAGCCGTGTTGTGTTTTATGATTCGTGTAGTATTGGATGTGTTGTATTATATTCTTTGTGCATGATTGGCTGTGTTGTGTCATATTTGTGTAGTATTGGCTGCGTAGTATTATTGGCTGTGCATTATTGGCTGCAATGTGTTATTTTAGCGGTGTATTATTGGTTGTGTGGCATTACTGGCTGCGCTGCATTACTGGCTGTGCTGCGCTGCATTATATTAGCTGTGTACTATTAGTTGTGTGGTATTAACTGTAGTATTGTGTTGGCTGTGAGTGTTATATTTGTTGTGCTATGTATTATTAGTTGTGTTATACAAGTTATATATTATCAGATGTGTAATATTCAGATAGAGTGCGGTAACCAGTTGTCTGTTAACTGCACTTAACTTACCGAATATCCAGTTATGTTGAAGAATCACTATCTCAACAGTGAAGTATGGTGGTGAAAGCAAAGTCAACTTAATTTAGGAGAATATATATATATATATATATATATATATATATATATATATATATATATATATATATATATATATATATATATATATATATATAAAATTCAAACATAATTATGCAAATTGTATTTAGCTCCACTTCAATATTGTGGTATGATGTGTCAAATCATGAACCGCTTAATAATACTATGGCTGCTGGGATGCTGCAGGGATGCCTATTTCAGCCGACTGAGGACAAAGGCAGGGTACACCCTTAACAGCTCATCAGTCCATCTCAGAGCCAGCACACACAAAATCAGCCAATTGGCCTGATGTGTATGTCTTTAGACTATTGAAGGAAACTGAAGTACTCAAAAGAAACCCATGCACAGGGAAGAACATGCAAACTCCATACAGAATCGTCTTCACTCAATCCAGGACTTGCTCTCAGGACCTTCTTGATTTGAGGTGGAAGTGCTGACCACTACACTAGCATACCACCCCATGACAGAAGTCACAGTATACTATTATCAAAGAAGTACAATTAGAATCGAGCTTAGCAGACGGGTGTCGAGAACAAACCGAGCTGTTGCCTGGAAGTGTCTCAACAATAAACTCTTTATGCAAGTCACATGGGCAATATGTGTCAGCTCAAGGTGACATCACAACATCTCAAAATGGGGTGCTCTGAAACCCAGGGGCTTTCCATCTCCCAAACACACACACACACAGCAGGGAATTGTAAAAAGGAGAAATGTGAGAGTGAGACTGTTATAAAGGCAAACCCCATTAACACCCTGCTACAAGGGGCGTCACAGCAGAGACCATTAGCACTTCCCTCTCTACAAAAACCTTCAAAACTATGAAACGGATGAGGGAGTTGCGATCCTGACACACCCTGAGTGGTGACAAATACACATTCCAACCTTACAGATAACTACAGTCCTGATGCATCAGAGGTGCATGTGAGGACCACCCAGAAGCAGCTCCACCATTTTTAAACACATACACACCAATCCCAACTATGATCTCGAGTCTGGTCCTTAAACACTGACTCCTGAAGTCTGAGTCCATTGCACAGTTTCACATATAATAATTAGCCACATTACAGGTGAGTTTCAGAGACTGTCCTCCTGTTTGAAATGGTTCACTGCTGAGCTCTGCTATAGCTGGCTGATACCTGAGGACCACGGCTAGGATTACTGTGGCCATTTGGGCGGATTTTGTAGGCGGTCTGTCATAAAAATATGGACAGAGGAAAAACGTATTTGCATGAGAAACATGAAGATCTACACAGCATACGTCACAGCCGTCATGTCTATGCTGCTGCCATGCATACACATGCACATTTTATCTTCCACAAAAATCTACAGTATCACCAGTAGGCTATGAGCGCCTCACAAATGCATTCACAGTTATATCAGATTAATTTCTCCAGCTTTTGGACCACAGTTCATTTCAACACAACTAAACTTTCTGTCCACATCCTCCTGAGTCTCAGTGTTGTTCCTCAGCTCTCACATATGTTGAGGCTGAACATTCGGATTATAACGTCCCCGAGAAGGCTAACAATTGTCTACCTCTGACCCGATCTTTAAGCCCACCCTCAGATCCTACTGTTCATCCTGCCCTCTGACCCCAACACTAACCCTACCCTGTGCCTTGAATCTTTGCACCACGGTCTTTTGACCTACTGTACAAAATCCAGAATTTCAAAGCCCAAATTTCTTGTTTAAGGACTCAATAAAACCAAGTAAAGCACAAAGAATAGTTTGGCTAGCACACAATGCTAACTGTACTAAGTCTTATCTTAGTATTCAGCCCATAGAGATAATAGAGCTGTTGACAATCCTGATGGGTTTATCGTTTCCACTGTTACTCAGTGTTCATACAGTATATACTCTGTATTCGGTGGCGTTGAGCTAGCTCACTAAATTTTAGCTTAGCATGTCATGTCAGTGTGGCATAGAACATCATCATATCTTATCCCCGTAGGGTAGTGTAGCAATTGGTCTCTTCCGGAGAAGATTAACCAGGACGCGGGAATGCTTGCTACTTGTCCCCAGAAACACGCTGACAGCTTTGCAGCTACTCTTTACGAAAGTCAGCAATGGTTCTTTTACATGCCTCTCACCATAGACAGTGAGAGACATGGCCCGCCTTTGATAACCCAGTTAGCTGCACTGGGGGGACAGTGACCACCCTGTGGGGACTCGAACCCTCAACCTTAGGATCAGCGATCCTGCGCCCTATCCACTAGACCATCACTGCCCCGTGGCATAGATAAGAGACTAGTACAGGGAGACTAAAGAACAGAAAGAAACATGTTAACAAAAGATAAGAAAAATAAACAAACAACAACAACAACAAGCTGCATGCTAGCTGGCTAGTTAGCTCAAATATTTTCCTTAAGCATTTTTCAGCTTAAGCATCTCATATTTCCCAGTTGCCTAGCAACTCTAATCACACTTTACAAGGTTCTTTTTGAAAACACCTACACAAGTGCCTCCTTATTTCTTGGAGGAAAATATACATAAACATTCCCCTCTAAAGAAAGTACTTACAGAAGCTCCGCCCCAAGGATCATGGGCACTCTGTCTCCTGAGTGGTTGCTCCGGAATTCGAGACTGAACAGGTGATTGGCTCCGACTTGCTTTGACATCATAATGCCTCCGGTGGTACGTGTTGGTGAGAGGTTTAGCTGCTCCAGCTGGCACGGCCCCACCCAGATCTGATCCCTCAGTGCATAGTCTATCACCGTATAACTCTCTTCACTGAGAGAGAGGGAGAGAGAGAGAGAGACACTTTAGAACTCCTCAGAGTCCTGAAGGCTAAAACATTTTAAACACTGAATATTTATCATTTATTACTTGACTGATGAGACTTTAGCCATTCATTCATGCATTCTGTGAACTGCGTAATTCGAATTTAGAGTCGT
>CM045739.1:21877500-21880000 GCA_024760905.1 Plotosus lineatus
TTGTTACCCTGCATTCTATGAATGTTGCTGAATTCTCGTTTCTTATTGGCCAAAACGTATTACTTAGATTTCCACAATAACACGTCTCACAGTTTACATTCATTCCCTTGTTCCATATGATCAATTCGCGTTTCCATAGTAACAGCCACTGCACAGAGACTTCAAAGAGCAAGCAAATCTGAGATCAATCTCACTCTCACTCATTTACTGCACCACTTGATCCTACCAGGTTCACACAAAGGCTGGAGTCTATCTCAGCCGACACGAGGTGAAGGCAGGGTACACCCTGAACTGCTCACCATTCCAATGCACAGGAACATACATACACAACCATTCACACCAACACTCACACGTAGAGGCAATTTGGAACAGCCGGTTACCCGACTGTGCACACGTTTAGACTGTGAGAGAAAACTTCACACAGAAACAGCCAAGTCCAGGGCTCGAACTCAGGACCTTCTGGCTGTGAGTCAACCCATGATCATCAACAATCAGTATTAAAGAAGGATTGCGGAGATGGTTGTTTTTATTATTATTATTAAGAAGAAGAAGAATTTTATTGGAGGTGGGACGGCGGCGTAGCGCTTAGCACATCCGCCACGCAGCAAGAAGGTCATGGTACGGTTCCTGGGCTCAGGCATTCCTGTGTAGGGTTTGCATGTTCTCCCCGTGATTGCACAGATTTCCACGAGGATCTCCGGTTCCATCATGACTGACATCAAAGGATGTTTGACCCAGATCTGAGGGTGATCTGATGTACAGATAAGAAGGTAAACTTTAACTGGAACTTCAACCAGATAAAAATCTGGATGCATTGTGAATCAATAGCGCTGCAAATTGCTGTACTATAAAACAAACACTGCAGGTGTGTGACTGACATCACTTTGGGTAACACCAAGGAAATGGTGGTTTAGTAACATTCGAAGAACCCGTCATTAAATCACTTGATCTACCAGTTCGCTTGAAGATAAAACAAACAAAATAAATGATCTCATTTGATCTGTCAAAGCAACTGACATGTCACTAAATTCCCCATTAAGGAGCCATAATTTATTCCAGTACCTTCCTATCAATTTCCAATCATTCATCTATGCCCTCATGCAGTGGGTCATAATCTTCTCCTGCATGCAGATACATGAACAGGGCAATTAACCAAAAAAACAAAACAGGAGTCGAAGTGAGTACAAACGTTCAGACGTGTTCTCAGTTCTGTCTCGTACTTCTAGGCTTTATTACAAAATCTTCATTGGTACAGTTCAAACCCTCTGATTTTAAACTGAGTCTGTACACCGCAGCGTACAAGAAATGGTGATCAAGAGAACTTTTTTTTTTTTTTTTTTTTTAACAGGAATGTAAAAGAATATTTTATCAAAGCCAAAAATCAACCAACTTTTTTTTTTTTTTTCTTTAAACATGCTTGGAGGGAAAGCACAATCTGGCCCCCCGTACAAATGAGCTCACAGACGCCTATGATTGGCTGGTATAATCCCCATGAGTGACAGGGAAGAGTGTATGCCAGCCCACCCTGTTGTGAAATCTAGCTAGTAAGCTCCCATGGACTTCCTGTCACGGATAGTCGTGGCATCAGCCCAGACTCAAACCTGCGATTTCCGGGTTGACACTTATGCACCTTGTTGATGCGCCATTCGGGAGTCCTCGCCAACTTCTATAGATAAAAATAATATCATCCGATGTAACAAGAAGATACAATGGATTCAGAAAGTGCACGAGAAATCTAAGTGCACATTTTCTTACATTTACAGCCATCATGAGAATATCTCGATGGTTTCATACAGTCAGCTGATGCATGAGAACCGTGGGCTGGACCACAGTGGTCATTCCAGTGGGTTTTGGTTTATGGGAGAGCCGAAAGCTTTTAAGATGCTCGCGAGTTTAATCAGGAGTGAGTGCCCCAGCAAACTCAGTCCAAGGTCAAGCCATTTAAAGGTCAGAGATACAAGGAAAAATCCAAGAGCCACATCATGTGACCTACAGACCTCTGTACGCACATTAAATATTTATGTTAATCATGGCTTTCATGGAAAGGAAAAAGGTGCTCCCCTCCAAAAATAATATGGCAGCATGGCCAAAAATTCTGCAGTGGTAGCCAAGGCAGCAATTTTTGAGGAAATGGAATGTTTTGGTCACCTGATCTGGTCATTCGGTTGTATATAGAAGTCGATGAGGACTACATTATTGTTCTTTAATGGACTGTAGTTTATCTCCCTCCCCCGTTTGAGCAAGTAATGAGATTTAGGTTTCAAGTCCACGATTGCATGTACAGAAAACCGTTCATTTTATAAATTCAATGATAGAGTAGTTTATTAAAGCAGTTCGTGAATTTGTGGTAAACAAGCAGGAAGTGCAGTAACACAGGCAGCAAACAGACTGATGGGAAAACAGAGGACCAGACTGACAAATGGATGTGTGGGGGTACAAATAGACAGGGGCAGAGGGAGAAGGATGGGCAGGAGGACACATAGGTGGAATAGGCAGGCGG
>CM045739.1:21885000-21917500 GCA_024760905.1 Plotosus lineatus
TGCTAGCGATGGTGTATGGTTTAGAAACAGTGGCACTGGGGAAAAGACAGGAGATAGAGCTGGAGGTAGCAGAGAGGAAAAATGTTGAGGATCTCTTTGGGAGTAACGAGGATGAATAGGATCAGGAATGAGTACATCAGAGGGACAGCACATGTGAGATGTTTTGGAGACAAAGTCGGAGAGGCTAGATTGAGATGGTTTGGACATGTACAAAGGAGGGATAGTGAATATATTGGTAGTAGGGTACTGACGTTGGAACTACCAGGCAGAAGGCCTAGAGGAAGACCAAAGAGAAGATTTATGGATGTGGTGAAGGAGGACATGAACGTAGTTGGAGTAAGAGCTGAAGATGCAGAGGATAGAGTGAAATATAGGCAGATAATTTGCTTTGGTGACCCCTGAAGGGAACAGCCGAAAAGAAAAGAAGATTTTATATTATATATGAAAGCATTAAGCATGTAAAGCATATAAAGCATGATTTATGTCGAGTCCGGTCCAGAGTTTAGCAGAGAGGGTAGTGTTCCTGTCACAGGGTCCAGGGTCCTTTGATCTTGAGCTCTCATTCATTTCATTTATTCATTCATTTTCTGAACCGCTTAATGCTAATTAAGGCTTGCGGCCATCTCAGCTGACTCTGGGCAAGGGCAGGGTACACCCTGAACAGTTCACCAGGCCATCGCAAGGCCCACAGCAATAATTAACTTAAATTGTGTGTGTGTGTGTGTGTGAAATAATAATGCTCATGCACACAAGAGGACAGATGATGTAACAACTGGAAGGGCAGGGCTATCTAAATATTCAAGACATACGCTCCTGACACCTGTGCCAAGAGAATTTTCCCACAGTGTTCCCTCTCTCACACACACACACACACACACACACACACACACACACACATCCACTTAAGACAGGCAAATACATGTGTACGGATAAAGAACTTACATTAAGTACATGACCTGTAGTTGAAAACAGTCTCTCTCTGTGTGTGTGCGCACACACACTGCATAGTTGAATACTGTACATGCAAAATGAATAAGTCTATACTATTTAATCTTCAACATCAACCGCACACGCACACGCAAACACGCACGCCGCGTATTGAAGTACTAAGAAAGCAAACAGCATGAAGATCTTAGCAATAACCCATCACCTTCTCTCACAGATTTGGCCTTATTCGAGCAAAAAGAACAGAATCTGATCAGTTCACTTATCTGGGTTAATGTAATATATCCAATCCCAGTACACCACGAGACTTCATTTCAAACCTTATACCATCTTAAAAATTTACTGAGAGCTTGTGGATAATATGCTTCCTTACAGTAGATAAAACGCTCCTCAACGTTCTATACTGTAGTAACGTAATCTCAACATTTTGTACTGTAGCAGTGTAGTAGCAAAGTCCTGTACTGTAAAAGGTACGTCTGTTGTGATTTTACTCCCGGCCTACTGGCTCATCAGACCGGAGCTTATCCTGGTTTCTGTAGCGTGAGATGACTTAGGATGCAACTCCCCCTGGATGGGGCGGTAGTCCACCGCAGGTTACATTCACAGTAATTTTTACTGATACCCATTTCTACTGCAGGGTGAACGGAGGCACACTTGGAGTTAAGGCCTTTCCCAGGGTTTTCAGCGCAGTAGGGGTTTAATGGGGATTTAAACCCACAACCTCTTGATCATGAGTAGCATGACTAGCACCGTAACCACCACATCACTGACCCCACATGCTATTGTAGATTCATTTTCAGAGCCCCAATAATTCTACAGTGCAATAATCTGTCAAGAAAGTCAGTACAAAGCCAAGCATGTAACATGAAACATGTTTTAAACATCTGATTTGTATTACTCCCTCTAACAGGAGCTGATTATTTCACCTGGGTTGTTTGTTAATCTGCACCATAACTCAAAGTTAGCCACCAGTTTTGGTGATATATTATGCTAGAGAAGAATGTGTTACAAGTAACAGCCTTTTGGAGGTGATCCATGCATTTGATCATGATTGGGGGAGGGTTTATTATTATATTTATTATTATTATTATTATTATTATCATTATCATTAATGATAATAATAATAATAAGAGTTGGCCCTGCAATGGCCTGGCAAGCTGTCCAGGGTGAGATGGACATCAGCCTCCCTGCGACCCTAATTAGGATTAAGCGGTTCAGCATAATAATAATATTTTTCAAATCATTTTATTATTACGTTTTACTACTATTATCTTTAACATGAGGCAAGACTTTCAAAAATAAAAACTCAATATCATATTTCACTCACCAAACCACTGAATCATATTATGGTTGTTGGCAGGTTGAAGCCTGTCCCAGCCAACATTGTGTAAATGCAGGGCACACTGAACAACTTGCCAAACCATCGCAGGCCAAACAAACACACGCATACATGCATGCACGCACGCACGTGCACGCACAGGCGTGCACACACACACACACACACACACACACACACACACACACACACACACGGTCAATTAGGAACAGCCAATTATTGCAATGAGCATGGTTTTTGGACCGTGGAGGAAAACCAGCATTATTACAAGAAAATTATGAAGGCACAAGGAGAACATACAAACCCCAAAAAGAATGTCACTATTTCAAAAATACCCCCCACATAAAAAAAAAAAGATTCAATTCATAATTTCAATCCAAAATTATAACTTCTTCTTCTTCTTCTTTTACTTTCGGCTGCTCCCTTCAGGGGTCGCCACAGCAAATCATCCGCCTCCACCTCACCCTGTCCTCCGCATCTTCTTTTCTGACTCCAACAACCTTCATGTCTTCCTTCACCACATCCATAAATCTCTTCTTCGGTCTTCCTCGAGGCCTTCTGCCTGGTAGTTCCAACCTCAGCATCCTACTGCCAATATACTCACTATCCCTCCTCTGTACATGTCCAAACCATCTCAATCTAGCCTCTCTGACTTTGTCTCCAAAACATCTTACGTGGGCTGTCCCTCTGATATACTCATTTCTGATCCTATCCATCCTCGTTACTCCCAGGGAGAACCTCAACATTTTCATCTCCGCTACCTCCAGCTCTGCCTCCTGCCTTTTCCTCAGCGCCACTGTTTCTAAGCCATACAACATCGCTGGCCTCACCACCATCTTGTACACTTTTCCCTTCATTCTTGCTGACACTCTCCTATCGCACATCACACCGGACACTTTTCTCCAACCATTCCAGCCTGCCTGCACACGCTTCTTCACCTCTTTTCCACACTCTCCATTGCTCTGGATTGTTGAGCCTAAGTACTTAAAATCCTCCACCTTCGTTATCTCTGCTCCCTGTAACATCACCGTTCCTCCTGGGTCCTTCTCATTCACACACATGTATTCTGATTTTCTGAGGCTAACCTTCATTCCTCTCCTTTCCAGGGCATACCTCCACCTCTCGAGATTTTCCTGCACTTGTTCTCTGCTCTCACTACAGATCACGATGTCATCTGCAAACATCATAGTCCATGGAGATTCTTGTCTCACCTCGTCTGTCAGCCTGTCCATCACCATAGCAAACAAGAAGGGGCTCAGAGCTGACCCTTGATGCAGTCCCACCTCCACCTTGAATTAAATCGGTCACACTGACACCACCCCTCACCACTGTCTTACATCTCTCATCCATGTCCTGTACCACTCTAACATACTTCTCTGCCACTCCAGACTTCCTCATGCAATACCACAGTTCTTCTCTTGGCACCCTGTCATATGCTTTTTCCAGATCCACAAAGGCACAATGTAGCTCCCTCTGACCTTCTCTGTACTTCTCTATTAACATCCTCAAGGCAAACATTGCATCTGTGGTGCTCTTTCTTGGCATGAAACCAAACTGTTGTTCACAAATGCTGACCTCTGCCCTTAGTCTAGCTTCCACTATGCTTTCCCATAACTTCATCGTATGGCTCATCAACTTTATCCCTCTGTAGTTGCTGCAACTCTGCACGTCTCCCTTGTTCTTAAATTCAAATCCAAATCCAAATCAAATCCAAAATTATAACATCTAAGCAAAGATAGAAAGGGATCTTAATTAGCCGTTGACAGATTCACTTCTGTTTTCTTAACAGCATGTAAACGTGACCCAGATGCTTCAAAGCGTTGCGTGTACGGACTCCGGGACGGTGGGAGAAGAAGAAAAGAAACATTGGGTATATCAGCAGCCGAAATAAGGAAGGATAACTGGATGGATGGATTGATGATGTGAACATGGCAGTGCTTGTAAAGTTTGAGAGTCTGAATTCCACTCTTACAGTTAGTGCCGCTTGTCTATTAGCAGCCTAGCATCAAGACTAGCATTACAGAGGAGTCATTTCATCATGTGATTCGTCATGGCCGTGGAACACCAGCTGTCTTTTCCTTTTTTCGCTGTCCGGCTTTTTCTCGCTGACTCATCCTTCTCCATTTCTCACCCCATCTTTGACCCACTTGGCCTCCATCCATGAAACAATATCGGAGTACTACATACTTCCAATCAGATTTTTCCAGATCACTGAGTGTGGTGTTTAAGTTAAAAAAAAAATTTAAACATCAAGCCATGTCTATTTTCTGGAATATCTATAAGATTCCATATGTTTAAAAGTAGCCCACACATTAGCATCATGATTAGCATGTCCACCTCACAGCAAGAAAGGCCTGGGTTCGGGTCCCAGGCTTTGTCGAGGCCATTACGGTGTAGAGTTTTGCATGTTCTCCGTGTGCGTGCACGGGTTTTTACACCTAATATGCATGTCTTTGGACTGTGTGACAAAACTGGAGGACGGACCATCACAACCAGCCCACACCCTTCAGAGGGTCTTTCAACCTGTTCATTTTCAAATATAGACTGATTTCGAGACGTATAGAGAAGTGTACGCCCCCTTCGACCCAATCACCTCCTCAGACCCTCAAATAAATCTTATCTACTTCGATCAGATTTTTATTGCCATTACATACATCTCACACACACACGGTTTACCTTAATCTTAAACTCCAGCTGTGAGTTGATAGTGTACATCATCTCAGTCCGTTCCATTGTACGAGCACCTTCATTACACTTCCGTACCAGCTACACACACACACACACACACACACACACACACACATTAAAACTGATTCTACGGTATTACTGTATGCAGGAAGTGAGGTAATGGCGGCTGTTGTATCTCACCTTGCTGACAGACTGAAGCGCTTTTTTGCACGTTTCATATTGAGGAGAGTCTTTAGGTGTTTTCTGACAAATAGTCTGTAAAAAAGAAAACGGACAAAGGTAATACGTCTGACTTTATTCTCACACGCTGATATAAAATATTTAGCAGGAGGCATTCACACACAAATGCACCTCTCTCTCTCTCTCTCTGTGTCAT
Source organism: Plotosus lineatus (assembly GCA_024760905.1). Classification (NCBI taxonomy): domain Eukaryota; kingdom Metazoa; phylum Chordata; class Actinopteri; order Siluriformes; family Plotosidae; genus Plotosus; species Plotosus lineatus. The sequence goes on from CM045739.1 coordinate 21,890,346, forward strand.
TAGTTATTTAAATTCCCATCTTCAAGAAAACAAACCAAACTTTCTCAGGCTTTTACAAGCTTTATTCTGTCTCAACTCAGGGGACACATAAAGAGTGAAGGGGAAAGAGAGAGAGACAGAGAGAGAGAGAGAGAGAGACTGTCTGTGTATATGTGAGAAAGAGAGCTGTGTGTGTTTGTGTCAGTGTGTGAGATATGTGTATGTGAGTGAGAGAGAGTGAGAGAGAGCGAGCGAGAGTATGTATGTGAGAAAGAGGGGTATGTGTGAGAGACAAAACAAGGGAAAGAGAGAAAGTGTGTGTGTGTGTGTGTGTGTGTGTGTGAGAGAGAGAGAGAGGGGGTATGGGTGTATGAGTGTGAGAGTGAGAAAAAGAGAGAGAAAACACACGCAGAGAGAGAGAGAGAGAGAGAGAGAGACTAAGTTGAGGTATGACGCCACAGGCTGGGAATTCAGAGCATAATCCAGACCGTCTCTAATGTAACACAACCGCACGTTCCTCTTAATCGGACATCCTTGCTCTCTAGAAAGAGGAAAGGAGTGGAACAAAGGACAGGATTGAAAATTAAAAAAAGAAAGAAAAGACAAATCTAGGAAAACAATGAACGCGTGTTCCAGGTCAAACAAAATTAAGTGCTGTGCATGCTGGGATTGAAATGACCTCAAATTGACATCTACTTCATCTAAAAAACTCCAGAAAGGACGAGCAAGAAAACGTGTGTGGTGCGTGGGAGAACAAAGAAAAGACGAAGGAAAACAGGCTGAGGGAGGGAAGGAGGGAGTAATTAATCTGCTGCGGTGCATCAGCGCACTTCTCCAGGTCATGGTATTACCAGGAGCAACAGGGACACCAATGGCTTTTGTCAAAATTATTAACATCAATAAAAACACTGCGGGATTGTGTGTGTGTGTGTGTGTGTGTGTGTGTGTGTGTGTGTGTAATTGCCATTTATGAGGACCAAAAACGTTGCCTGGTCCTTACAAACAATAGCTTCGAAAAAATAGAAGTTTAAAACGGTAGGTTACATTCCACCCCATGGAGTGAGAATTAAGTTCCCGTTTTAGCCGCCACTAGCCTGTACTTGGGCCTGCATTGGCCCGTGTATGCAGAAGAAGGAAGATAGCCTCAGTGACTGGCATTTCAAAAGAAGTTATGGTGGCTTGAAGTACTCGTGGTCCTCGAAGATTCACTTTCTCAGCTGGTAGCTGTTGTGTGATTGGACAGATACGGCAGGTGGGTGGGGCTTCATAAGCACAGAACAAATGCAAATATTCATGATATTTGTGAATTTTTTTCCTTATAAACAAAAAAAACCCACTCACATCCATTAGCAAAGGAAGCCTGGTGACTCGCTGCATGGGCAGAATCAGGAAGGAGATCATGGGAAGGTTCCGGCAGTCAGGATGAGCTTCAATCCGCGATAGAACATCCTTAAAGGTGGGACTCTTGTTTCTGGAGAGCATTACTAGGTATATTATTTTAAGTATTACGTCATAAATTTGATTCAAGATAATCATGTATGTAGTGCATATACAGTCATAGAATCCAGTTCATGGACTGAGACACAGCCTTTGTGAAGTGTGTGTGTGTGTGTGTGTGTGTGTGCGCGTGTGTGTCCACACTCACGCTAATCTCTGGAATGTTCTCTGTTGGTACACCTCATTCGAACAGTACGTCACATAAGGCTCGAAGTTTGCCTGGGCGTGTCTGATCACAATATCGCTGATGTCATCGATCATGATACTCTGCTGATGTTTGTCCTCTAGTTCCTTAAAAAACCTGCAAGAAACAGATGAGAGAAGAAAAGTGAGTGTGTGTGTGAGAGAGAGAGAGAGAGAAAGTGATCAAGTGAGAGACGAGCTGTGGAGAGAGAGAGAGATGGAGGAAGAAAAAAAAAGAGATGGAGAGAGAGAGAAAAATGGAGAAAATAAGAAAATGATGCAACACAAAACATGCATAACATTTCACTTGATTGTAGAGTGATCCCTGCTTTACTCCGTGTAGGGGCTGACTCGGATGAGTGCGCACGCACGCACACTGAAAGACAGGTAGCTGTCCTAATACCTCTTTCCCCACAGGTCACCTCACATTACAAAAGCCCTGAAACTACCCTACATGGAACAAACGCTCTCTCCCACACACACTCCCACACACACACACACACACACACACACACACACCTCTGTCTTAAATGGATGAACAGCTGTGCAAGTTTATGGCTTTATGACAGACTGATTCCACAAGCCTTTTCCAAAAAGTGACACAGTGGAAGCATCTGTAGAGGAATCCTGTGTGACCTCAGATTCAACACTTCCTCCATTCAGCTTCACACACACACACACACACACACACACACACCACTTCCATCAGGTGAATGTGAAGGCTATTTCTGAGCATGATGTCAGTTGGAAGGAAATACAGGACGTTCCACACAGCCGGAATTCTGACATTACAGCCTTCCTAAAAATTGTTTAAAAAACCCCCATGAATTTACTACAGCACTGTGTGTGTGTGTGTGTGTGTGTGTGTGTGTGTGTGGGGGGGGGGGGGGGTGTACCTTACAGGAGGTTATAATCAGTGGCACCTAATTTGGAACTCATTCATGCACCTTCTCAGGATCTTAATTTTAATTATGGTCACGGAAAGGCTGCTACCCATCTCAGACGCATCTGGATAAGGCTAGAGTACACCCTGAACAGCTCACTAGACCAGGGTGGGGCCAACACACATACAATCACTCACACCTAGGAGCAATATAAAACTGCCAATTAGCCTACTGTGTACATTTTTGGGCTGTTGGAGGAAACCAGAGTACCTTAAGGAAACCCCTGCGAGCACAGAAATAACATGCAAACTGAAACACCTGAGCCCAGGAATTGAACCCAGGCCTTCTTGCCATGACGTGAATGTGCTACCCACCGCTCCCCCAAGCCGCAACCCTGATGCTTATTTTACGGATTAGCAGGTATGATAAATATAAGCGTACACTCAATTTTCAGCATCTGACACATGTGTGGTTTATTTAGTAATTTTGTACTGTAAGCACTTTATCAAAAAGGGGGAAATGTTTACTTGTTAAATACATGTTAAAATAACTATAACAACAGTAATAATAATAATAATAGTATCCAAAGGGTGTACTTTTTTTTCCACGTCTCTTATTGTAATGGTGTTGGCTTGACTGATAAGTCGGAAGCGAGAGGAACAACACACCAGCAAACGACCAGACAAGCTCCACCTCTCTGCTGCGAAAGCCTGTGAAATCATCCCAGAGCCCTGCCAGATGTTCCATGCACATGTAAACCCTCTTAAGTACCACCGACTGCCTACAAAAGGCAAATTGCCCTGTAACAAGATGTTCCGAAACAAATAACACCACTTCGAAAACAAGTGCAGTAAGTTGCGCCTACAGATTTCAAATTGTTCCGGAACAAATAATTTTTATTCAGGCAGCTACACGAGGGCATCGTGTTCATGAAAATGCCAGCGTAAATACAGCTTTAAATGTTTTAGAGTTCAAATCCTAGTACAACCATTATGCCGGTCTCCTGTGGCACATTATCAGGGCTGACCCTGGCCTCTGATCTCTGACCTCAGACCTGAGATTCCTTTCATGCCACAATATGCAAAAGAGCTGATTTAAAAAAAAAAAAAAAAAAAAAAAAAAAAAAATCAAGACATCATATTTTTGATCTACTTATCCATATGCCATTTGCCACACTGTGAAATGTCAGCAAGTCCTGCTATCACTTACACTACCGCAGCTATAAACAGTTGTTCCCTCAGACCTTAAAGTTACTAAAGGAGCGGCATGTTGGTATAGTGGTGAGCACATTCATCTCACAACAAGAAGGTCTTGGGTTCGAGTCCTGGACTCACCTCGGGCGTTTCTGTGTGGAGTTTCGTGTTGTTCTTGTGCCCTGTCCGGCTACCAGTTTCTTCCCATAGTCCAAAAACGTGCACATTAGGCTAATTAGCCATTCCAAAATGACCCTAGGTGTGTGTTAGCCCTGTGATGGCCTGGCGAGCTGTAGACTTCAGCCTTCCCGTGAGTGAGTGAGAAGGTAAGTCAAAGATGCAAAAATGTAACCGTTCATTTTACAGAGAAACCACAAAACCTTTTCAAAAACACTGACACTGGAGACTCCTTCCATAAAATGTTACATAAACATCACCTCATATCAATAATCACATCAACTATTAAAGTCCTGTTGTAGTTGTTACTATCGTAACGTCAACGTTTTAGTTGAAGTCCATACATTTATATGGCGAATTGGGATTGACTGTCAAAAGTTACTGATACGATTTCAAGTGGGGTGAACTATTCTAACTATTCCTGCTTGCATTCAGAAAGTTCCTGATATCAGCGCTAAACAGAAAACAGCACAGAGGAATGTAATAATGTACGGCTCTAATGAGGTGGGAGAGGAGCTTTCACACAGACGTGATGAACAACAGAACTCCAAACTTTCAACACAATCCATGAACCGTCACTTATTGGAAACATGGAAGTAGCAACAACTGGTTAGCATTCCACTTGATCAGCCTAGCACAGTTCTGTGTGAAACGAATGATAAACATTTCAGCTCCTAGACATCATTGATCTCCACATCACTGCTTCAACAATTCATGACTCTGAAGCTAGAAGCAAAGTTCAGGAGTTGGGAGTGCACTCGTGTCTGAAAAGTATTATACACAATAACCTGGGAAGCGATTAACAGTATGCAGAGCATGGGGCTACCGTGTGCGTGTGTGTGTGCATACTGTAAAACTAACCATGACCATGTACTAGCCTGACAGAAGGCTCTGCACAGCTGCTGCTACACGCCAACAGTGTTGTGATTACAATGTTTCCAAGATTCCACAAGATTCTGTATTAAACCTTCCCACCTTGTGGTATTTACATCTTCTTAATTCCTCAGCTGTGGCATTTTAAACATCAGTATTTTTTTTCCAGATAGGTTGGCAATTTCTGCAAGCTGTGAAGCAAACTGTATCTTCATTTTGCCAGAATGCTGAGCAGTTCCATTCGTGTTTTATGCTAATTACTGTTAGTAGTTTGTAAATATACCCATCCATGCTATTTTATTATTAACCGTTACTGTTTTTATATATCATTTGTATATATGAAATCATTGGCCTTATTTATTATATAATATGCCATTCAGCCCTAGCATCGATATGCCTCTGCTACATAGCAACAGAGTTTCCGTCGCTTTAACCATTGGTCTATTTAAAGACATAGAAATAGCCTCACAATAAGTTTTGTTTTATTTGTTCGTAGACTAGAGTTAGTCAAACCAACACCATGTACTGCACTTTTAAATGGGGGTTTTGACTGTCACCATTCAATATAGATATTTTTATGGCAAATTAAACAACCAACCAACAGTCCCACTGGGTTTATACTGAGGCATAATGGCTGCAATTTCTAGGATTTAAGAGAATCGGGATCAGCATGAGTGGAGGGGAACTTGGTGGACTCCTGGCGATCCTGAGGGGAACTTGGTGGACTCCTGGCGATCCTGAGGGGAACTTGGTGGACTCCTGGCGATCCTGAGGGGAACTTGGTGGACTCCTGGCGATCCTGAGGGGAACTTGGTGGACTCCTGGCGATCCTGAGGGGAACTTGGTGGACTCCTGGCGATCCTGAGGGGAACTTGGTGGACTCCTGGCGATCCTGAGGGGAACTTGGTGGACTACTGACGATCACAAGATTCTGGTGGATTTGTTGCACTGATTAATCCAATGTATTACGATTTGACACCAATAATGATAGAACATAGGGGAGCGCAGTAGTGTGAAATGAAGCTTAACAGACCTTAATGGAGCGAAATGGACCTTGATCAACTTGGCAACATGATTTACTCAAGTTTCATCTTATGGATGTACCATGCTTCATTTTCACACCCCAATCGTGCTCCAAGTACACTTAAGTCCTCAAGCATTGCGCTTTTTTGAGTCATGAAAACTGTGGCCACCGCGCCCCAGGGTAAACCGAGGGTCAACCAACCTACAAACTTGCCAACCATCCAAACAAAAAAACCAATCAATAAACCAGCCAAAGATAAAAGAAAAAAAATTATATGTATATATGTTATAGCAACTGCCACTAAGATTAAAGAGACAAAATAGGTCATCGACACGCTACTATATGATTTGCACATCTCTGCTGCTGTTCATGTCCATGTCATTTATATTTATAATTATGTAATAAGCCTCATACTATAGTCTTTACAAGGTTAGCAATGCAAGCTAACGATACGAGATACGTATACTTATACTCGAGAGGTGGAAGTGATCCTAGCTTCCTTCCATAAAAGCTTTACACATGCGGCAACATACAGTGAAGTTTCCTTCTTATGTCTCAAATAGTAAATGGGAACCTTACTGCAAGTTGGTAGTGAGGAACTGAAAAATCACCGGGCCACATGAGGAATCATCCAAGCCAATCGTTTACATTTGTTGTTGGGGAAGTTTTCATGTATTTACTGACTAAAAAGACATTTTACTACATAGTGAAATTACCTATTATTAAATGCAAGACTTGCATGTTCACCTTCCCATGTCCACAAAATGATTTTCAGAAATAGCATCATCATTATACACATCACTCAATGACATAACTGTTAAAAAGCGGAACAGTCACGCTCAAAACAACAACATCAAACTCACAATGAAAAACAAGAAGAATTGCCAAAAAATGTGGAAAAGAGCAACATCGCAGCACATTTCTCTCACACAAACACATACACACACACATCGTGTGACCACATAGTCCATAAACAGATGACTGTGAAAAACACAAGAAACAACCCTCACACGACACACACAAGAACTGAATGACAAAGTAAACAAGTTGCTTTTCTACACTATTATAGGAACTTGAAATTATAAGAAACAATAATAAAACACACACACACACACTACAGCTTGCATTGCTGAATAAATCTGTGACCAACTTTATACAACTAGAGCCATGGGGTAAGCCAACTCTGGGTGAAAGCAGGGTGCACCCTGAGCAGCTCACCAGTCCATCACAGGGCCAATACACACAACCATTCACACTCATGTCCACACCTCGGTGCAATTAGCCTAATGTGCATATCTTTGGACTATGGGAGGAAACCTGAGTACAAGGAGGGCCCCTCTGATGTACTCGTTTCTGATCCTATCCATCCTCGTTACTCCCAAAGAGAACCTCAACATTTTCATCTCTGCTACCTCCAACTCTGCCTCCTGTCTTTTCCCCAGGGCCACTGTTTCTAAACCATACAACATCACTGGCCTCATCACCGTCTTGTACACTGTTCCCTTCATTCTTGCCGATACGCTCCTATCACACATCACACCAGACACTTTTCTCCATCCATTCCAATCTGCCTGCACGCGCTTCTTCATCTCTTTTCCACACTCTCCATTGCTCTGGATTGTTGAGCCTAAGTACTTTAAATCCTCCACCTTCCTTATCTCTGCCCCCTGTAACCTCACCGTTCCTTTTGGGTCCTTGCCGTTCACACACATGTATTCTGTCTTACTGAGGCTAACCTTCATTCCTCTCCTTTCCAGGGCATACCTCCACCTCTCTAGATTTTCCTCCACTTGTTCTCTGCTCTCACTACAGATCACAATGTCATCTGCAAACATCATAGTCCATGGAGATTCTTGTCTCACCTCGTCTGTCAGCCTGTCCATCACCATAGCAAACAAGAAGGGGCTGAGAGCTAACCCTTGATGCAGTCCCACCTCCACCTTGAACTCTTCTGTCACCCCGACAGCACACCTCACCACTGTCTTACATCTCTCATACATGTCCTGCACCACTCTAACATACTTCTCTGCCACTCCAGACTTCCTCATACAATACCACAGTTCTTCTCTCGGCACCCTGTCATATGCTTTCTCCAGATACACACAGAAAAATCCGAAATAGCTCAGACAAAATTTCAGAGTGGATAATTTCAGAACGCTTGTCAGTTTCAATGTCTGACCTTTAACATTGTCAAAATCACCTTGATCTTGTTAATTTCCTCCGGGTTTTTTTTCTATGAACTGCTGGGCACCTGAGAGGTTTTACCACTACTTTTTAAATGAACTGATTCCATAATGAGCACATCATAATTGTTTATCTTTTCACTGAGTCCAATTAGCATTTTTACCCGTGATGTTTCCCAAGTACATCTTTATACATAATGCTTGTAGATACTGTAAATCTTGAGCTGTCCGTCAGAATCCTAAGCCCCGCCTCCATCACAGTGAAACTTGTCCTTAAAGCAGTAAATTCAACTAACACGATGAAACGAAAGATCAATGCTAAACGCTGTCATCACGCCACATTCAAGGCATTTCACCTTGACTCATGGATTCTTCACATTTCTTCTTTGAAGGGAACACGCGTATAAATCTCTTCCCAAGATCAACACAGATACGTACCACAAATCTGGGTTTCAGTCCATTCTCATATTAAAACCTCATAGAGGATGTTTATTTACACTTCCTCAAGGAGAGATCGGAGATGAGATTTATTTTTGATTCTTCATGACTGTGTTGAAGGTAAAGGCTATAAATCCATGTAGGCTGAGATCACTCTCAGATTTTATCTTTTAGTCATAATCATAATAGAACAAGCTAGTCAATATACTCACTCTCTAACACGAAAAGCAAAGCTCCACCCCTCTTTTGCGCCAAGTTTGGGCCAGCAAGAAGCCAATAGCTTTATTTTAGAATTCGATATGATGCTTCCTTTACTGTCCTAAAATTCAAACAACCCTGATTGATGGTGCTGTTTGTTCCACTTAGGACACAGAATATGTCTCGTGTAATCAACATTTGTGTAGCTTTATCTATCAGAATTACGTCATTCTGAAGATAACAATGACTGCGAATGTTAAACAAAAAGACAGGACTTAATAAAAGTTATTCTGATTCAAATCTCTAGATTCTTTTCTGTGTGCAGAATCTTACTGGGAGTGCTCACACCATCTGAGCCATATTTCAACAAAAAGTACACAGGAGTGCACTTTATATTACAGGGCAGGCTGGGGCCCATCTCAATACTGGGTAAAGGCGTGATACATACTGAATAGCTCACAAACCATCGCAGGATGTTCCAAATACAGTGGTACCTCACTTTACGAAAGTCTCACCGAACAAAAAATTCAAGTTACGAAAAGCATTTTCCTAAAATTTTTGTCTCAGGATATGAAACAAATTCACGTTACGAAAGCGGCATCTTAAAAATTCAAACGCGCCATTCAAACATTAAAACTGAATTTACCATGATGCTTTTCGTATAAATGACAGAGTTACTGTTGTTTTATGCTTTTTTTCTTGACTCAGGCTTTTAACCTTCCATAAACATTTGTAAGATTATAACTCTGCTAAGAAGACATGGTCAACATGTGCGCGCACACACGCCCACACACACGTGTGTGTGATTTCCGGTGTGAGTGAAGAGAAGAATCGGGCTCGAGTGATCTTGCAAAGAAATATGGCCAAACCCATCTACCATGGGTACAATATTGAAACAGAAGGAGGTCTTAAAAGGAAAGCTTTTATAATTTTAAAGGGTTTAGGGGTAGTATTGGGAGCCTTGGAACGAATCACGTGTTTTACATGTAAAATGCGGTTCAACTTACGAAATTAACCCGTTCTAGAGCTTCTTTCGTAACCTGCATTTTTTGTAAGGTGAGATACCACTATAGTCTAATGTGCAGGTCTTTGGACTGTAAGAGGAAACCGGAGTACCCAGAGGAGACCCATGGGAGACTGGAGAGAACGCGCAAGCTCCACAAAGACCAAGCCCAGGATTCAAACCCAGGACGTCCTTGCTGTGAGGTGGACATGCTAGCCACAACACCACCATGTTGCTTTCTGTTTATGTAGAAAATGCAAAAACATAAGAGAGATTCTCCTTCTCGCTCTAAACAGCTGGTGGAACATATCTGGGCTCAAAGGCAAGTATGCAATGCTAACAACGTAACCACAAACACAAAAAGCAGAAATGCCCCGGAGTATAATAAACTGTTCTGTGGGTTCATTTACAGAAAGCACTTTTGATCAACTCTTGACAGGAATTCCGCTGATCTTCCAGATCGTTTCTTTCGTGCCACAATTCCCTCGTTTCCAATATTATCCACCAGACTCCAAAATGTGTGATATACTTCATCACTTTTCAACTTTAAGCTATCACAGCACTGAAAATCTCAGCATTGGAAAAGCAGATGGTGTTTGGGCCACTAGCCCGATCAGCGTCGGGGGTTTCACACCGTTTCAGTGCCAGGCATTTAATGTAACCCTGCTATAATGTCAGGATACGGGAAGAGGTTTAAAAAGATCACATGACTTAAAGTCAACTTCTGTTATTTCCCACAAACAAACCGAAATCTGAGGCAACAAAAATCTCCATCCTGACCTTCTCCAATGAGCTCAGTTTATCACGTGTTCATGAATGTGCTGTAAGTTTCGAGTTCTGCTACAGTAAGGTCCAATACTTTCACTACCAGGATATTAAATGGCTCCTTTGGCCATCTCGCATGATTGGATTGAAAATGTAAGACATCCATAAGATGAAGGTTTGTAGCTATAACTTAGTCCTCATCTGTTCAGCTCAGCTCATTAAAACAAACAAAACCAAAAAAAGTATCTCAGCAAATTATTGTTATCAGTTTCAAAGAGGGATGCCTGGATCTCACTGCTTAGGCTGGTGTACCTGTGACCTGAACCCAGATCAAGCGGAAGAAAATGATGATGGTTTCAGAAGAAATATGGAAGTCAGCTATAGACATGTATAATCTCAGCTTGGCTTATAATCAACGAGCTTGGAATACTGGTCAGCTAAGACCATCACCAACATGGTTAGCCTCCACGAATGTTTATCTTTGGTGAGGTCTGTAATGATGTTGTCGTAGACTTGAGTCCGTTTTGCAGAGCTAGAAATGTTCTTTGCTCCCACTAGATCCTTTAGCTATTACTTCCACCATTTTTTGTTTGGCGTACCCCTCATACATCGACAATCTGATGCAATTGGTATTTTTCATACATTGAAAATATTGTCTTCTGGTACCCAAGTGACGTGGCAAAGCCACATGAGACGGTATCAGTTCACCAGTGCTGAGACAGTTGGCGGCTTGGCTGTGATTTACAGTAAGCCTAAAAACTCGTGCCTAGACTAGGCTAGCTGGACCCCAAGTCAAGAGCTTTCTTGAAATGTTGATTGGAGTCTGGAGAGACTGGACTTTCTCCCATTGGCGTCCATAATTTGAGGACATTTTAGAACATCCTCAACCATCACAAAAATGATAATGCTAGTTTTAGGTAGTTCACCAATATACAGAAAACAAAATACACACTCTTGCAGACATAATGACACAGCAAATAAACACCAGCGGGAGTGTAAACATTGCTTATCTCGCGCCGAGGACACACTGTGGTACGGAGCACACACACACACACACACACACACACCTAAAACAGGATGTTTCCCAAATATACATGTATAATTCCCTTTTACTTAGTGACCTGTAATGATTTAATAGCCTTATTATAATAAAGTCAGGTACAGTACCTGCTTATGATCAACAAGTTTTGTAACACTATTAGATTTTTCTTTATTTATTATAAACAATAAAAAAAAATTGATTTTATGATGACTATGTATTGTCACAGCATTTTAATTCCTTCTTTTCAGTGCTTAATTTCTTTATGAGGATGTAAAAAAGAGAAAGACAAAGTCGACTCAAAATCACCATTTCATTATAAAATATTTTATATATATCTATTTATACACACACACACTATGTGTATACGTACAGACATACACACTATGTGTCTACATACACACACCATGTGTGTGTGAGATATATATATATAAAATATGGCCCCTTATGATGTGCCAGGGAAATCCAGGGCATACATCATTACAGTCACGCACAAACTACGCCAAACTTGAGCTTCTAAATATTTCTCAAACAGAAATAATATTTACACAACCTCGACACGAACTGAAGTAAATCCACTTCAAATGGACTGTAAACACACCACTGAATATCCGCTAATGTCCTTCACTGAATCGTTTAAACATCAACCATTAAATTATTAAACAATAAATGTATCAAAACCACAAAACTAAAAAATTATTATTATTTTGAAATGTTTAATATAAGAATGTACATTATTCAGTTAATGACCACATTGTGGTTTAGCGGTTAGCATATCCACTTCACATTAACCATGGTTGGAGTCCTGGAGTTTGCATGTTCTTCCCGTGTTTGTGTGGGTTTCCTCCGGGTACTCCAGTTTCCTCCAACAGTCCAAAGACATGCATATTAGACTAACTAGCTGTCCCAAATTGACCCAGCTGTGGATGTGGGTGTGAATGGTTGTTTGTATTGCCCTGCAATAGTCAGGTGAGCTGTTTAGGGTGTGCCCCACCTTCGCTCAGTGTCAGGTGAGATGTTCCATGATCCAGCTTAGCTAGATGGTATATATGAATGCTAAATAAGCAAAGTGACGAGTAGCTTTAGCCAGGTTTTCTGATTCATTGCTTCCAGACCCCTATATTGCATAGTCTATGTTGGTACTGACTTACTAGTCATTTTTAAGGCTGTATTACTAGCCTAGTACACTATATTACATTTAAACAGCACATACTGTATACTGGAACAGTGTGCAGTGGGCTGGACACCAGTATGGGGTTTTGAACACATTAGCACTCTGACATTCAGAGCAAATCCCTTTTAAAGTGTTTGTTCTGTCTGAAAGGTTAAGAATACGAAGAAATATTAAAAAGGTTGTGATTAAATATTGTGACAGTGTTAAGACACCGAGTTGAGACCTGCTCCGACACGATTGTACTGTTGTGTATCCATGCACAGATTACAGGACTCAAGAACGAAACACATTTCACACATAAAACAGCCTTAAGCTCCACACACACACACACACACACACACACACACACACACACACACACACAATTTCAGTTGGCACAAGACAGATTACATAGAAGCACAAACAGAGAGGTGGCATTGATGGTGGCGTGGGTTAACCACAAGGATTTTTTTCGACTATTAAAGTGGTGAAGCGAGCTGATCACCCGATTTTGACATACGCTACACCAGTGATTCCGATTCTTTTCAGTGAATCATTACAAGGAGACTCTCCAATCTGAGTCTCGAATATTTTCCGAAAAACGTCAGCGATACGACCAATAACCTGCCCAGCTGACGTTCAGAAATCTGCCACGGCCGCCATGAAACACGTCAAGCACTTCTGTCTGCTCAAACGAACAAAAAGAAAAAGGTTAAAACCTTACTTTTTACTGGTCTCACACACATCCGTGATGTTGGAGAAGAGGTGGTGGTGGTCTGTCTTGGTCATAGTGTTGCGGAGTTCTGGTGAGTCTTTAAACAGACGGATGAGAATCATGAGGCTGTGCAGGTAGCTGTGTTCTGATGAGATCACCTCAAATATCGCCTGAAAAATACACCAGATTTAATACTGATTAAAAACTCCAGCTGTAATGATATCGTTAGGGAATTTATTAATGACTCCAGAGCTCCTTGGCAAAAGTAAATGTTCTCGTCATTGTTGGCTTGTCTGTCTGCCTGTCTATTTGTGATCAACTTTATTAATATGAGATAAGATAAGATACTTTATTATCCTGGGGAAATTTTGGTTACATCGTAAAACACATAGTACACAACAAAACACTGAATCACAATGTACATTTCAACAAACACTAATATCATACATAAATAAATCAATATAATACAAAGAGCAGTAAAATACATGTGTATGAATGACAAGGACCCAACAGGAACGATGAGGTTACAGGGAGCAGAGATAAGGAATGTGGAGGATTTTAAGTACTTTGGCTCAACGATCCAGAGCAATGGAGAGTGTGGAAAAGAGGTGAAGAAGCGTGTGCAGACTGGTTGGAATGGTTGGAGAAAAGTGTCCGGTATGATGTGTGATAGGAAGGTATCGGCAAGAATGAAAGGAAAAGTGTACAAGACGGTGTTGAGGCCTTCGATGTTGTATGGGTTAGAAACAGTGGCCCTGGGGAAAAGACAGGAGGCACAGCTGGAGGTAGCAGAGATGAAAATGTTGAGGTTCTCTTTGGGAGTAACGAGGATGGATAGGATCAGGAATGAGCACATCAGAGGGACAGCATGTTTAAGACGTTTTTGTAGACAAAGTCAGAGAGGCTAGATTGAGATGGTTTGGACATGTACAGAGGAGGGATAGTGAGTATATTGGTCGTAGGATGCTGAGGTTGGAACTACCAGGCAGAAGGCCCAGAGGAAGACCAAAGAGAAGATTTATGGATGTGGTGAAGGAGGACATGAAGGCAGTTGGTGTAAGAGAAGATGATGCAGAGGACAGGGTGAGATGGAAGCAGATGATTCGCTGTGGCAAACCCTGAAGGGAACAGCCGAAAGGAAAAGAAGAAGAATAGAGAAAGTGAGAACTGTTATTTACAATTTTCTGATAGCAGATAGAAGTTACTGATTCTGAGCCAATGATTTTTCATGTGTTAACAATTTTGTTGAGTTTAAATTTGTTGGTTTGGTAACCTGTCCGTTCAAAACAAAGTACAGTGAGTCGTCGACTACGACCGCTTTTGGTTCCGGCATACCGGTCATAAATCGATCTGGTCGTATGTCGACTTTTCATCCAAATACACTCACGCCAAACAAAAACAGATGAATAAATCTTTCGCATTTAAATCTATACATCTATTTTCAATTCCAAGTCACTGTGACACGCAGCGGAGAGCCAATCCTTTCTGTACTCCACTGTGTAGGCGGGTCCGATAGCTTCAAACTCCAATTTTATTGGATTATAACAACAGCCACAGACTGCGCGTGTTGTTTGAATAAAGAGATAAATTTCCCTCGTTTTGATCGGCTCATTTCTATGAAGCCAAGCACAGCTGGCAAGCAAACACAAATGGACAGACATGGAAAACCTTCAACCCGCAGATTGCCAAAACTTGGGATGCGCTTCCTGTCACATAACACTGCAGCGTGTGAGTCCAATAAAATTAGAGTTTCAAGGTATCAGACCCGCCCACACAGAAAGGATTGGCTCTCCGCTTCGCACTACAGTGATGTGGCATTGAAAGTAGATGCATAGATTTACTCTGAGCAGTTAGAAAGTGAAGCTGCATCATCTCCTGCTTGGCATTTTAAGACGGTGGCGCTGCCGGCAGCACAAACAACTGTCATCCACAACACTCGCACTGCACTGCCATTAATCATGCCTCACCACTTTTGCGGTTGTAAAGTCGATCAGACGTAAATCGCATAGATGGAAATTATTATATATTTCAGGAAATAGGGTCCAAAGAATTACAAAGATTTCCTGAAATCTATAATAATTTCCATTGCTTTTTTTAGTGTTCAAGATCAAAAAGTTATCTTTACACCAAATTTGTAAAGTTAGAAGCCTCATTTTTGTAGTCAAGGTCAGCAGATTTAAGAAGTGAAACAATAGCGACATCATCAGCAAATTTGATGTTAAATAATGCACATATTTTATTGTATCTGTAATGAAGGGGCTGAGGATAGCCCAAAGTAACACCATTAGATTTTCGGGATGAGCCGGATCAAATTATGTATTCAGGAATTTTTAAAAGATTCTTTAACATTGTGAGATGTAATGAATAATGTATTACGACAAGCTCGGCAGGGGGTGCTGTTTAATTTCCGACATTTATGTTTTCTTTTTGTGCTACTGTACGCGTTCTTGGGATTAGACGAGACGTACTACCCTTCACTCTCCACACCTATCAGAGACTTTTGGGCTCCCAGTCATCAGTTCACCGGTTATCCTCAAGTTACCACTTCACTCTGCAAACACCATACAAGACCTACTTTGACCAAGCTGCCCAGCCATCTCGGTGCTGCATTTAGGGGAGCACCAGTGGGAGTGTTAGGTGATTCATTAAATACTGATTAAGTGTGCACTAACCAGCATAACGGAAACAAGGCACAGTAATGTTGACGGATCTGAAGGGAAAAGCTGTGGACTGATAAGTCCAATGGTGATAATGTTAAACTATTTAATAGCACAGTGTTTGACAATGCTTTAGACCTTAATGTACTCTGATATGACAAGGTCTAATATGTTACGGCTATATTAGGGTGTGTTTTGTAGTCAGTGGGACACGAAGTCTATTTATCAGCCCTTATGTTTACACTAAGTATGATTTATGAGTTTAATACGCATATCTCTAATGGACGGTGGTTACTAAGTGGACAGTGGGGAGACTGTGCTGAGCAGTATGAACACACACATACATTCTTGTATCATAATGGCCTGAAGAGCACTCCAACAAAAACCAGCTGCTCAAAGTGCTATCTTTTAAAGCACTCTGAGGACGAGGGGGATGGACAGAGAGAGGAAAAAGGATGAAAGTAGAGAGACATATAGAAAGAACACAGAAGTAAATTACCTCTTGTCTCTTGCGTTCTTCTTGGCTCAGCCGGTCACATACTCCACTTTTTTTCACCTGGAACGAAGCGTTGAAGTCTAATGAGCACAAGATAGGACTTAAGGTCTAAGTTTAGCCATCGTGTTAGCACTTGGCTGTAATTACATGACAGAACAAACAGATGGCCAGATTGCCATCATACATGTTTACACAGCATAATAATTAACCAATCTCTAGCTGGCATGCAAGCGAACTTAGCTCATCATTGTACACACAGTTTACATAACAGGAGAATGCTTGCAGGTTTGTTAGCACAGGGTTTAAAGGTACAGTGTGTAATGTTTTGAAGGCCTCATTAGCAGAAATTAAGTCATTCATTAATAGATAAGCTTTCATAAATTTATAATGATTAGAAAAGTGGGAAAGTTAAATATTTTAACCTTAGAATAAGCTATTTATATCTACATGGGGATTGGTTCCCCTTTCATCAACGCCACCATCCTGCAACGCCATGTTTCAACAGTAGCCCAGAACCATATAGACTTCAAAGGGGAAGGTCAGGAATGAAATTTCAGTTGGTTGCAATCTGAAACCACACCACTAGATGGTGTTGGATACCACTGTATTTCATACACACTGTGCCTTTAATTGCAATTTTTTATCCAAACCTAAATCAGCATGCCAGCAAACATTCATCATTTGTTCATTTTCTGAACCTCTTAATCCTAATTATGGTTGTGGGGAGGCTGGTGCCCATCTCAGCCTACTCTGAGCAAGGGCAGACTACACCCTGTACAGCTTGCAAGGCCATCACTATCATTACACTGTATAACATTATTGCTAGATTGCTCGAGTTTGGTATTACATTTGATGTTTATGGCATTTGGCTGTTATAGGGAACGTCAGCACAGCAGTTTAATGATTAGGACATTCACTTTACAGCAAGAAGGTCCGGTGTTCGAGTCTTCAGCAGTTCCAAATTGCACCTAGATGTGAATGGTTGTGTGTGCATGTATTGGACCTACGATGGTCTGGAGAGCTGTTAAATGGTGTATCATGCCGATGTCCAGTGTTGGTGAATGAAATGGGCTCAGCCTCCCTGAAAACCTGATAGGATTAAGTGGTTAGACAAATGAATGAGTGTGATGGGGGGTGGGGGGGTGGTCCTGTTCCCAACTCAGAAACTAAATCAACAACAGCCCTACAAATAGCCAGCGACTTAGGTGCTGCAGAGTATTACAGCAATAGTCGCTAATGCAGCACAGTCAGTTTTAATCAGAAGAGGAGACAGAGGAAGAGGAGAGAGAACAAAAATTAAAAGGCACTAAAAGGAGTAAACATTATAGCTTGTGAGGAAACTAAAAAGTGAAGGATGCTAGAATCAGATATCAGCTCACTGCAACAAAGACATCCTTCATACACCTGGTTTTCCCTCCATTTTGTGTTCACGGTTTGTTGTTGTTTTAAAGAAAAAAGTAAATAAAACCTCTTTACTTTACGAGTTGATGGAGCCCAGATGTGTATACAGCATGTCCAGACATTTACAAGAGCTTCTATTTGCACACTGTGAAATTATACTAAAATAATCATGTGTATAATGTGCGTGTGTGTGTGTGAACGGACTGAAATAAAACAATTTCCCCTGATCAAGTTTCCTCCAGAGAGTCTGCAGACACCTGAGCCACATTCTGTTCATTCATAACCAGACCAGAAAAACAAGAACGTAAAGTCCCAGCGTTATAAGAGATGGCCGTCTGAAAAGCTGCTGCTGCATTATGTCCAACAAAACCTTCCAAAATCAGCAGCACCCAAACCCATGGATCAAATTATATTAAACACTGTAAGGAAATCAGAAGTGGGGTTCAAAGGATCACACCACGCCCCAGGGATAAAGCCTTAATGGAACTGGATAATCTGTACACAACCCAAACACCACTAAAGAACATTCTGTCCAAAGCCTCAACCGGCTGAAAACTGAAACTGAAAGCAGAAACTGAGTTCTGAAACATCTGGATGTCCATGATGAACATTGATGTCCATCTAAATTCAGCATTAAATGATAAACAGAGAAACTATTCTACAGGGCTTCAATAGCTATAAATACCTTTATAATATAATATAATATAATATATATACACACACACACACACACACACACACAGAGGTACTTCACCTTACGAAATTAACCCGTTCCAGGAGTGGTTTCGTAACCTGGATTTTTCGTAAGTGGAACCGCATTTTACATGAAAAACGCGTGATTCGTTCCAAGGCCCGTGATACTACCCCCTAAACCCTTTAAAGATTATAAAACTATACCTTTTAAGGCCTGCTTCTGCTTCAATATCGTGGGTTTGTCCATATTCCTTTGCGATATCACTCAACTGCATGCCACAAGCCCACTTCTTTTCACTCGCACCGGGAATCATGCGCGCGCGTGTTGACTATGTCTTCTTAGCAGAGTAATAATCTTACAAATGTTTATGCAAGGTTAAAAGCCTGAGCCAAAAAATAAAGTTGCAATGAGCACACTCAAAAAAACTCACAAAACAACAGTAACTCTGCCCTTTACATGAAAAGCATCATGGGTATTATGGCGATACAGCTCCATAATAGCCAATGGGAGGGAGCTGTGTCATACCTCCTGGCCAATGGGAGGCCAGCAGGGTGGGATGTTGGGAGATAGCCAATGGGAGAGCAAGTCTGGCATTGTTTGAATTTTTGAGATGTCGCTTTTGTAACGTGAACTTGTTTCGTATCCTGAGATGAAAATTTTAGGAAAATGGGTTTCGTAACCTGGATTTTTCGTTTGTTGGGACTTTCGTAGGGTGAGGTACCACTGTGTGTGTGTGTATATATATATATATATATATATACACACACATACATATACACACACACACACACACACACACACCTTTATATAAAAACCTTAGCATCCTCAAAAACACAAAACAGTCAGTCATCCAAGCCAATGACAATCCAAATTGTACTGTGTGCTGATGCTTATAAGGAACACATGACCTCCATGAAATTATTTCCACCGCTAATTGCGCACAGTGACTGTGACATAGTGGTTAGCACATCCGCCTCACAGCAAGAAGGTCCTAAGGACCAATTCTTGAGCTCAGCAAGGGTGTTTCTATGTGGAGTTTGTAATGTTCACACTATGCTACATGGGTTCCTCTGGGAACTCCGGTTTCCTCCCACAGTCCAAAGACATGAACATTCGACTAATGGACTGTTCCAAATTATCCCAGCTGTGAATAGCTGTGTGTACAGTACGTTTGTTTTTTGATGGACAGGCAAGCTATTCAAGGGTGTATCCCCCTGCACCCAAAGAGTGGGCTAAGATGAGGCTCCACACCTTGTTGAAATGAGCAGTTTAATTAAGTTTAATACCTCATAACAAATCCACACAGAATTAACAACTGGGGGGGTCTGTATTTATACTATAGGAGGATAGAATCAATTTTGTTTTCAAGTCCATCACAAACCAAACTTTGATCAGGATGCACGGTGGTGTTTTCCCATCTCAGTTAATACAGATTTATGAAAAATATTTTGCAGAAATGACAGTAAAATAAAGAGGGTGGGGCTCCAGAGTGGCATATCGACAAGGTAAGCAACTATTAACCCAGAGATTTGCAAGTTCAAATCTGAATTAATGCCACAGCCATCCTTCTCTGGGAGTCCATTGGAGCTAATTGGCAGAGCTCTCACTGGAGGGAGGGACAGCATATGCTCACTTCCCTGTCTCTCACAGCGATCACCAACCAATCATGGTTGTTTATAAGCTCAATTATACGAAGGGGCTGATAGTGCTTTCCCTCCAATTGTGTTAGACCGCTGCCAAATGCGCATGCACCGCTGTTCAATAATGCTTTCACCCCTCCCTTTTGGTCGTGTGATAGGGAAGGTGATACTTGATGGGTAGGAATCCACTAAATTAGGGAGAAATTGAGGGGGACTCCCAAAAAAAAAAAAAAAAAAGAGGGGAGTGAGATGCCTTGGTAGAGGTTTGCACTCTCCATGTACTTCTAGTTTGTCATTAAATACTAACTGAAAATAATTATCTTTTAAATCTCACCATGACAGGAAAGATAATGCAAACATGGGCATTGACAGAGCAAGCATGTGCCACGAAGTCCTTTGTGATGTTTGGTATTTAAACAATGCTGTTATAAAAAGAACACACATATTAGAATGTAGATATGATATTTATGCATCATGCTCCACTGAGTCATGCACTGCTACACCTCTTAAATAGTTTCGCATTAATTAAGAGGACGGCTTCGCTAATGGAACACTAGTTTTTGTGAGATTCAGTGTCCATACAAAAACACCCTCTAAACCTATCGCTTTGGACATGGGATATACGGTGGGACCCTGTCCCATTCGTGGGTCCATTAGCAAAGCCGTACACATAAATAAAAGAAAGACTCTTCTTTTGTGGTCTAAAATCTGATTCGAATCTGTGCTAGTGGAGAAAATTCTCTTTCTCTCTCTCTCCCTCCCCCTCTACCCCTCTCTCTCCTCTTTCCTCCCCCCACTTAATCTCTCTCGATCACACACTCGCTCTGTCTGTCTTAATCCGTCTTTCTCTCACTCACTCCATCTGTCTCTCTTTTGTTCTCTCGCTCTCTCTCTCTCTCTCTCTGTCTTTCACTGCCTCTCTCTTCCATTATATCCTCATGATAGTGCCCCGCAAACCTTCAGGACAAACAGAACGGATGATGAAAGAAAAGACTGGAAACACAGAGGAAGAGAAAAAGAGAAGGATGATAGTTGGAGCTCTTCACGAAACACTTTCAAGCAACAAGTCTTCAGCATCTGAACTTTCACCTAAACTCTATTAGAGCACCCCGAGCACCAGGAGGCAAAGTACACTCGGAGATCAGGTGATGTCATGAAGTATGGTCCGTGTTCTAAATGCCTTTTTTTTTCTCTCATGGCCCCAGAATACCGGACATTCCCGAGAAACCCCGGAGCAGTCGAAAATAAGAAATCAGGTGCTAAGATTAGTCACAACTCCAAGACTACCTGGGAGGGAGTGGGGCATTCAAAAATCCATGAGGTCATGCAGGTTCAAGAGAGGAAAACAAAATCACTTTGTTGTTTTTATTACTTTGTTGTTATTTGAAAACAAATCAGATGCCTCCTGGCTTCTCTTCCCAAAATCTTGATAGGAAATGTGAATCGACATAGACGTGACATCCTGAATCACTAAAGCATTTAAAACACACACAACTCTCCTGGTATCAGCATCACAACTTGCAGCTGAAGCATCAAGCAGTGACTTCAGTCAGGTGCTAAATTAAAGAAAGGAAGCATCACCACAGGAAGGAACTTTCTGGTACGTTCTTCGCAATGGGTCGTGGAAGAGCAGACACAGGATCAAAAAATCTCAGGATACTACTATACGCGTGAAACGCTCATCCGCTCAAAATGTGCTTGTCCTTCATCTGAAACCTTACATTAACCCCACAGAACATATCTCCATCATCTCCATAAATCTGCTGCCAAACTTTCTACATACACCCTCAACAGTGATTCCATCAGCACATCTCAACAGGATGGACTTCATGCTTACGCAAATCAAGGCAATTCACCAATATTCCCCAAAGTGCGTGCGTGTGCACACAGGTGTTTTTAATCTGACCACATACACAGCCAGCTTTTACTCCTTTACTTATCTTCTTCTTGCTTGGGTTCCGTGTGTCTCGGTCTCTGTGTGTCTCGGTCTCTGTGTGTCTCGGTCTCTGTGTGTCTCGGTCTCTGTGTGTCTCGGTCTCTGTGTGTCTCGGTCTCTGTGTGTCTCGGTCTCTGTGTGTCTCGGTCTCTGTGTGTCTCGGTCTCTGTGTGTCTCGGTCTCTGTGTGTCTCGGTCTCTGTGTGTCTCGGTCTCTGTGTGTCTCGGTCTCTGTGTGTCTCGGTCTCAGTTTCATGCGCTAAAGTGGATAACATCATTAAAGTCTTCCATCATTCCAGCTTTTAACCTGATTACATAATATCACAAACAGAAGTCTTCAAGAATCATGACCGATCCCACCTTCCACATTTTCTGCATTTTTTCCACAGGGAATAATCTGTCAGAATTCAAGCAGGGAGCTGTGCCCTGACTGGAGCCATTTCTCTCAGGATGGAGAAACTCTCTGCCTTTTCCTTCCTCTCATTATGACCATCTCAGGTTATTTAAAATAATATTAATTTAATTTGTGTTAGCAATTACTAACAGCAACCTCTTTTTAAAAATTGTTTAAGCAAGAATAATAATAATAAATTTTGATTCTATCTTTGGGACCTAACATGTATTAACTGTCTGCCTTCCATTCCCGTCTCTCCCCCCTCCTCCTCTACTGCATCACTGTTTTCCTTTCTCGCTCCATGTCTCGCTCCATCACTCAGTGATTGGGACTCCTGTGTGACTGGACTGAACCACATTCCTCCAAACCTCGGCATTCCCCAAGTCCACTACTACGTTTTTTTACTCGTGTATAAGCATATGCTGAACTTTAAAAATGTGTGTGTGTGTGTGTGTGTGTGTGTGTCCAGCAATATACACACACAGACACACACACACACACACACACACACACACACACACACACAATGTCAGAAATGTCTGACGTTACACCTTTGGGTGGTGCGCTGGTTGGTATTTATGGTGTTTGATGACAGGATTAAGGTACGAGATGTTTGTTCAACTGCCCACTGTGGATCGGTGTTAAAGTGTGTGTGTGTGTGTGTGTGTGTGTGTGTGTGTGTGTGTTCATGCATGGATATACAGTAATAGTAAAATTAAATAAGTGTTATGAGTGTTTACTCTACTGAACTTGAAGTATACTCGGAGTGTGAGATTACAACAGAATGCAATAAAAACTTAATTTTTTAAGTTAAGGTTCATAAAGTGGTGTTTAACTTTTTTGTTGTTGTTCTGTTGGTTTTTTTTTTATTTTTTTTATTTATTTTTTTTTTTTTGCAGTGATGCACTTCTTTCTTCTGAATAGGGATAAACACAATTCCAAATGTACCCAATGGACACAAGGAGAAACATGTGCTCAGGATTGAGCTGTGATGCAACAACCCATGGACCCCCCCCATTTCCCCCAGTGTTACTCTAACTCTACACTGGTTGGGTTAAACTGTGTGTTAAAGCATGTTTGTTGTGTCTTACCACACTGAGCTGACTCCAGGACGTCCTCAGGGGTTTGTACTGCACCACGATGCCCTTGTCTGCTTTGGGTTCCCTTGACTCAGCATCCTCATCAGAGTCATTGTGCAGTGCCTTCTCCTGGTAATTCTGATACAGAACTTCATCTTCTGTAGAAATTACCACACACACTTATACAGTACAGTACTGGCCATAGCAGTTTATGGTCTATTAGCATATGTTAATTCGTAATACATAGTTGCCAGATTGGATTTTTCCACCTCCATTCTCAACTGATTATACAAAATACAGTAGGTGACCCAATCAAGTGAAACACTGCTTGTCACCAATTAGATTATTTTGAATAAACAGCTCCATAAAAGAAATCAGCAACTCTCTCTATTTGACTCTGAGTGTTTTTTATAAACCTCATATCAACTCTGTACCATATAGTCAGCGAATCAAATAGCACATCAACTCTTTTCACTTTAAGGGAAATCATAATGCATTTTGATTTTTTTATTATTATTATTTTGATTTAATATACTGTGTTAATCCCATCAGATAAATTATTTCTTATGTATTTAACCTATCCAAACTGAGCATGCACACACACACACACACACACAGTAACAAACAGTGAGCACACATACTAAGAGCAGGCTGTCACACATATTGGGGCGCCTGGAGAGCAGTTGGGGGTGCGGTGCTTTGCTCAAGAGCACTTCAGCCATTTATATGGAGGACGGGAAGGTGCAGCTCACTCCCCCAACATCCCCCGGGATTCAAACTAGTGACCTTCTGATCCCAAAGCCACTTCTCTAACCATTAGGTTATGGATGCTGCAAAGTGAACCAAACATTTTGCCAAAAAGCACCGAGTTTTGCTGGATATCATTTGAAATTTTTAGTGAATTGAATTATTTATTGTAGCGTGTATTTATAAATATTTATAAAATAAAACCCTTGGCGGGACATTTTGATATTTGACATTTTGAACAGGATGCAGTTGTAGGTGATTGTTGCTCGCTTGACAACCCAAAAATACATAAATAAATAAATAAAAATATGCCCACCAGCAGTAGCATTTAACAATTCCAATATAAAAAATGTGACCTTGTGACCTTCATACAAGGTCACGGTGACCCATATACAATCCCACCCTAATCACCAATGAGAGGCATCCGTACACCATCTCTGTTTATCCCATGCCTTTTCCTTCCAAAGTGACTACACTAATAAATTGCATGAACGGACAGACAAATGGATATCTATCGCGCCGGCTACACAAGGGGCTGAAAACATCCTTCATTTATAAGAAATTGGATGCAATATAAGATGCAAAATAATGAATGTGGCCTACACGGAAAATGAGGCATAGGATGTGTCAAGTTGTTTTAAGGCATTGGCATATAAATGTAGCCAGTGGTGTGAAGTAGCTGCCTGTGGCAAAGATATTGATCACAGGAAGGGAAATTAAACATGAAAAGAAACCGATTTTGGCGACTGAGACAGAGATGAAATGGTGTCTGAAAGTGTGTGAACAGTGTAGCACCACTAACAAACCTTGGTTTCGCAACCTGGTCCAAATGGTATACCTACAACATTACAGTTCTTCATGACCTATGTCAGGGTTTCTGTGTGAAAACTGGATGATTTCCATATTCGGGATTCAAACCAACCCTTCTTGCTATGTCATCAGGCTGCCATGTGTGCATGTGTTTGTTACACACACACAAACACACACACACACACACACACACACACTATGTATGAGTGTGTGAATAAAATACCTAAAAGGTGGCCAATAAACGTAGCTAGAAGGTGCGTGTTATTAATAAACTGGCAGCACAACATTAAATGACTCAAAATAAATGTTTGTCATAACTGTGACATTTGAGACAATAGTGAGACAGCAACAAAAACAATAACCCATTCATGTCTTTATCATTTTCCTATAATCGAAGAGCACAAAATGTGTTTTCAGTTTCAATTACTGGAATAAGGTTCAGCCCCTCTTGAGATGGGTGGTTCCAGGTACCAAGCTATGGGTTGAGAAGACTTCGACTATATCTAGTGGGTATCTCTCCACACACCAGCTGAGGTTCCTTCCCTGACAGAGAGGTGACATTTCATGTCCCAAGAGTCAGAGCCAGTAGCCAAGAATCGGTCTGACCAGAACCATGCCTTTAGGCCCCTCCATAGGCCGACCCACATCTCCTCTTTCAGTTGGGCTCGGCTGGGCTTTATGTGCAGAAGCCCAACCACCAGGCATTCGCCCTCGAGTCCCTCCTCCAGGACTGGCTCCAGAAGGGGACCCTGGTGACCTGCTTCTGGGCAAGGGAAACCGTTTCCTTAAGTTTTCCTTCATCGAAGTCTTTTGAGCTGTGCTTCGTCTGGACCTTCAACTAGGATCCGTTTGCCTTGGGTGACCCTATCAGGGGCATAATGCTCCGGACAACATAGATCATTAGGACACACAATCCCCACAACCACGATAAGATAGCGATTCAAGGAGGGGATTTTTTTTTTTTTTTGTAGATTTAGACAAGGCTTTCGATCGTGTCCCCCGGATTATCTTGAGGGACATGCTCCAGGAGCACGGCATTATGGACCCATTGATACGGGCCCATCCGGTCACTGTATCACCGAAACCAGAGTTTGCGCCGCATTGGCAACAACAGGTTGAATTAATTTCCGGTGAGAGTAGGAGTCTGCCAAAGATGTCCTTTGTCACCAATTCTGTTCATAATTTTTATAGATGAAATTTCTAGGTGCAGCTGAGGTACCGAAGGATTCTGGTTTGGTGACCATCCGATCTCGTCTCTGCTTTTTGCGGATGTCCTTTTGGCTTC
The DNA here is from genome assembly GCA_024760905.1 of Plotosus lineatus. Lineage (NCBI taxonomy): Eukaryota > Metazoa > Chordata > Actinopteri > Siluriformes > Plotosidae > Plotosus > Plotosus lineatus. The sequence goes on from CM045739.1 coordinate 21,916,788, forward strand.
ATCAATTCGGGACCTCCAGCTCTCAATGCAGCAATTTGCAGTAGATTGTGAAGCAGCCAGGATGAGAATCAGCACCTCCAAGTCCGAGGCCATGGCTCTCAGACGGGAAAGGCTGGAAAGCACCCTCCGGGTATAGAATGAGGTCCTGCCCCAAGTGGAGGATTATCTCGTCTCTCGTTCACGAGTGAGGGAAGGCTGGAGCGGGAGATCGACAGGCAGATCGCTGCAGCCTCTGCTGTAAAGTGGAGCCTGTACCGGTCCGTCATGGTGAAGAGGGAGCTGAGCTGCAAGGCAAAGCTCTGAATTTACCAGTCAATCTACTTTCCAACCCTTAGCTATGGTCACGAGCTTTGGGTAGTGACTGAAAGAACAAGATTGCGGATACAAGTGGCTGAAATGAGCTTCCTTTGCCATGAGGCGGGGGCTCTCCCTTAGAGATAGAGTGAAAAGCTCAGCCATCCGGGAGGAGTTTGGAGTAGAACCGCTACTTCTCCGCATTGAGAGGAGCCAGTTGAGATGACTCTGGCATCTGGTTAGAGTGCCTCCCAAACACCTCCCTGGTGTGGTGTTTCTGGCATGTCCAACCAGGAAGAGACCCTGGGGTCGACCTAGAATACGTTGGAGGGATTATGCCTCTCGGCTGGTCTGGGAATGCCTCTGTGTCCCCCCCCCAGAAGAGCTGTAGGAAGTAACTAGGGGAGGGATGTCTGGAC
>CM045739.1:21922500-21960000 GCA_024760905.1 Plotosus lineatus
AGTTGTATCATTCTAGTTTATGTGGAGGGTACCTAGACCTGAGGTAACCCTTAAAAAGTCTACTAACAAATGTTTCTCCATTTAGAAAAGGTTCCTGTCCAGAGAGCGAGAATTAGAAGCTTTCTAGCATTCTGCAGATTGTAGTTTAAAAAAAAAAAAAAAAGGTTCTGCAAACAAGCTTCCAGGTAAAATCCCTTCTGAAATATTAAACGTACAAATCAACCCCAATTATATTTACCACCAGGTCACAATCTTATCTTTAATGTTCCCGAAATAAATAAAAAGTACACTCGCCTTGCTTTTGGTGGTTTGTGGACTCCTGGATCCTTCCTTTACCTCTGTGACCTCTTTGAGGTTAGAAGGGACTTCCAGGTCTACACCACTGACCACTGCCCGGCGGTATGATGTAGACCTCAGACCCCTCTTGAACAACCCGGGTGCATCCTCACCATCTGCCTCCTCAAAATCCTTACTGCTGGAGAAGAAGGAGCCACTCTCCACCATACTGCGGGCTCGAAGGGAACGACTAGAAAGATCCATCAGCCCCCCAGATTGTCCGTTTTTTCCTGGTCGAGTTTCAGACACCAAGTTGAGTGGAATGAGCTGCTGGGTGCCCATCTTTAATGCAGCAGGACTGTGTGTACTAAGGATCATGCGGGGCATTGGTGACTTGACATCTGACCCCTGGGAGGAGCCTGAGGACTGGCGTGAAAGTAGAGTTACTGTGCTGTCTTCAGACGGAGACAGAGATGGAGGGGTAAAGGGCTCAGATGGTGTGCTGGGAATGGAAGAGGAAGATGAGCAAGAGGAAGGTGAAGGAAGACTGGACATGGAGCTATGAGATGACGGTGTTCGAAGAGCGAGTCGAGGAGAGCGCTGCTCTGGGGAGTTCTGGGAGGGAGAGATAGATTTCTGTGGAGCTCGAAAATCTGATATCAAGGACGAGTCCCCAAAAACAATCTGGTCCCTCTGGGAGCTGAGGGTAAATGGATTGGAGAGGTGCTTTATTGGATCCCAATCTCTTTTGGTCTCCTTTTTGCTCAGGCCATTTGAAGTAGTTGTTGCCAGAATGGATTTAGGCACCTGGTTATTGTCCACAGAGTCATTATTATTGTCTGATCTGAACCTAGCCAGAGAAAAGCGTCCACTGGATAGATGCCCAATACTAATACTCCTTACAACTCGAGTCTTACGGACAGGTTGGCTCAAAACATGTTTGATCACCATGGTTCCTTGTGGAGTAGTGATTGTCTCTGGTGGTTGTGTGAGAGTAAAAGAGTAGTTGTCCTCCACGGGGAAATCGGTCATAAGGACACCGTCGATCTGATAACTCAAAGGTCTTGGCTTGGGTTTCAGGTTGCCGTTTGAGACTTGGCCTGTGGCACGCTTTCTCCACAAAGGAGTGATGCTGCTGCTGCTGCTGCTGCCACTGCTGCCACTGCTGTTGTTGTTACTGTTATTGTTGGAAAGATCGACCTCGTTGCCAAAATCCATAGCAAGGTCACTGTGTAAACATAGCAGTCTAACATGAAACCAGGACAAGATTAATTTGTCAGCAGTAAACCACAGTTTCCTGTTACTATCTCTGATTACTTATTAACCAAATAGAGGTAAGAGTTGAACAAGTCCTGTTAAATAAATATTCATGAGGGAAAGAAAACCTCATGTCTGAGGTCTTTGGGAATAAAAAATAAAAACTATGAAAGGTCCTTCTTCTAGATTATTGCACGTAATAATAATAATAATAATAATAATAATAATAATAATAATAAAGGGTAATAAACGGCCCTCCCCTGTGTTGCTTGGGCGGTACAATCATACTTCGTACATATCTTGTACATTTCCCATTAAAATAAGGCAGGAATATCACATTAATTTTCAGTCAGGGTCACATCACTTAATTTCTACTTTATCAAGGACCAAATAATTATGGAACATTATCAACATCCCTTCTCTGTAATTGATGGAAAGGAAGTTCGACAATCAGTTTCTTTGAAAGCTCTCTCGGGCAACATAAATTGAGTTGGTGGGCCAGATTTCGCCCACAGCCCTCGAATTTCACTCTCACACACACACACAACAAGAGCTTATGGAGCAGTTTCATTAAAGTGGTTTACTAGGCCATCAGCAGCCCCCCCACCCCACCCCTCAATTATGCCTCAGCTCTCTTGAAACTTCATGTGGACGCACTTCAGTGGTTCAAGGTTGTTCCCAAACATTACTATTTAACCATGTGAAATGACAATTCAGCAGAATGAAACATTCAGAATGGAGTAAATAAAAACGATATACGTTTTCAAAACTAAAGCATGAGGGTGGTGTACACCCTGCATAGCTCACCAGGCCATTGCAGGGCCAACACTCACACAACCATTCACAGGCACATCTAGGGAGGATTTGGAACAGCCAATTAACCTACTGTGCATGTTATTGAACTGTGGGAGGAAGAAGCCTACACAAGCACAGGGAGAACATGGAGACTCCACAGCTGGGAATTCAAACTCAGGACCTTCTGCTTTCCACCATTATTTAAATTAATTAGCATTTATACAAATGAGCAATTAAAAGGACCTTGCTCAATGGTCCAACAGTGGCAGCTTGGTAGTCCTGGGTATTGAACCCCTGGCCTGCAGATCATGAACCCAGAGAATTAATCACTGAGTGAGCACTACCCAGAAAGTTCAAGTGATCGATTGCATTTTATTTCTAAGAGTTCCACTCGAGTTCATCTTTATTTAATGGGGTGAAGGAGCTGTTTAAGCTCTGAATTATTAATTATGCGGCTTAAATATTTTTAAAGGTGAAAACATTTCAATAAAGACTGAAAGAATCGGGTCAATTTCTTTCTGATGGTGTTTATGGAACAGAGGAACATTCACCCTGCTTCACTCCAAATCAGATCTCCACACGCGCGCTTTACCTTTAACTGCGCCGCTCGGGGTTCAATCAGGATCCGAAGCTCGGTTCAGCTCATAATCCAAACTGGCAGGATAAACTTCTCCTGCTGATCTCACACCTCAAAGCAAACGGTCCCGGATTCCACCAGATCCACTGGATCTCAGTCCACATCCTCGCGCGCTACTCTTCGCGGAGCCGCATGCACCCGCGCGCGTCCTGCAACCGGAGCTAAATGACGGAGGTTTTGGCACGAGAGAGCAAGACTGTCCCAAGTTCGGCGTGACGTCACGGACACGCCCACCATTGAGTGTGCCGCTCAGAGCGTGTCGCACTTATTATTGTACAAGTTGCTCACCGTTCTGTTCATTCCATAAAAATTCAACACAGAGAAATATTAACATGAGGAAAGTGGCTGAAACCTTTAGTACTTTATTAAAAAAAAAAGAAAAACATGATTATATATTATATATTATTATATTATATTATTATATTATATTATTATAGCCCATATTTTCCCATATATTGCCAGTAGCTATATACTGTATGCATTTCATTTATTATTACTATCCGGATTTTTTACTTCTTATTTCGTAAAAGCTGGTTTTGATATGAACTAAAATTAAAAAAAGAGGGAAAAAAATTCAATAAAAAGACACATCTGCACACTACTGTCTCTCCTGCAAGAAGAAATTCATTTTCTTCATCCATCATATGTATCATCCTCATTCATTCATTTTCTGACCCGTTTAATCCTAATTAGGGCCGCACTGTGGTCGGGGCAGGTCACTCCCAGCACTCCCTGGACAGCTCACCCTGCCGTTGTTAGCTGCACTGAGGGAGGGCAATGACTTGTGATAGAGGCTGCCTTTGGATCAGGAAGCAATTACCCTATCACTACTGGTCCCCCACCGGTCCCTAACTGGTCCCTCGCCGGTCCCCTTTTTTCTATATATTCCCATCCATCCATTTTCTGAACCGCTTAATCCTAATTAGGGTCACGGGGAGGCTGGTGCCCATCTCAGCAAACTCTGATTAAGAAAGGGTCAACCTGTCAGGCCATTGCAGGGTAAACACTCACACAAATAGTTACACCCACACTCATCTCTGGGGGTGATTTGAACAGCCAAATAACCTACTGTGCAGGGAATCGAACCTTCTTGCAGTGAGGCAGACGTGCTAACCACTACATCACCTTGCCCCCATTCGTGCATATATATATATATATATATATATATATATATATATATATATATATATATATATATATATATTCCTCTATAATCACCTGAAGAGAGAGGATGGTTTCACCACCCCTCGAAACAGATCTGTAGTGATAAATGGAGTTTCAATAGAAAGTCTTTGTCCTGTCCTTTTATTTTTGTTATACACACACACACACACACACACACACATACACACACACACACACACACCCCCACACACACACACACACACCATTACTTCAGAATGCTGCAAAGCTTCATTTTTTTGGGACATGTACTACATCATTTGTCCTCCAGTCGGCAGCAAAACCCTTTTCACTCTCTTCACATCTCACGCCGATTGCCGGGTAAACTGTTTCCCTCCTGTACACTCCGAGGTTCTCCAGATAGCTTCGGCTTCTTATGAGCATATTTGAAATTCTCTATGATATGAGATACAGTACTCGGTTGTACCAATGAACAAGAGACAAACCAAAGATTAACTAAAGGTCTGATCATGTAACCTTTTTTTCCCTCAAGAAAAATAACATTTTTGAAGTGAACACAAAATGTAAAATAATAATAATAATAATAATAATAATAATAATAATAATAATAATAATAATAATAATAATAATAATAATCAGTTGAGTTACATGGAGGAGGAGTGATTGAGCATCTCGTGGAAGGCCAATCGTACACCTATTTGGGGATACAAGTTCGAGACAAGCTCCAGAATGTCCACATAAAAGACAAACTTCGGTCCGAATACAAATCTCGTCTGAAAAAGATCTGGAGTTCGGAGATAAATGTGAGAAACAAGGTCAAAGCCACAAATGCAGTGCCTGTCCTTTCTTACTCTTTTGGTGTTGTTGATTGGACAAAGGACGACATCATGGGTCTTGATCGCCTTACGAGAAGGATCAGGTCTGACAACCGAGCTCACCACCCTCGTTCCTCTATCAATCGTTTATATTTATCAATCAATTTCAGGGGACGGGGTTTGATTAATGTGGAGGCACTTCATGATCGTATTTTATTGTGCACTTTTGTACATATTTATTTATCTGATGATCCTCTTGTGAAGCATATCAAGACTCACGATGAAAGCAAGGACTTCCATAGTTGTCTTAAACGCGCCAAGGCTGCTGGACAGAATCTCAACGTCAATGTTGGCGAAGTACTGCTGGACGGAACATCTATGTGCGTCAACCAGGTGAAGTCTTTCATCAAATCTGCTCAGAGTCGTCATTTCAAGGAAAAACTGTCTGGAAAACCACTACATCGTGTTTATGTACGGTGTGTTGGGCAGAACAGTAATCCTTCAGACTCCTTTGCCTGGATGAAGTCTGTTGGTCTGAAAAGTGAAACTGAGGGCTTTCTATTTGCTGCTCAGGACCAGTCACTTCCAACACACAATCATCAACGTAATATTATAAGGGAAAATGTAAATCCCAAATGTCGTTTGTGTAGTGAATTTAGTGAAACTGTCCAACACCTTGTCAGTGGTTGTCCTGTTTTGGCACAAACATCTTATCTGAAAAGACATGATGGCATGGCACGTTCCTTTTATTATATTTATATTATATTATATTTATTATATTGTCTCCGTCATGCGTGTGGTTTTGACTCAGAGGTCCATCCATGGTACGACCCTGATCATGTCCAGGGCGTCATGGAAAATGATCATTTCAAGCTTCTTTGGAATCAAGCAATTTAAAAGCAATCAGGCATGAAGGCAGATTAAAGAAGGAAAACAAACCAAATTAAATTAATGTTAAAAATATTTTTAACTTCATCCTCTGCATTGTAAATAAATATTATAATATACTAGTCCTTCTGAAAAAAATAGCATATTGTGATAAAGTTCATTATTTTCTGTAATGTACTGATAAAAATTAAACTTCCATATATTTTAGATTCATTGCACATCAACTAAAATATTTTAGGTCTTTTATTGTTTTAATACTGATGATTTTGGCATACAGCTCATGAAAAACCAAAATTCCTATCTCAAAAAATTAGCATATCATGTTCAGGTAGTCTAAACGAGCTATTAACCTAATCATCTGAATCAACCAATTAACTCTAAACAAAAGATTCCTGAGGTTTTTAAAAACTCCCAGCCTGGTTCATTAATCAAAACCGCAATCATGGGTAAGACTGCCGACCTGACTGCTGTCCAGAAGTCCATCATTGACACCCTCAAGCAAGAGGGTAAGACGCAGAATGAAATCTCTGAGTGAATAGGCTGTTCCCAGAGTGCCATATCAAGGCACCTCAGTGGGACGTCTGTGGGAAGGAAAAAGTGTGGCAGACTTCACAAAACTGCACAACCAGAAGAGGTGACCGGACCCTGAGGAAGATTGTGGAGAAGGGCTGATTCCAGAGCTTGGGGGACCTGTGGAAGCAGTGGACTGGGCTACAGGTGGCGCATTCCCCAGGTCAAGCCACTTTTGAACCAGAAACAGCGGCAGAAGTGCCTGACCTGGGCTACAGAGAAGCAGCACTGGACTGTTGCTCAGTGGTCCAAAGTACTTTTTTCGGATGAAAGCAAATTTTGCATGTCATTCGGAAATCAAGGTGCCAGAGTCTGGAGGAAGACTGGGGAGAGGGAAATGCCAAAATGCCTGAAGTCCAGTGTCAAGTACCCACAGTCAGTGATGGTCTGGGGTGCCATGTCAGCTGCTGCTGTTGGTCCACTGTGTTTTATCAAGGGCAGGGTCCATGCAGCTGGCTATCAGGAGATTTTGGAGCACTTCATGCTTCCATCTGCTGAAAAGCTTTATGGAGATGAAGATTTCATTTGTCAGCACAACCTGGCACCTGCTCACAGTGCCAAAACCACTGCTAAATGGTTTACTGACCATCGTATTACTGTGCTCAATTGGCCTGCCAACTCTCCTGACCTGAACCCCATAGAGAATCTGTGGGATATTGTGAAGAGAAAGTTGAGAGACACCAGACCTAACACTGTGGATGAGCTTAAGGCCGCTATCGAAGCAACCTGGGCCTCCATAACACCTCAGCAGTGCCACAGGCTGATTGCCTCCATGCCACGCCACATTGAGGCAATCATTTCTGCAAAAGGATTCCCGACCAAGTATTGAGTGCATAACTGAACATAATTATTTGAAGGTTGACTTTTTTGTATTAAAAACACTTTTTTATTGGTCGGATTAAATATGCTATTTTTTTAAAATGGGTATTTTTGGCGTTTCTTTACTTTTTTGCCAAAATTATGAATATTAAAACAATAAAAGGCCTGAACTACTTCAGTTGTGTGTAATGAATCTAAAATATACGAAAGTCCAATGTTTATCAGTACATTACAGAAAATAATAAACGTGGTTTCATGCCAAGAAAGAGCACCACAGATGCAATGTTTGTTTTGAGGATGTTAATAGAGAAGTACAGAGAAGGTCAGAGGGAACTGCATTGTGCCTTTGTGGATCTGGAAAAAGCATATGACAGGGTGCCAAGAGAAGAACTGTGGTATTGCATGAGGAAGTCTGGAGTGGCAGAGAAGTATGTCAGAGTGGTGCAGGACATGTATGAGAGATGTAAGACAGTGGTGAGGTGTGCTGTCGGCGTAACCGACGAATTCAAGGTGGAGGTGGGACTGCATCAAGGATCAGCTCTCAGGCCCTTCTTGTTTGCGATGGTGATGGACAGGCTGACAGACGAGGTTACGCAAGAATTTCCATGGACTATGATGTTTGCAGATGACATTGTGATCTGTTGTGAGAGCAGAGAACAAGTGGAGGAAAATCTAGAGAGGTGGAGATATGCCCTGGAAAGGAGAGGAATGAAGGTTAGCCATATAAAATCAGAACACATGTGTGTAAATGAGAAGGACCTAGGAGGAACGGTGATGTTACAGGGAGCAGAGATAACAAAGGTTGAGGATTTTAAGTACTTCGGCTCAACAATCCAGAGCAATGGAGGGTATGGAAAAGAGGTGAAGAAGCGTGTGCAGGCAGGCTGGAATGGTTGGAGAAATGTTGCATAAAGCGATGTTGTATGACCTAGAAACAGTGGTGCTGAGGAAAAGGCAGGAGGCAGAGCTGGAGGTAGCAGAGATGAAAATGTTGAGGTTCTCTCTGGGAGTAACGAGGATGGATAGGATCAGGAATGAGTACATCAGAGGGACAGCCCATGTAAGATGTTTTGCAGACAAAGTCAGAGAGGCTAGATTGAGATGGTTTGGACATGTACAGAGGAGGGATAGTGAGTATATTGGCAGTAGGATGCTGAGGTTGGAACTACCAGGCAGGAGGCCTAGAGGAAGATCAAAGAAGAGATTTATGGATGTGGTGAAGGAAGACATGAAGGTCATTGGAGTAAGAGAAGAAAATGCAGAAGACAGAGCGAGATGTTGGCGGATGGTTTGCTGTGGCGACCCCTGAAGGGAGCAGCCGAAAGGTAAAGAAGATCACAATATGCTAATTTTTTGAGAAGGACTAGTATATCGTTAGTGTTATGATATAATATTACATTGTTATCTATCTATCTATCTAGTGCCTGAGTTGTAGGACGACCATTGGCGACCTGCCATGAAGGATAACACCCTGGTTATCATCTTCATGGAGGTTTTTCTTGGCAGGATTAGTGCAGTAGTTTGCCATTGCCTTCTGCACGATGCGAACCTATGGGCAATTTAGAACGGCCAATTAACCTATTGTGCATGTCTTTGGATTGTGGGAGGAAACCGGAGGACCCGGAGGAAACCCACACAAGCACGGGGAGAACATGTAAACTCCACACAGAAACGCCCAGGCCGGGAATCGAACCCAGGCCTTCTTGCTGTGAGGCTAACCACTACACCACAGTGCCGCCATTATATTGTTATACTCTAATTATAAATCAGTGCGGCTAACTGGGTTATCAAAGGCGGGCCATGTCTCTCACTGTCTATGCCATTGCTGACTTTCGTAAAGAGTAGCTGCAAAGCCGGCAGTGTGTTTCTGTCCCTTGCTAAGGGTTGTGACAGGAAGGGCATCCAACGTAAAATCCTATCCCAAATCAAATGTGCGAATCAGATGATTCGCTGTGGCGACTCCCGAGAAAGGGAAAAAGCCGAAAGGAAAAGAAGAAGAGAAGTTTCAAAAGTACTGAGGTGATAATGGAATGATTGTGTCTCCATCTTGTGGTCGGATAGCAGATTACGCTATTAATCCAAGTGGGATTAAGCTGTTCTGCAAATAAATTCAGAGTGACTAGAGTCCGGATCCACAGTTTATTTTACATGTTCTTCATTCATCTCCGAACCTTTTTATCCTAATTAGGGTCACAGGGAGGCTGGTGCCCATCTCAACCGACTCTAGATGAGGCAGAGAGGTTGGTGCCCGGAGTACTTGGAGGAAACCCATGCAAGCACGGGGAGAACAAGAAAACTCCACACAGATACGTCTAGGCTGAGAATCACACCCAGGCCTTCTTGCTTTGAGGCGGACGTACTAACCACTACGCCAGCACTACGCTTTACAGTTGCACATTAAAGTTATAACATATTTCCAATTTATTATCTTATATTAAATGTGAGCACACATACTGTGTATTACTGGTGAAAAGTCAAGTTATACAAATAAGGACTGGACTCGACTTCAGAAACTGTCCTGTATGATTCCACAGAAACGAATGAATCCGTTGGAATGGAATGCACATTTTGCCTTACTCATTGTTTTTATTATTTTAGTATTACAACAAGCAATTAAAATCAAATTAAATTAAGGCCATACTTTTTTTTTGTATTTAAATAGTTTAGTAAATTGATATCTGTTGTCTGTTTTTAAACTGGAATTACAGTGTCCCAGAAACATTAAGGCAGTGGTGGCCTGGTGGTGAGGTGCGCTGGATCACTGATCCCAAGGCTGGGGGTTTGAGTCCCACTCTCCACAAGGGTGTCACTCTTCTCCCATTGCAGTTAACTGGGTTATCAAAGGCTGGCCGTGTCTTTCACTGTCCACGTTGAGAGAGATTTCCTTTCAGCTTTTTCCTTTTTCCAGGAGTCGCCACAGCAAATGATTCGCATGTTTGATTTGGCGTAGGTTTTTGCATCGGATGCCCTTCCTGACACAACCCTTTTAGCAAGGGACAGAAACATGCTGATGGCTTTGCAGCCGACACTGTCTATGGTGAGAGGTTCATGTAAAAGAACCATTGCTGACTTTCGTAAATAGTAGCTGCGAAGCGTGTTTCTGTCCCTTGCTAAAGGGTTGTGTCAGAAAAAGCATCCGACGTAAAAACCTTTACAGTTCCAAATAAAACGTGCAAATCGCTGTTTCGATGTGGCAACCCCTGAGGAAAAAAGGGAACAGCCGAAAGAAGAAGAAGGGTTCCAGAAGGATTTTTTTTATAAACTCACTTGTAGCTGCAAGGTTTGACCGCATGATGGTGCCAAAACTCTCTTTAACCAAAAGTGAAGGATTAAAAGTAGGAAAAAGTAAATAGAGGGATTTTGTGAGGAACACACTGGGAATTACTTTTTTTTTAAACTATTTTATGCTGATTCAAGGCTGGAATGTTGACCAATAAAAAGGACCTGAGGCTGCATTTTCTGTGGTAGTATGAGTGGTTAGAAGTTTACTTTACTTGGGAACCGTAAACTTAAAACTGCTTAATCCTACTATCCGGAGCCTATCTCAGCCGGCTCGGGGTGAAGGTGGAGCACATGCTGAATAGCTCTCCACTCCATTGCAGGGTGAACACACACATACAACCACTCACACTCACACCTAGGAGTGATGCGGAACAACCAATTAGTGTAATGTGCAGGATTTTGGACTAGTGACCATCTCAGGGAAAGAGGAGAAAAGCAGAGTATCCAAAAGAAACAGATATAAGCAAACTCCACACAGAAACACCCTTGGTGAGTCAGGGATTCATATACAGAGCCTTCTTGCTGTGATGACAGCGTGCTAACCACTACATCACCATGCCGCCTGTATCTGACTTATTTGACCACCTTCCTATTTTTAAGCATTTGGAGGAGGTGATGGTGTTGACGTTGATGGTGATTTCATTTCTACGTCACATGAAATGAAAAGCTAGGAGGTCGTGGTTAGTACATCCGCTTCACATCAAGAAGACCTGGGCTCAATTCCTAGGCTTGGGGTGTTTCTGTGTGGAGTTTGCATGTTCTCCATGCGCTTGTGTGGCTTTCCTCTGGGTACTCCGGTTTCCTCCAACTGTTCAGAAACATGCACAGCGGGATAATTGGCTGTTCCAAATCATCACTACGTGTGAGTGTTAGTGTGAATGGCTGTGTGAGTGCTGGCCTGTGAGGGAACTGTCCAAAGTGTACTCTGCCTTCACTCATATTCAGCTGAGATGGGTGCCAGCCTCCTCGTAACCATAATCAGGATCTAGAGCAGTGGTTCTTAACCTGGGTTCGATCGGGTTCGGTGAGTCAGTCTCGGGGGTTCGGCGGAGGTCAAGATACAGACCCAACTCATATTCGTGACATCAGTTTTATACCATTTGTTACACCATATCTTTGCGAACAGACCTTTTCGAGGCTATTGGACATAAAATCAAAGAAAAGGAACAGACTTTGCCATGAAAAAAAAATGACATGAGAGTGGCACTGTCCAAGGTGAAGCCATACATTTCAGAATTGGTCTCTCAAAGCCAACAGCAGAAGTCACACTGATTTGCAGTAAATATTCATTATTATTGTAGAGGGGCAGTGGTGGGCTAGTGGTATAGGGTGCTGGATCGCTAATCCAAAGGTTGGGGGCTCGAGTCCCACTGTCCACAGGGTTGTCACTGTCCCCCCAGTGCTGCTAACTGGGTTATCAAAGGCGGGCCATGTCTCTCACTGTCTATGGTGAGAGGCATGTAAAAGAACCATTGCTGACTTTCGTAAAGAGTAGCTGCAAAGTCGTCAGCGTGTTTCTGTCCCTTGCTAAAAGGGTTGTGACAGGAAGGGCATCCGACGTAAAAACCTCTGCCAAATCAAACGTGCGAATCAGATTCGCTGTGGCGACTCCCGAGTAAAAGGGAAAAAGCCGAAAGGAAGACAGACATTCATTATTATTGTAGCTTGATGGAAATTAGGTGATGGGTGTGTGTTGACATGTTAAAAAAAAAATAAATAGTATAAATACAATAAGTTAATTATTGGAATCATAAGGTTAAAAATTAAAACCATTTCAGTGTGGTAAGATTAAACGAGGTCATGTCTTTGTGAAAAGGTTTGTAATTGGTTGAGATTTCATGCATTGCATTGGTTTTGTTCTTTGAACACAGAGTGATGTTAATGCACGGTTCATTTTGGCGCCCCAGGAAAACATACCTTTGTGTTGAATTTGAAAAAAATCATATTTTATTTTTCAATAAAAGAAGGGTTCTGTGAATGCACATATGAAACTGGTGGGGTTCAGAACCGCCAACAAGGTTAAGAACCACTGATCTAGAGGTTTATAAAATGAATGACTGAGTCCAAAAACCATGCACAGTGACCAAATCCCTACGAGGTGTGTGTGTGTGTGTGTGTGTGTGTGTGTGTGTGTGTGTGTGTGTGTGTGTGTGTGTGTGTGTGTGTGTGTGTGTGTGTGTGTGTGTGTGTGTGTGTGTTGGGCCTTACGATTGTCTGAAAAGTTGTTCAGGGTGTATCCCTCCTTCATTCAGAATCAGCTGAGATGGGTGCCAGCCTTTCCATTGACTCTAATTATTTTTAAGCAGCTTAGAAAATGAATGAATTTTTAAAAAAATCCCCAGATTTTATTTTATTTATTTATTTATTTTTGAGAGTTGAGCAACACCTATAGACAAACTGGTGTAAGTGTACAATTTGGGCATTTTTTCCCGGGACAACACTATTCTCCTGGAATGTGCTCACTACGCATGTTAAAACATCGTGAAAGTGTAGCATGTACTCCATGTCCATGTCCTAACAGAGATATGTGAATGGAGACACACTGAATGTCTGATGTGTGATGTTTGCTAACAGCTAGTGGAGAAATATCTCTCACCCAGAGCCCTTGTTGTAAATACGAACATGCAGAACGATTCATAACGGGGATGGCAGTGTGGGAACAGCAGGGTCCTAGACGCACCGCTAAAACACCAAACTGACTTTTTAGCAGCAAGAAGGTCCTGGGTTTGATTCCTGGACTTGGGCCATATCCTTGTGGAGTTCGCATGTTCTGTCTCTACGCTTGCGTGGGTTTCTCAGGGTACTCCGGTTTCCTCCTACAGTCCAAAAGACAAGCCCAGTCGGCCAACTGGCTGTTCCAAACTGCACCTAGATATGTAGTTGTGTGTGTTGACACTGCAATGATTTGGCAAGCTGTTCAGTGTCTATCCCGTTTTCACCCAATGTGGAATGAGATGGGCTCCAACCCTACCTTAGGGTATCCGACCCTAATAGGATAAAAAAAGGGTTTGACAAAATGAAAGAAATAAAGACACGCTGGTTAAAGAGCCACAAATCCAAATACTTAGCATCACAAGTTCCGCGATATCATGTTCAGTTCAGTTCAGACAAGTACACATTGAAAACACATTATACATCACATGACCAGCCAGCTATATACACTTGGATATGCAAATTAGACAGAAGAAGAATTCTGCTTATCTTAAATACCACCAAAAGTCATTACTAAAGACCTGGATGTGAGTTTATAGATGTAGAATTATTCATACTTACTCTCACAACCAGGGTTATTTGGAACCGCCAGTTAGTCTACTGTGCATGTTTTTGGAATGTGGGAGGAAAACCGGAGCACCCAGAGGAAACCCACGCAACCACAGAGAGAACATGCAAACTCCACACAGAAACACCCTTGCCAAGGTCGGGAATCAAACCCTTTTTCTTGTGAGGTGGACGTACTAAACACTACATCACTGTGACGCCAATCTTTTTCTTTTCCTTTCGGCTGTTCCCTTCAGGGGTCGCCACAGCAAATGATCTGCCTCCATCTCTCCCTATCCTCTGCATCTTCTACTCTTACTCCAACGACCTTCATGTCCGCCTTCACCACATCCATAAATCTTCTCTTTGGTCTTCCTCTGGGCCTTTTGCCTGGTAGTTCCAACCTCAGCATCCTACTACCAATATACTCACTATCCCTCCTCTGTACATGTCCAAACCATCTCAATCTAGCCTCTCTGACTTTGTCTCCAAAACATCTAACATGTGCTGTCCCTCTGATGTACTCATTCCTGATCCTATCCATCCTCGTTACTCTGTGACGCCAATGTAATATTTTTATTTCGGTTTTTTTAGTGATTGCTTTTGTGATAAAAAAGGTGATTTTCTCTCACTCTGTTTCACT
The DNA here is from genome assembly GCA_024760905.1 of Plotosus lineatus. Classification (NCBI taxonomy): domain Eukaryota; kingdom Metazoa; phylum Chordata; class Actinopteri; order Siluriformes; family Plotosidae; genus Plotosus; species Plotosus lineatus. The sequence goes on from CM045739.1 coordinate 21,936,884, forward strand.
CACTTTTCTTGGTTCTTTATCCCAGCCGGAGACACCACCAACCCCACTCCATCCCTCTCTCCCCATCACTCTTCTTCATGTTCTGTAAATCTGCTCTATTCCCTCATGCGCTCAGTGAAGCGTTACACTTTTCTCACCACTGGAGTGTTTCTGTCTGAGACGCAAGGACCATTCGGACCGCCCGGTGTTTTTGGCTGCTAGAGATGTGCGCTGAGTGGGACACGGTGCGAACAGTGATGAGTCATTGCACATTAAGACAAGGTCTGCGGGTGCACTCTCTCCTGCCACTGCTCGACATATCTCCTTGTTAAAACATGCGTAGGCAGAGCATCTGTGGGAGTAGATGCACATAAGTCGGAGAAGTTGAGTCCCCTGGATCCGCCTCCAAATCCCATCAGGATTCAGAAGATTATTGTGGATAATTACAGCTGATTCTCAGCCAGGAGACCCCAGAATCATATTTATCTCAAATCATGACCATCATGCATCCTGAAACATAAAGCAATGAGGTCAAACTATCAGCAAATTCAAGCAACTCTCCGCCAGCCATCTGCTTAATGTCAAGACTTTACACACACACACACACACACACACACACACACATACACACATACACCTAAGTGCGAACTGACTCATTAATCTAATTCTTGTTTACGGCCTTCGTGTTTGTTATAGAAACAGATTGAAAAAGCCAGAAGTGACCTCCTGAACAGAGAGTATGTTCTGAAACACACCCGTGATATTACTGACAACAGGAAGTGACACATTCTTAACAATTATGTTATTTCAAAGACTCAAGCTCTTCTTTTAAGGCATTTTCCTAACTAACATAAACATCTTCGTCTGACTGATGTACAGATTGATAATGGATATTGATAATAAACACGTGGTCTTCAAAACTATGTTTCTCAGACTCATGTTCCTCAAGCATGTGCCTCTCATTAACATTTCTCATACTTATGCTCCTCAAATACATGCTCCTCAGACTCGTGCTCCCCAGACACATGTTCCTCGGGCTCATGTTCCTCAGACACGTGTTTCTCATACATGTTCTCACAGATGTTTTTTCAGCCTAATCCTCTTCTGGCACATGTTCTTTAGATTCATGTTCCTCAATCACATGTTCCTCAGACACATGTTCCTCAGACACATGTTCCTCAGACACATGTTCCTCAGACACATGTTCCTCAGACTCATGCTCCTCAGACACATGATCTTAAGACTCATCTTTTCCCTAGACACACTTTCCCCAGACTGCTATTACTCACACACCTGTTTCTCAAACATACAATCCTCAGGTTGATGTTCCTCTTGGAACCTGATCTTCAGACTCATAACTTAAAGACATATTTCTCAAAGACCTGTTCATTGGAAATGCTCTTCATATGTTTTTCAGCCACATTTTGCTTGGATAGATATTCCTCTGAAACCAGTTTCTTGGCGACCCATTCTTTAAACACCTTCCTCAGAACAATGTTCTTTAGAGACCACATCCTCAGAGACAGGCTCCTATTCCACACAAATGTTCTTAGACACCTTTTGCTCATGCATGTTCTTTAGAGACTTTATCCTGAGACACGTTATTCATGCACTCTAGATTATTGGCAGATAGAGATAGAGCAGAACACATATCTTCATACCATTCAATGTAAATTGAATTACTAAAGCACTCTGTTTACTAATAATCATTAATATTTGATATATCAGGCCCATAACATTTCCAAACACCCACACCAGAGAGGTGTTCAGGAGCCATCTCAACTGGTTTCTCTCAATGTGGAGGAGCAGTGTTTCTACTCTGATCTCCTCCCTAATGCCTGAGCTTCTTACCATACCTAGTAGGAATGGCCAATTAACCTGATGTGCAGGTCTTTGGGTTTTTTGGAGGAAACCAGAGTGCCAAGAGGAAACCATGCATGCAGAGAGAAAACATGGGAACTGCACACAGAACCGCCCTGGCCAAGCCCAGGACTTGAATCCAGGACCTTTTTGATGTGAGAAGCACATGCTAACTAACTACTATAAATAAATAAAAAATTCTAAGTGTCTAATTAAAGAAACCCATTCAGCATTTTTCATATATCTATAAATAAAAATATAAATATATTTACTAATCAAATGACTTGTATAGTTCATTGTTGATTGGCAGTAAAATATTGACTAGGCACGGTGGTGTGGTGGTTTGCATCCTTGGAAAAAAGATGGTAAGAAGGTTCGAGGTTTGAGCCTGGTGGCTGACCGGGGCATTTCTCTGGAGTTTTCTTTCTCTTCTCGTAATTGTCTGTGCTTTCTCCTGTTTCCTCCGACATTCCAAATCCTTCACATTACGTCAACTGGCTACTTTTGGTAGTCCACAATCTTCAGAATCCAGAATCTCTCCTTCTCTTCTAGCTCACATCCTGCCTGTGGGGCATAAGCACTCACAACATTGAACATCACGCCTTCAATTTCTAACTTGAGACTCATCACTCTGTCTGACACGCTTTTCACTTCTAGAACATTCCTGACCAACCCCTCCTTCAAGATGACTCCTACTCCATTTCTCATCCCATCCACACCATGATAAAATAGCTTAAACCTGCTCCTAAGCTTCTACCCTTGCTACCTCTCCACCTGGTCTCCTGAACACACAGTATGTCCACCTTCTTCCTCTGTTCCTCCTATGTTATCCAGCTCTCTAGCTTTTCCTGTAATAGTTCCAACATTCAAAGTCCCTACTCTCAGTCCTAGACTAATGCCTTTCCTCTTCCCTCTCTGCCTATGGACACGCCTCCTGCCTCTCCTTCTTCAACCAACAGTAGTCCTGTTTCCACTAGTACCCTGTTGGTTAACAGCACTGATGGCTTGCCCCCCCCCCCCCCCCCCCACACACACACACAGATGCTAACATGCTACCAATAAATCCCAGCGCTAATACAGCGAGAACTATTCACACTCACATTCACACCTGTGGATTATCCAGTACCCAGTTGACCTAATGTCTTTAGACTGTTGGAGGAAACCAGAGAAGCTGAAGGAACCCATGCAAGTTCCACAAAGTGGGGCCTGAGCCGAGGACTGAAACCCATGATCTTCTTGCTATGAGGTGTACTTGCTGATGCCATGCCACCGTGCTGCCTATTGTTCCCAACACACCTGACTAAACGAATTAGCTAATCAGCTGTTTGGCAGAGCAGGGGAAAATACTAAAACGTACTGAACAGGGGGTCCTCCAGGACCAGAATCGCAAATTCGAGTCTAGAATCTCCATGTATTACAACATAAGAACTTAGAGGCCCAACCGGTTTCCAGCATGACAATACTCCCTACTCCAAGAGAGATGGACTGGAATATCTTGACTATCCTATGCAGAACCCTGACTCAACCCCACTGAACACTTTTGGGATGGACTGGAACAACCAGCTTCTTCTTTTCCTTTCGGATGTTCCCTTCAGGGGTCACCACAGTGAATCATCTGCCTCCATCTTCATGGAAGTTATATTAATGATTCGCATGTTTGATGTGGCATGGGTCTTTACATCAGATACAATTCCTGACACAAGCCTTAGCTAGGGCAGAAACATGCCCCCAACCTTAGGATCAGTGATCCAGCACCTTTTACCACCCGGCCACCACTGCGACAACTGGAACAACTGACTGAACCTCCAGAAATCCTGTCCATCCCAACGTCAGTTTTTAACAAATTCCATTGTGGAGTCCACAGGCATCCACATACAGTACTTTTGATACTATATATGAATTCGTGTGATTTTTTGGCACATGTACCACATCTATATTTTCATTTCCAAATGCTTGTGCTCCGACACCACTTAGTATTCCCACAGGCGTCCCAACTCTCGCATCTGTAACAAGATTTCATCTTTTACATTATAACAATCCCAGATCAACACACACTACTGAAGATGGATGTCCTGCTGCTTTCTCATTTCTTCAGCGGGTCTCCAGTGACTTAGCACATAATTCTCACCTCCTTACAGTACTTATAACACACACACACACACACACACACACACACACACACACACACACACACACACACACACACACACACACTTGTGTAGCATTACTCACTAATGCTATCATGTCTATAGAAAGCACAGTCAATGAACACAACACAACATCAGTCCATTTTTATTTATTTTATTATTTTAACAAGTCTCCTGATAGAGCAGGTTGTAGTATAAGGTGCCAAATGAAGGGGGCGCCATTTCATTTCAAGTTCAATTACACACTCACTCAATTGCCAAACCGCCTAATCCTACTAATGACATACGGAGGCTGGACCATTTACATTTACAGCTACGGCACACTCTCTTATCCAGAGCGACTTACAGTTATCCTTTTTATACAACTGAGCAATTGAAGGTTATGGGCCTTGCTCAAGGGCCCAACACTGGTGACAGTGGGGACTGAACTACTGACCTTCAGATCAGTAACCATCAAATCCACCACTACCACTCCTCTCATCTCAGCCAGCAGTGGGTGCAGGCCAGGTACACCATGAACAGTTCATCAGACCATCACACACACACACACACACACACACACACACACACACACACACACACACACACACACACACACACACGCAATCTTCTCTCTCTTTCTCTCTCTCTCTCTCAAACAATGACAGTCCATTTTTAGTTGCTTTATTTTCATCCCTCAATTCCTTTGTTTCCATCTTTCTTTTCTCAGATTGGAGTAATCAGACTCATGCTGTGATCACAGACAATGATTTATAACTTACATAAAAGAGTGACATATCAGCATCAACCTAATAATCTGCTCAATTCGCACACACCCACACACACACACAGTGAGAGAGAGAGAGAATATATACTAGTATATATATATATATATATATATATATATATATATATATATATATATATATATATATATATATATATATATATATATATATATATATATATATATATACAGAGAGAGAGAGAGAGAGAGAGAGAGAGAGAGAGAGAGAGAGAGAGAGAACGTGGGGGGGTCTTATTTTGTAAAATCAGCTCAAGTGAAAGCACGAGTTAATGTCTGCACCAGATTAGTATTAGACGTTAGTGCTACAGTGAATCCACATCAGATCGATTCACACTTACCTTCACACTTATGGACAACTTGGAACATAGGTCAGTTAATGTGTATGCCTTTGGACAGATTGAGGAAACCGGAATACCTGGACTAAACCCAGACGAGTGCAGACAGAACATGCAAATTCCACAAAGAAACACCCTCAAACCAAACACCTCAAACTCAGGACCTTCTTGCTGTGAAGTGGACAGTTTCTTTTTTGCATACAGTATTTTACCCGTTACGAAGGCAGGTCAGGTTCGCTCTAAGCACGGAACATAAGAGCTGTGTAGCTAATGCTGGGTTTTGTTGTTGTTGTTTTTTCTTGAAAGTTATAAAACTTTTAGTACTACACAGAAACATGGGAAACACAAACTAAAAACAAAAGTTTTCTGGTTTGTTTTTACATTTTTAAAGCATCACAATGCTGATGCTGCCTGATCTAACAGACCACAATAAACCATCTGTTGTTTTGATTCAACCGTTATCTACTCAGGATAATATTGGTTTTCGTCCTCAGTGAGTGAACCAATCAGATTTCTCCATTTCTGTTTAGTATATACTGTACTGTAATTAGATGGATGGGGCTGGTGGTGTAGTGGTGGGCTCATGATCCAGACATAGTGTTTTCAAATCCCAGTTAATTCCTGGTCATTTTGGAATGTAAACATTGCAAGACTGTTACCCAGAGTTCTCTAGCTCTCTGAATCAGCACAAATCCCCCCCTTCCTCCTTCTCCCCAGTACAGAAGGGTTAAAAGAAAGAGACAGACAGAGATTGAATAAGTAAACAACGAAACAGATTTGAATGGATAGCCAATAAGAACAATATTCATCTCGAGATGATCAAGACGAGTTGAAACAGATTACTACAGGATGAGGGGCGACAGAAAGAAAAGAAGGACGTTCAGCTCTGATGTATTAAATCCTCCCTCTGATTCTTTACTTCATTATGTCTGTCTCAGAGATTCATGTTGTGTCTAGATAGAGTTCATCCTTTGGGACTTCCTGTCTGTCTCGCGCTGCAGTGAGGCCCTACAGGCACCTCGTTCAGAGAGCCTGAACTAATTACACATCACCTCCTCTGTTAATTGACAACTAAATGAAATTGTCTCATGCCTATTCATTTACATGACACATTGATGGGATATGTAGGAGAAACTGAGAGACATGGGGTCTATGGAGGTGCGTGATAGTCTATTGTTAGCCAAAGATGATGCGTGGTCTGTTTCTCAGTGATTGGAGTGTGTGTCTGTCTGTCTTCCTTTCGGCTTTTTCCCTTTTTTTTACTCGGGAGTCGCCACAGCGAATCATCTGATTCGCACGTTTGATTTGGCAGAGGTTTTTTTTTACGTCAGATGCCCTTCCTGTCACAACCCTTTTAGCAAGGGACAGAAACATGCTGACGACTTTGCAGATACTCTTTACGAAAGTCAGCAATGGTTCTTTTACATGCCTCTCACCATAGACATAGATGGCCCGCCTTTGATAACCCAGTTAGCTGCACTGGGGGGAGGGGAGGGGGCAGTGACTACCTTGTGGAGAGTGAGACTCGAACCCCCAACCTTTGGATCAGCGATCCAGCGCCCTATACCACTAGACCACCACTGCCCCCTAATGTGACTTTGTAAAAAAAAAAAGTGGACTTCCATCAGGGAGTACCTCTGTGACATCACACCATCTGACACTGACTATTGTATTTTCCTGTGATAGCATTACATGGGACATCCCATAATAAAGATCTCATTTACCGTATATGGCAGACGCTCTTATCCAGAGAGACATTACATTTTATCTGATTTATACAACAGTTGAGGGTTAAGGGCCTTGATCAAGTGCCCAACAGTGGTAGGTTGACAGTACTGGGCCATGAACCTCTAACCTTGTGATCATTACTTTAGGCTGAACCAGTGACCCACCACTGTCTCTCTTCTTGTGGAAAGCTTTAATATAATAATTACGCACCATAAATCATTTATGCTCACGTGATGTTTTCACTGTATAAGTCGATGTGAAATAGCTGATTGAACCAATCATGTATTAGAACATTATCATCATCTGGGATTTGTAAATGTTGTCAGAGCTGCTACGATAGAAAAGCAGCTTCCAACCAATGACAATTAGTATATTGGTGGAATGAAAGTTTGGGTTTCTCTTTATGATCGAATACATCAACATAATGTGGACTTTTAAAATTTCATTTGTCTCTTGAATCTGTTTTTCCTCACATGGTGTAGGCAGATGGAGGTAAACAAGAGCCATTCGTTAACAGTCGATATCAGCAGGCAGACTCGCTGTGAAAAACAGGCAGGTGGTAAACACATCAGGCAAACAGAGTAACATAATGAATTACAAAACTGAAATCAAATCGATGTGAACACCACAGTGAAGGAGTGTTAACGGGTTCACTCAGCAGGTGAACCAGAGCAGAATATCTGGATTGTGGTGGTTCTCGGATTGGATGTGAATTTGGAAGAGACGTATCTACTGTTTACGGTGGATTTTTATGAATTGTATTAACGCTACTCATGAGGATGGGGTTGACTGTTGGGGGTGGTGTATGATGGCTCTGTTCTTCGAATTCGAAGATAGTAAGGAGTTATTTCTCCTCGCCTGTGCTGAGTATTTTTGTATAGCGAGAGACAGTTCACGCTGGCTGATCCCCGCTCTCTAGGCCTAGGCCCCTTCCACGGTGGCTCAGCTGGCTGAGACGATTCCTAGACTGACAGAAACACGCTGACGGCTTTGCAGCTACTCTTTACGAAAGTCAGCAATGGTTCTTTTACATGCCTCTCACCATAGACAGTGAGAGACATGGCCTACCTTTGTTAACCCAGTTAGCTGCACTGGGGGGACAGTGACAACCTTGTGGGGACTCGAACCCCCCAACCTTAGGATCAGCGATCCTGCGCCCTATCCACTAGACCACCACTGCCCAGGGTGGTGTATAATGAACATATAATAGCTTTAATCATTCATTCATTAGCCTTAATTGTACTACCATGAAAAGCTTGTACCTGGAGGAAACCTACACAAGCAGGTTTTTTTCTTCTTTTGCATTTGGATTATGCTAAAGAGACATAAGCCTGCTTGATAGCATGATATTAGCAGAAAATGCTAGTTAACATTTTTCTATTTCATATAGATGTGTGTAAAAACTGTGTGATGTTGGTGGTGCTGCAAGTTCAACTAAACAACACGCACTTATGTCTGGATCAATCACCAGTACACCACTGAACATTGCGTACGATTACAGACAGACAGACAGACAGACAGACAGATAGACAGACAGACAGACAGACAGACAGATAGATAGATAGATAGATAGATAGATAGATAGATAGATAGATAGATCAGTGCTCCTCACACAACTCTGCTCAGACAGGTGTGTGTCTGGATCAACAGGTGTGTATTCCTCCAGGCACACTTAACACAATCACAGTTCAAAGATGAGGTCATCTGGTTCATGATCTTTCACCTCTGTGCTGTGAAAAGTGCGTGGTGGGAGGAGCTCAGATCCTGGAGAGTGAATTAATATGTGAGGAATGATGGCACTGAGTGCAGCTTTGCTTTTGAGCTACAGAGTGCATGTACTGTACTACAATTGTCCTTAGGGAGGCGACCTTTGACCTCTAAGGTCATGTTGGCGAGCTGCAGGAATGTGGTGTTATTGTTTTTCTGGGTTTTTTTTTTCAAGGTGTGTGCTGTGGGCATTCCACAGCATTATCTTCACTATTGATAGACAGTGTAATTTCATGCACACACACACACACACACACACACACACACACACACACACACACAGTCTGTTGTTCCATCCAACAATACCCAAGTAAAATTTCGGTGTTGCTAAGCAACTATAGCACACACCTCTATAACAGTATAATAACTTGAAAAAAAGGTTTGAAAGAAAATAAAGACAAACATCCAGACGTGCGGAGATAGTTAAAGTGTCCAGTGAAGATGCTTCCTCTCAGGACTGTCACAAGGCTGCAAACGTGTTCTCAATCTGTACTCCTGTTGCTCATTAGGACAAAAAAAATAGGCTTCTCTCCATCCATGCAGTAAAATGAATCATTTCAGTTCTGATGGTCTGTAGCGGCGGCACAGTGGTGTAGTGGTTAGCATGTCCACCTCACAGCAAAAAGAACCTGGGTTCGATTCCCAGCTCAGGTGTTTCTGTGTGGAATTCGCACATTCTCAGTGTACTCCGCTTTCCTCTCACAGTTCAAAAACATGCACAGTACGTTAACTGGCTGTTCCAAATCACGCCTAGGTGTGAGAGTGAGTGTGAACGGTTGTGTGTGTGTGTGTGTGTGTTGGCCCTGCAATTGCATGGTGAGCTGTCCAGGGTGTACTTTGCCCTTGCTCTGTGTCGACCGAGATTGGCGATAGTCTCCAGGAGACATTAATCAAGATTAAGTTGTTCAGTAAAATGAATGAATGTCCTGTCAACGTTGAAGTACTGCGTGTTTTCTGATTAATTAATCATTGGAAAATAACAGTGGCACAGTGGTTAGCACGTCCGCCTCACGGCAAGAAAGTCCTAGTGTCGACTCCCGGCCTCTTATTTTTCTGTGTGGAATTACATGTTCTTCATCTCCTTGTGTGGGTTTCCTCTGGGTACTTCAGTTTCCTTCCAGTGCTCAACAAACATACACAGTAGGTTCAGTGGCTGTTCCAAATTGCTCATAGATGTGAGAGTGTGAATGGTTGTGTGTGTGTTGGCCCTGCAATTGCACGGTAAGCTGTCCAGAGTGTACTCGCCTTCAGCCTGAGTCAGCTGAGATGGGCGCCAGCCTCTCCAGGACTCTAATTAGTATTAAACGACTTAGAAAATGAATGAATGAAAATAACAAAACATCATGTATTTTGTGCAGGTTTATGACTCTGGACATTAGTTCTTTTACCCCCTACAAGTACACACACACACACACACACACACACACACACACACACACACACACCCTTTTCACTCTCGACCCCATCACTACGGTGAGGCAAGAATGAACCCACCAGAGATGTAAGATATCTCCATTATTGGAGGACCAGAGCCGTACAAATCTAATATCGATATTGTGATATTCCTGTGATTTTAAAGCTCCATTCATCCATGGACTTTACAGGTTTGTACTAAAGCCAGGGTAGGCAGCACTGAAGAAACCCAAGAGCGCTTTTCCATAAGCTCTCCCTCCAAAAAAACCCCACTCCTCCATAACACATGAATGCAGATTGGCTGATTACTGGGAAGGTCTGCAGTGTCAGTGTTCTGTAACAAAGGAAAAGCAGTCAGAGGGACATTAAACCTAATAAAAGCTTATATGCATCAAACATGTCGTTCACATGATTCATATGTATTAGTACATGTACAATGGTACATTTGTAAGTAATTTGCCTATGAATTAACAGCGGGACATACCGTACATTCCTATACACAGCATGACAGAAGTAAACTAGTTTATGTTAGTTTAATACAGTATCTGTATAATCTTATTGTTGCCACTATCCTGCCTTATACGAACTGACGTCCTATTTTAGTGATTTGTGAAATGGACTCCTATTAACCGTGTTTTCAAACAGTCTCATGCAAACTAGCCAAGGTATTGTTCTTATTTCTTTTTAATAATCTCTCCTCTTTTCTTTTTCTCTTTTCATCCTCTCCTCTCTTCACCTCTTTGCTCTTATCTCCACTGTCCTCCTCTCTTCTCCTGTTTTCTTTCTTCTCTCCTCTTTCACTTCTCCTCTTCTCCTCTTTTCTGTTCTCTCTTCTCTCCTCTCCTTCTCTATTTCATTTTCCTCTCTTTTTCTTTTCTTCTTGCTTCTTTTCCTCTTTTATAATCTTTAAACCTTTCTTCTCTTCTCAGTTTATCCCTTTTCCCCCTCATCAGTTCTCATATTCTCTCATCTCTGTTATGTGATACGTCTGTGAAAGAAGATCTAAGAGCCATAGGCTTTGACTTTTTGACATTAATTTAAGCAGATGTTAGGAGGTCAAGGATAAACCACAGGAAGGAACATCTGTAGAGTGCTCTTCCTTTTCCTTCAATCACCTCAATGCTGCTACTTCGACCCCTTATCCTGCTGTGTGAAACGAGGCTCACAGACTTCTCCACTGACTGCAGGATCTTTTCCACAAATACCACATATTTCGAGTCTCATTTCTGTTTATTAACTCACATTTCATCCGAAATCTCTTTTACTGCACACCGAATCAACTCGCCTCCTCTCTGGCAAGCCACCAACTGAACAAAACACCAAACAGGAAATAGACAGAATAAAGTCTCTCTCTCTCTCTCTCTCTCTCTCTCTCTCCCTCTCTCTCTCTCTCTCTCCCTCTCTCACAAACATCCATACAGCAGGATACAACTCCTCAAGCATTTTCTTTTCTTCCAGGATGCAGTGAGGCCAGGCGGAGGAGGAGGAGGAAGTCGTGCTTTGAAGCCATGCCAGTTATCTCAGTGCAATGCTGCAAACAGGAACTAAAACATAGGAAGTACAGGCGACTCAGAAATGGGGAAATATAGGTCACTGACCAATGAGAGGATATTTAGTAGGAGAAATCTCCACTCTGAGGAGTAGATCAGTGCAGATATGATGGGATTGATTTACTCACTCTTAAGAGAGCATGACTTCCTCGTCTTCTCTACAGTGATGAGCTCAGCAATCGCCATGTGGGGTTTACACAATCCACAAATCGTTTGCTCACAGGAAACAGCCCATTTCATCTAATCAGGCCAATTAGATACAATTTAGATATAATTGTACAAAAGATCGGCGTGCCATCAAACTCACAAGGCTCACAATGAGGACCGAGTGAGAGAATTTTATTTGAACAAATATCCAGATTTTTGGACCTCTTTGCTAAGGTTGCTGCCCCCGCGACCCGACCCCGGACTAAGCGGAAGAAGATGAGATGAGATGAGATGAGATCCAGATTTTTAACAAACATAGCTGAAAGAGTAGCCATATTGGTCGTCCTTCCAGTGTAATTTGTCTGTATATAATATGTTCAAGCAATACAGACGTTCATTTTACCTTAAATGATCATAGAAACACAAAATTGTTTATCTTTTTAAACTTTTTATTTTACGGATTACTTACAGGGGCTGAACTGCAGGGATTAGCAATTTTCCCACAGAAGTCACGTCAACAGGGACAGTCATGGCATAATGGTTAGAGAAGCAGCTTTGGGACCGAAAGGTGTCTGTTCGATTCCAGAACCATCAGGAAAATGTGTGGGGCTGTGAACGGCACCTTCCCATCCTCCAAATAAATACCATGAAGTGTCCTTGTGCAAGGTACTTAACCCCCAACTGCTCTTTGGCTGCCCCCAACATGAGTGTATGGCAGCCCACTGCTCTATGTGTGTGTGTGTGTGTGTGTGTGTGTGTGTGTGTGTGTGTGTGTGTGTGTGTGTGTGTTCACTTTGGATGGGTTAAATGCATAGCAAATAAATTCCCTTAAAGCAGGGGTTCCTAACCTGGGTTCGATCGAACCCTAGGGGTTCGGTGAGTCAGTCTCAGGGGTTCGGCGGCGGTCAAGACACACACACACACAACTCATATTCATGATGACACGCCCTGCTTGGCCATCACTGGCTGCAGGTAATCACGCTACATTGCTTGGCCAATCTGTGCTGCAGGATATTTGGTGTGCTCAGTAATCAACTTGTGACTGTGGTGATGGTATGTCGTGTGAATTCTTTCTGAACGTTTTAATCCTTACTATGTTGAGCAAAAAAGAAAGTACAGCATGGATTCACATATATAACGGAACATGATGCTAGTCAGCTTCCTATCTGCATGATTAGAGAAATAGGCTCAACCCCCAGCTGACTGACATATACATACATGTCTATGTGTATACAATATCAATAAATACATATTCAATGCTATAAATGCTTATAATAACAATTAAACATTCAAAAATAATGCATAAGATGTAAATAAAATATAAATACACACAAATACAGATGGGCGCGCACACACACAGATGCTCATGCACGCACTCGGATGCACACCTCACATAAAAATGTAATGATGGGCGGAGTTCATGCATTGTATTGGTTTTCTTCTTTGAACATGGTGATGGTAATGCACAGCTCAGTTTGGTGCCCCAGTAAAAACTTATGTCTTGAAAAAAAAACATATTTTATTTTTCAATAAAGAAGGGTTTCGGTGAATAAGCATATGAAACTGGTGGGGTTCATACCGCCAACAAGGTTAACAACCACTGCCTTAAAAAGGATTAATACATCAAATAAAAAACAGATTGGGCATGATTGACACCTCTTGTGAAACACAATGAAACATCACATTTTAGTGACTCTGATGACAAGAACGTAGCCAGAGATAATCGTGATGGCAAATCCAAAATGGCTCATACAACTATCATTTGGCAACTCTGCTTCCCTGTTGTCAGTTGGCTTCGGAAGAAAAATAGATGTTTTCTGTGATTTCTGCACATGTTGTTTGTGCAGCTCATGACTGGCTGATAATGTGTTATGCAATAAGGTTAAGTGATGTAGCCCAGTCAATCCGGCGTGTTTGTAGGCTGGGACAGCAAATCAGAAAGGTAACATTTTTCTGAGCATGTCTACAGTTGTAACACTCACGTTCTTTGAAAACGGGTAAAGACTGATGTTGCTTGAAGAAACCATTCGCGTTATGCATATGTGATTGTTTTAAAGAGCTAGTAACACTAATGCACCCCAGGTACCCTTTAATATAAACATGTATATTAAATGTTTTGATTGGAACAGCTTTTGCAAACTGCAGAACTATTAGCAATTAGCAGTAGCATTATGTTCTTGTACTCTTAGTCAGAGGAATTAAAATGATAACAGTCAGGACAAAACCATTTTTTGTTTCTAAACATGAGCTATCCAATTTATTTAATCATTAATTTACTAATTTAATGTATTAATTTCTGAGTAAATTATAAAAAGAATTTACACAACATGGTTAGTTTTAAACCACACAAGAAGGTATCAGTAATAAACCCTTGAGTGGCCTGAATGTTTGAGGATTTGAGAGCTGCTAATACCTTTATATCCGCTTAGCCTTTAATGCTGTCCTACCTTGAATTACTTGAATATGTTTGATAGATTAAAAAAAAAAATTGCTGACAAGAGCGCAAGTAAACTGGGATTACCTAAACTGTGGTGCACACAAAACATTAATATATTCTATTATTCTCAATAAATAAATTCATCCCTTCATTCATTTGCTGAACTGCTTAATCCAACTAAAGCCACAGGGCGTCTGGAGCCTATCTCAGCCTACTCTGGGGGAAGGCAGGGAACATCCTGAACAGCTCGCTAGACTACCGCAGGGCCATCACACAAATATCCAGGCCCACATTCACACCTAATTTGGCAATTTGAACAGATTCAGATTCAGACTCGGATTCGTTTATTCAGTATTTTGTGGCCTCAAGGCCTATTGTATTGTACAATTACAATTTACATTTGAGTGAATCAATAGGCGTGGTTACAATTTTGTTACAGATCTTTCATTAAATACATCTTTAAGATAGGTTGCAATACATCGTAAGACATCAATATTTTTAGAATTTAACAAATTGGACAATATACGTTTATCTCTCACAGGTAACAATAGTAATGGCAATAAAGATAGATATTTTTGCCGTAAATCTGAATATTTGTCACATACAAACGTTACATGAAATTAATTTTCAATATCACCAGAGTCACAATTTTTACAGATCGCTTGACTAACATCACTCACATCTCCTCAAGACTTATTCAAATACATAATTACTTCTAAAATCATGGAAACCTATTCTAAATGTACATAATGCCCGTATAACGGATTTATTCTGTAAATTCATGATATAAAATTCGGGCTCTGACAAAAATTTATGTGAGGAATAGTGTTGTAAAAACTTTGAATTTCCAACAGACAGAGACCACTCTTGAAAATAAATAATTGAAGACGCTGCTTGAAAAGAGAAAGAAAAATGACTGTGTTTGCAACCTCTTGTGAAATCCACACATATGAAAATCCACCAACAAAAAGTAGTCGTGTAACTTCTGATGCCCAGTTAACCTCCGGGTGGTATACGTCCCGGTTTGAGACTTGCTATACTGGCATTCAATTTGAACAGCCTGATATGCATGTGTTTGGACTGTATGAAACCAGGGTATCTGGAAGAAACCCACATCAACACAGGAAATACTCCACACAGAAACGTCCTCACTGAGCTACGTACCCAGGACCTTTTTGCTGTGAGGCAGAGGTCCCCAACCACCGGGCCCCGGACCGGTACCGATTTGTGGATAATTTTGTACTGGGCCGCAAAGAATGAATAATCGTGATTAAAATATATATAAAAAATATGTTTTTGCTTCCGGGTGTCTTATTTTGAAAGACATCGACTTCCACCATAGCCTAACTTCCGCACTTGACTCTTTGGCGCGTATTTATCCTGCATCAGCAATGCAAGCTAGCCCTCGCAAAATGAGCCAGAAACAGAGTTCATTGGAGAGTTTTTTTGGAAAGAGTAAACAAGACAAGGATGAGACAGCAGAAGGGTCACAGACTGCCTGCAAAAAGAAAGCTGCATTTAAAAGAAAATGCCACGATTCCTACCTGAGTTACGGGTTCATCGCAACAGCTGATTGTTTATATTATAAACAACCAATGCCTATCCCCCCCCCCGGTCTGCGGTAAAATTGCCAAACATTGACCGGTCCACGGTGATAAAAAGGTTGGGGACCACTACACTACACTCGCCTGCCGTAACCAGTAAATTAATCTTTTTATTTATCAGGTTTCATCTGATGCAAATTCTTTTCTGAAATCACTTTTCCGCATGATTTAACAAATCTGATGATCCTAAATTGGTCAATTTGAAACAGTCAGTTAACCTGATGTGCATAACTTTGGACTGTAGAAGGAAACTGGAGTACCCGGAGGAAATCTATGCAAGCCTGGGGAGAACACTCGATACAAAAGCCCCCGACAAACTCAGAACCTTCTTGCTATGAGACATTCTATTCACTCTGCCACCGTCACGCCATAAAGCTTTTACACAAAACAGAGTCTTTTTGGAGTGTGTGTGTGTGTGTGTGTGTGTGTGTGTGTGTGTGTGTGTGTGTGTGTGTGTGTGTGTGTGTGTGTGTGTTTTCTAAAGTGCTTAAACTCATCTGTGTTGCATCTGGACACTGATCAATGTAGCGATTTTTAATATTAGATGTAAGATTAAACCGAACATTATAATGATCTACAGCAACTATAGTGGCTCATAGTTTATACACTATATTTACATTAACACTGTTTCGTAGTAAAGAACTAGCAGCTGGAAATACAACATAACGAAACATAACTATCTCGGTTGAAGTAGTCACTGCAATGTATAACAACTCGTTGAGATATAGAGTCCATATCTATGCTACAGCTACATGTAGATTTTGTGCACGCAAATAAATCTGCTCGAACTTCCAAGCTGAGCATGTAAAGCTTTTTCAATGAGTGTGGTCATTAAAAATAACCATGAAGTGCCTTGAATTGGTGTGACTCATGAGTAAAATGCAGACGCTGGTGAGTATGCATGTCTAAGTGCTTCGTGCTCGCCGAACAGGAGTGCTCTTGTGTCCGCTTTACTGATCTATGCTTAAATATCTCTTCAAGCACGCAACATTTTCGTACCTTGCACGTATTTTGACCATGTGTGGAGGTACTTTGCTGAGCTCTTTATTTAAACATAATAAAGATTGTTAGTCATATTATTTGATTTGCAAAAAACTTCCTGTAATTCACTTGTAGTTGATTCGTACTAAAATTATCCATAGCTAATTCTTTCTACTAATTCATTGACAGTAATCTGATAATCAGGTGACAAATCCCAATTAAAAATTACTCAACCTAGTTCACTGTTGTTTTGCCCAGTTTGAGGTTTGCTTGTGGTCAAGGTGGGGTTAATTTTTAAAGGAAGTTAAGAGATGATGCTGTTTTTCACCAAACTGGTGAAGCTGACTGTTAATAATTTCATTATTCTACAAAAAGGGGCGGAGCCAAAGGCAAAAATAAGAATACATTCAGGAAAACAAGGCTGGTTTGAGGATGTTTTAAGAGAAAGGAGGTTCATAATGCCTCAAGGTAGAATATGGAAATGCAAATAAAACTGTGTTTCGGTTCATTTTATAAGTAATATATGTAAGTCCATGCATTAGTTATTACTGTCAAGCCGTATTTGAATAATTTCACCACAACGTTGTGCCCGGGGTGAGTAGACTTACTGCACACACCGTCTCCACTCGGGTCTGATCAGTTATGTGGGAAATTGGCCTTAGGGTGCCTTCAAGTGAAATACATTTTCTAGTGATTTGCACAGACACACTGACCTTCACATCCTTATTTCTAATTTCAGGAACAGCATCCTGGGAAAATGCAAAAAGTTCCGCTCTTAATACAAACTTGATTATGTTTTATGCAAATGTGTACATTTATAAATGTCCTTTAAAACCAATGTTGGAACGTCATATGCACAGTTTATAGCTCAGTACCATTACATGTAGCATGTTGGCTAACTAATGCGAGTAAAATGGTAAATAATTATCTGTATCCTTCACATAAAAAATATCACTGTGTATAAAATGTTATTTAAATTCATAAGTTTCATTTTGTTATAATTTCACAAAAGGTTATTTTTGTTATGTGTTTGTTATGTGTTTGTTATGTGTTTCATAATAACAATGGCAGTGCAAACTATTATTGCGATACTGACTTTTTCCGATTTGAAGCATTTTATAAAGTGACTCTGACTGGAGACTCCTTCCATAAATGATGAAAAACACACATCCTATAGAGAACCTTTCAAAGAAAATTCAAAGGCGAGGCGAACACCCCCCAGTCACACTCACACCGGGGGGCATTTTCAAACAGCCAATCAGCCTAGCATGCATGTCTTTTGACCGTGGAAGGAAACTGGAGTGCCCGGAAGAAATCCACACATGGACAAGGGAAACATGAACACTTCACCCAGAAATGCCCTGACCGAGCCTGGGACACAACCCAAGACTTTCTTGCTGTGAGGCAAAGCACAACGCTACCATAGCACCTCCCATCCAGAATACTGAATTAGATGTAATGAGTAAATTCCATCTGTAAATGTATCTGTGTGATACAAACTCAAATCTGGTGTTGGGGTGATGTTACAATTAAAATGTGTGCATGTCACTGTGAGCGCACCCTTCACAGAAAAGTCATTTTGTTGGATTGTTTCTGGTGGAAGCTCTTAAAATCCATCCACGTATCCTCCGGATATCAACACGAATTCATTTTAATAACTTGTTTATACATAGAAGAAAATAAAAAATAAGAAAACCAAACACACAACCTTTGTCCAGACCCGTAAAGTACATCATTTAGAAACTGTAGCTTCAATAGCACAAAATATCATGACCTGTTTATTTATTTGGTGACATTAGTGGCAATGTCACGTCACATGACCCGAGTATTACATGCATCTGGCTCTCTGTATTACTTTCTTCCAGGATTTTTTTTAACAAGATATAAAATCTAAGGGGTACAGATACTTTCTTGATTAAAAATCCTCACATTTTATTCTAATATTCTTATCTCTGTTTTTAAATAAAAAAATTTCATTCGCAGGTTTTAATGTACAAGGTAAACATACTTATATTAGATGACACCTGACATCTGTACAAGCACAAAAAGTGCAAAGTTAATGGAGAAAAGTGAAACTAGCATCAGAATAATATTGGAAATAAATTATTTTGTGGTCCTGTGATGGCCTAGCAAGCTGTCCAGGACATTCCCCGCCCTTGCCCAGAGTCGGTTGAGATGGGAGCCAGACTCCCCGTGATCCTAATTAGAATTAAGTGGTTCCGAAAATTAATGAATGAATTTTTTTGTAATATGTGAATAATTGTTAAGTATCACGCCTGCCTAATAATTATACAATTTTCAAGGTATAACATGGCGGCACGGTGGTGTAGCGGTTAGCACGTCCGCCTCACAGCAAGAAGGTCCTGGGTTTGATGCCCAGGTTGGGTGTTTCTGTGTGGAGTTTGCATGTTCTTCCCGTGTTTGGGTGGATTTCCTCTGGGAACTCCGGTTTACTGTCCAAAACGTGCACAGTAGGTCAATTGGTTGGTTGAAATCACCTGTAGGTGTGAGTGTATGAGTGGTTGTGTGAGTGTTGACCCTGCAATGGCTTGGCGAGCTGTCCAGGGTGTACCATGCCCTGGCCCAGAGTTGACTGAGATGGGCACCAGCCTCCCAGCAACCCTAATTAGGATTAAGCGGTTCAAAAAATGAATGGATGAATGAAGGCACAACACAGGAGTCCTTGACATTCTAAAAGCAAGTAGATGGTTCGACACTTTTTTCTTATCGACGGTGCTCCGTGCGCGCGGTGCCTCAATCTCAGAATAAAACCCAGCAGAAATCCAACAACTCATTCATTCATTTATTTTCTAAACCACTTAATCTTAATTTAATGGGAGGATGGCGCCACTCTCAGCTGACGCTGGGCGAGGGCGTGGACAGCTTGACAGGTCATCGCAGGAGATTTGGAACAGCCACTTAGCCTACTGTGCAATTTTTTTGGGCTGTGGGTGGAAACTGGAAACCCGGAGCAAACCTGCACGAGCACGGGGAGGACACAAAAACTCCACACAGAGGGCCGAGCTAAATCCAACAACTTTTTTTAGGGGCTTTTTCCACCAGAGTCTAGCGGCTCATCAGGCCCGGTTTCCGTAGCGTGAAGCAACCAGGAGTTCAACTCCTCCTGAATGGGACGCTAGTCCATCGCAGGTTAAATTCCCAGTATATTTTTACTGGTAGCCATTCATACTGCTGGGTGAACAGAGGCACACTTATGGTTAAGACCTTGCCCAAGGGTCTTAGCACAGTGGGGGTCCAATTGGGATTTGAACACACAACCACCTGATCATGAGTGCAGCACCCTAACCACTACACCACCGGCCCTACAAAAAATCCAACAACTATCAACATGTTAATGAATGCGCCTGTGATGGTTGTCACTGTCCTCCCCAGTGCAGCTAACTGGGTTATCAAAGGCCGGCCATGTCTCTCACTGTCTATGGTGCGAGGCATGTAAAAGAACCATTGCTGACTTTCGACAAGAGTAGGCTGCAAAGCCGTCAGCGTGTTTCCGCCCTGCAATGGCCTGGCGAGCTGTCCAGGGTGTACTCTGCCCGCGCCCTGAGTTGGCTGGGATGGGCACCAGCCTCCCCGCGACCCTAAATAGGATGAAGCGGTTACAGAAAATGAACTGATGAACTGCGCCTGTGATGGACAGGAATGAAGGTGTGGACATGTGATCCTTTTCCACAGCACTGTGTACTGATGAAATGTTCACCAGTTGCTGCTTGGCGTGTAAACGGCAGATTTTTATGGATGTAACTGAGATGCCATGCCTGTCACTAGATAAATTGTAGAACGAAGTTATCACCCACAGGCGAGCGGAGAGGCATGAGTCATTTTCTTTCTCGCTCTCACATGTGTCACCTGTCAGTCATTATGCTCTATTATGAAGCAGACAGGTAGCGTCGCTGCTTCGGAGCATCATGACTCGACCTTTCTCTTCCTCCCTCGCTCTTTTTGTTCCTCGCTCCCACATCCTCTTTTCAATCATCATCTCTTCCCACGCACCTCCTAACACTCTCCTCCTCTCTGTCTCTCACTCTGATTTCTCTTTTTACGCCGGTATCATGGGGCCCCTTGTTGTCCTGTGGAGAGCTGAAGCAGTGCACAGTGTGTGTGTGTGTGTGTGTGTGTGTGTGTGTGTGTGTGTGTGTGTGTACGCTGCACAGCAGATGGAGTCAGTAGGAGCTAGTGCAGCTCCCTGGAAGTAGTGATGACTAAAAGAGGAAACATAAAGTGTAAAACTGAGACATTCCCTTAGATGTGTGAGAGAGAATACACTGATGATGTTCAGGTCCAATAGTATGGAGGATGGAATCCCTCTCAGGTCAAAGGCAGGATACACCCTGAACACTTTGCTAGTCCATCGCAGGGCCAATACATATACAATACAACCATTTGCACTCACATTCACACAAATTCACAAATTTTGATTTAGCCTGTCTTTGGACCGTGGGAGGAGACCGGTGTACCAGGAGGAAACCCGTGCAAATACATGCAGTCACAGGAATAATTACAAACACTCCATTCATTTTTTAAGCCACTTAATACCTAATTGAGGTGATGGGGAGGCTGACAGCAATCTCAGTCAACCCTGTGTGAGGGCAGGGTACAGACTGGACAGCTCACTAGGCCACTGCCAGGCCAATATACACACACAATTACATTCACAGCCACACAAATGGGGGTGATTTGGAACAGCCTTTAAGGCTACTGTGCATGTTTTTGGACTGTCAGAGAAAACCCAGAGAACCCAGATGAAACCCATGCAAGCAGAGGGAGAACATGCAAACTCCACACAGAAACACCTCGAGCCTGGGAATCGAACCCAGGATCTTTTTTCTGTGAAGCAGATGTGCTCACCACTGTCTGTCTTCCTTTCGGCTTTTTCCCTTTTACTCGGGAGTCGCCACAGCGAATCGTCTGATTCGCACGTTTTGATTTGACAGAGGTTTTTACGTCGGATGCCCTTCCTGTCACAACCCTTTTTAGCAAGAGACAGAAACACGCTGACGGCTTTGCAGCTACTCTTTACGAAAGTCAGCAATGGTTCTTTTACATGCCTCTCACCATAGACAGTGAGAGACATGGCCCGCCTTTGATAACCCAGTTAGCTGCATTGGGCGGACAGTGACAACCTTGCGGAGAGTGGGACTCGAACCCCCAACCTTTGGATCAGCGATCCAGCACCATATACCACTAGACCACCACTGCCCCCTAGATGTGCTCACCACTGTGCCACTCTAATTCCTGACATATTTATCATAAACCTCACTGCAGTCCTGCTGTGTGTAGTATTCCCAATATCGGCAGGTTTTAATGTCTCAAGGTTTTTATTGAGAGAGAAAAACAGATGTGTTGTATTTACAATAAGAAACGTATAACAAAAAATAACAAGAAATAATACAACATTAAATACTACTGATAAAAACCTCCATTTATTGCATACACTCTGTCAAATATAACTGTGTGCTCTACTCCGAAGTTGCCCATCTCCTTATTGGGGTATAAATCTTCTACGAGTTGTGTCAGTCGTGGTTTTTCTATTCCACAGCTTTAAATCTCTGTCTCGCAAAATCTCCATAAAACTATATCGCTTAGAATTCTCGTCCATTCACTCATTTTCTGAACCATTTAATCCAAATAAGGATCGCAAGGAGGCTGGCGCCCATCTCAACTGACTCTGGGTGAGACCGGGGTACGTCCTGGACAGCTTACCAGGCCATTGTAGGGCCAAGACAAACACAACCATTCACACTTACACCCAGCTCCACCCATAAACCTCCACCAGTAAACACCGTTGAGAGTGATGTAATGCTCAGAGTTATTAGCAGAAATGCGAAATGCCTCTCTCTCTCTGCAATACCACGCCTTGTGATATTGTGTTTTTATATATTATTGATGGTTTGTATAATTTTGATGTGATAGTGGTGGTAATTAAGAAGTGTTAAGTCCTGAAGGCCAAGGTACCAAATGCACGGCCTGCCACTAATACATACATGTATATCCCATTATGTGTGTGTGTGTGTGTGTGTGTGTGTGTGTGTGTGTGTGTGTGTGTGTGTAATGTTTTGTATACATTTTGATAATGATGTTTTCTACTGCAGTAATAAACCCTCCCTCTCCTCTCATGCTGATGTAGACACCCACTGTTGTCAGTGTGCTTAACCATGAGTGACACCACACGCCATCATTCCTGCCAATTGTGTCAGTATCTCAGGTCCAGCTGCGCTGATTTTTATGGTGCGTGGGATAATGGAATAATTATTACAGGTATGTGTATATGTGTGTGTGTGTGTGTGTGTGTGTGTGTGTGTGTGTGTGTGTGATTAGTAAATGTGAGAGAATCAGTTTCTCCGCTCTAGCTCTATTATTCTGA
>CM045739.1:21965000-21985000 GCA_024760905.1 Plotosus lineatus
GCATGCAAACACATTCACACTCACACTCACTCTAAGTCTGTCTTCCTTTCGGCTTTTTCCCTTTTTACTCGGGAGTCGCCACAGCGAATCATTTTGATTCGCACATTTAATTTGGATGCCCTTCCTGTCACAACCCTTTTAGCAAGGGATAGAAACACGCTGACGACTTTGCAGCTACTCTTTACGAAAGTCAGCAATGGTTCTTTTACATGCCTCCCACCATAGACAGTGAGAGACATGTCCCGCCTTTGATAACCCAGTTAGTCGCACTGGGGGGACAGTGACAACCTTGTGGAGAGTGGGACTCGAACCGCCAAACTTTGGATCAGCGATCCAGCGCCCTATACCACTAGACCACCACTGCCCCCACTCACACTCACTCTAAGTGGCAGTTTGAAACCACCAGTTAGCCTAATTTGCATATCTTTAAACTGTGGGAGGAAACCAGCATATGCAGAGAAAATGTATGCAGGCACTGGAAGTACATGCAAACTTCATATAGAAATGCTCTTGCCAAGCCTGGGACTCGAACCCAGGACCTTGTTGCAGTGAGGCCGACGTGCTGACCATGACCTCCAGTTCCTACAGAGGAAGGCTTTTCAGTCGTCGGGATCAGTTGGGAGTGTGGAATGGTGGAAAGTCTGCTTGACCTTGACGCAAAATAATAATAACTTTGATTTAGTGTTCGGTAAAATAATACCCTATGCATCATTAAATGACAAACCATAATCTGGGTTCAGACAAATCACATAAACCACGTATGTTTCTTTCATTATTTTTGGCAGAGCTTGTAGAAATGCCTGCCGTAACACGCCGAATAATGCCTGCGACATTTATTTCCCATCACTGAGCTCTCACTCATTCAGTGGTATGGATGACGATACCAGGAAAACAATACACCATAATCCATAATCATATCTCTGTCTCGCTGTCTCGTTCTTGTGCTTATATAATTACATTGTTATTACCATTCGTTTCAACCAAACCCACAATTTGAACTTAATTTCTGGGAAACCTCAAGAAGATATTGACCCTATACCAGCGTGATGGGTGACAGAGTCAGTGTAAAATGATACTGAGTGGCCACTGTACACATGTCTGAAGGTGGTGTTATGATCTGGGCTTCCTTCAGTTGGCCAGTTCGAGACTCGGCAACATTATAAAGTCAGCTGATGACCTGAATGTACTGAATGATCAGGTAATCCCATTAATTATATTTTTCATCCCGAGCACAGATATATAATTTGGGCTCAGACAATGAAAGAGTGGTTTCAGGGAGAATCGGAAATCTTTTTTAAATATGTAGTGGCACCACTGACTTCATAATGTCACGAGGGCAGAGTACACCCAGGACAGTTCAACCAGGCCATCACAGGGCACAAACACATTAACTGCATCAATGCAGCCGACTCTTTATTGAAAGTCAGCCAATAATGGTTATTTTTCATGCCTCCATCACAGACAGTGAGAGACATGGCTGACCTATGATAACCCAGTTACCTGCACTGGGAGGCAGCAGTGACAACCCGATGATAGTGGGGCTTGGACCCCGGACCTTAGGATCAGTAATCCAGCGCCCTAGCACCGGGCCACCACTGCACATTATTTTTCTTTCTTTTTTCTCTTTGTTTTCACCCATTATAAGAGAAAGGAATTTGCTTTATTGAAATGATTTTTGTCTGCGATGGTCTGGCAAGCTGTCCGGGCTGTACTCTGCCCTCGCCCAGGGTCGGCTGAGATGGCCGACAGCCTCCCTCCCACCTTTACATGGATTAAGAGGTTCAGAAAAAGAATGAATGAATAATTTTAGTAATGTCATCAGTGCATGAATTCTTGAGGATTCTCAATATGGGTTCCAGGACATTTTCTCACTGGACAATTGTTCACAGGACAAATGCTCACAACCTTAATGAAAAAACAGACATTTGCTCACGACATGAAAATTTTTGTTCAATTTTAACCATAACCCGAACCCTAAACCCTAACGCTAAACCCTAAGCCCTAAACCCTAACCCTAAACCCTAAACCCTAAACCCTAACCCTAAACCTAAACCCTAAACCCTAAACCCTAACCCTTAACCCTTAACCCTAAACCCTAAACCCTAATCCTAACCCCTAAACCCAAACCCTAACCCTAAACCCTCACCATAAACCCTAAACCCTAACCCTAAACCCAAACCCAAACCCTAAACCAGGAGTGTCAAACTCGTGCCACAAAGGGCCATGTGGCTGCAGGTTTTTGTTTCAACCAAGCAGAAGCACACCTGACTTGGCTCATTTAATTCACTCATCTGAGTCTTCAGGCAGCTGATTGGTCAATCTGTGTGCTCTGTACAGAGACTGACCAATCAACTGCCTGAACACTCAGTTCAGTTGATTAAATGAGCCAAGTCAAGTGTGCTGCTGCTTGGTTGAAACAAAAACCTGCAGCCACATGGCCCTTTGTGGCATGAGTTTGACACTCCTGCCCTAAACCCTACATCCAAACCCTAACCCTAATGTAGAATGGGTTCATTTAGCATTATGTATACATCAGAATAAAGAATGTTTTATAACACATTGTGATCTTTTTGTATTATGCATTTATTAGAACAAAGAAAAAAGATGTTGTGAAGAAATGTTTGTTTTTTCATTAAGGTTGTGAGCATTTGTCCTGTAAGCAAATGTCCACGCACCCTCAATATGAGAAGCCTTGGGTGACCACATACCCATCGTAAAAAATTCAGATTGTTCTGTAAAAAATGTGGACAAGAAATTGCTGACAGTCAGACAAACAAAAAACAAATAACAAATAACAAATACTGTAATCCCAAGCTGATGAAAACATAACCTTCTTGGTGAAGGTAAATACACATCATGCATAACAATAAAGTCGTTGCATCAGCCTCTCGCTGCCTGTTAGTGTAACCTTTTTCATATAGTTTAATATTTTCAAACTTGAGAGGATACAGTATTAAGGAGACAGGCTTGTCCATCATCCTTCATGTAGTTGAGGGTTAACAACGTTACTTCAGCATCAAACAGTTTCTTATTAAGATAGAGCTGTCTGCTTACAAGAACAGAACTGTTCAAAGAAAAAGAAAAACGCTGGGTGCTTTCACACCTGCTCTTTTTTTTTTTTACAGGGAGAGAAGTGGATTGAATTTTTTTTTTTTTTTTTTTTGACAGAAAGAAAAAGAAAAGCAGGTCGTAATGGAGCTATAGGTCGGCCTTCTGATCTCCTTTCAGACAGTTTTTCAATTGTACCACCGTTCCACAAAAAGAAAATCTTGGCATTTGGTGTGTTTTTTTTTTTTTCACTTTTAACAGCCTCAATCACAACCATCGGCTGCACTAAAGTGCTCACCAAACTCACTTCTCTTTTTAATGACTTTAATTTCCGACCTCCATTCCCCCTCAAGATTTGGATAAGAAGGAATGTTTTCATAAAGCGACACTGCATTAACCAATTGTGGGCAGTGGTGGCCTGGGGGTAAAAGGTGCTGGATCACTTATCCTAGGGTTAGGGGTTCGAGTCCCACTCTTCACAATGTTGTCACTGCCCCCCACCTCCAGTGCAGCTAACTGGGTTATCAAAGGCCGGCCATGTATCTCACTGTCTATGGCGTGAGGTTCATGTTATAGAACCATTGCTGACTTTTGACAAGAGTAGCTGCGTAGCCGTCAGCGTGTTTCTGTCTCTTGCTAAAGGGTTGTGTCAGGAAGGGCATCCGACGTAAAAACCCAGCCCAAATCAAATATGCGAATCATTAATATGACTTCCATGAGGATGGAGGCAGACGATTCACTGTGGCGACCCCTGAAAGGGAACAAGCCGAAAGGAAAAGAAGAAGACATGCTGCTATCTTGCATCAGTAAATTAAAGTTTACAAACACTCATCTAGTGCACCATACCAACGCGCATGCGCTAACCAGTATACAGCCTGTTTCTGTCACTCTTGCCCTTTCCTTACTTTTAACTTTTTTCCCCCCTGTACTGATTATTTTATTGTTTACAAATAGCTGCCTGTGTGGCACCGTGGCATAGTGGTAGCACATCTGCCTCACAACAAGCAGGTCCTGAGTTTGAATCCCAGCTCGGGATTTCTGTGTGGAGTTTGCATGTTCTCCGCATGCTTGCGTGAGTTTCCTCTGGGTACTCTAGTTTCCTCCCACAGTCCAAAAACATGCACAGTAGGCTAACTGGATGTTCCAAGTCACCCTGAGATGTGAGTGTGAATGGTTGTGTGAGTGTTGGCCCTGGGATGGCCAGGCGAGCTGTCCAAAGTGTACCCACCCCTTGTCCAGAGTCGGCTGAGATGGGCACCAGCGTTCCTGCAACCCTATTTAGGACTAACACCTGTGTGTCTGATGCAGACCGTCCAAAATGTGGCTAAAAAAATTTTAAAAATCACACCCATCAGTGGTCTGTTTTACCAGTCAGTCTAGTAGATGAGCAATTGCCATATCTTTGGGGTCAAAGGTCACGACAGTAAAGATTTCATGAGTTTTACAAGCAGCAGCAGATGAAAGCCAGAATGTGTTGAGGAATTTTCTTTTCAAGCCTCCGTTGTTAGTCTGACTAAGTTACAGCTGGCCAAAAGACACGCAGACAACAACACAAACAATTCACTTAAAAATGTATGACCTCTTGTTGCATAAGATTATTTTATGCATATAGAATACGCATAATTCTCAGTCGATATAGTTCTTGAGGCAGGAGATGGAAGTCAAGGAAGAATGATGTGATATTTTAATATATACACCTTACATTGCAATAATGACCCCCAGTGCAGCGAACTGGGTTATCAAAGGCCAGCCATGTCTCTCACTGTCTATGGTGTGAGGTCCATGTAAAAGAACCATTGCTGACTTTCAACAAGAGTAGCCACATAGACTTGATAGATTTGCTAAAGGGTTGTGTCAGGAAGGGCATCCGACGTAAAAACCTACGCCAAATCAAACATGTCATTCACTGTCGCGACCCCTGAGAAAAAGGGAACAGCTGAAAGGAAAAGAAGAAGAAGAAGAAGAAGAAGAAGAAGACGCCATTGCAAGAATGAAATCTGATTGGTTGGATATCTCAGGATAATTAACAGTTATGTGCTGAGGGTGGGGCGGGTGATGCTGAAGAGCCCTCATGACAGAAGTTCAATACAATTCAATTCAGCAGCATCCACGGAGCCAAGTTATAATGTTTTATTATATACTACATGAAAATATAAAAAACAGACTACAACAAATTGTTTTAACATACATTTACATATTTTAACCACGACAGAGGCAGGTTAAGTTAAGTGAGCTCCCTGTTCTCCAAGCAGCACTAAGAACCAGGTAGCTAAAGGCTGCTTTCAGAGTTTTACTGTATATAATCATGGAAATGTAAATAAACCTTATTCTGTTAATGGTGTGTTTTTAAATTCATTCACAGCTATAGTCTGAAGAGTTTGTTTTCAAAAAAATTAAATCCAATCTTTTAATTATGATGAAAAACTATTTACGTAGTTTTACAAAAAACAAAACCAAAACACTTCCCCAGAAGCTTTCAAAACCTTTTTTTTTCAGTAGCTTTAAAATAAAGTTTGGTTTTTTCATAATTAAAACAAAAAATATATATTTTATATCCCACACAGAAACACAAGAAAAACAAACTAAAACAATAATTTAAAAAATATGACAATGATGACGCCATGAAAATCTGCATTGCCCTTCATTTTAACTCAATCCACTTGGAATATAATTTTTTTAGTTGACGAATCAGATTCGGTGCAATATATAATGACACTTCCTTTCGGCTTTTTCCCTTTATCAGGGGTCGCCACAGCGAATGATTCGCACGTTTGATTTGGCAGAGGTTTTTACATCGGATGCCCTTCCTGACACAACCCTTTTAGCAAGGGACAGAAACACGCTGACGGCTTTGCAGTACTGTATATAATAAAAGACGTTATTCACCCTGAGAACTTGGGATAGTGATTGAATCAGTTAAATATGTAATGCAGAGACTGAGGCGCTGCCTATACACGGAGCTCCCGTATGATTTCTCTTACTTGGCAAGTTTTCGGTGGGAACACTGAAACCCATCCGTGTCTCCGACATATATCAAGATTAATTCATTTTAATAACTTGGTATATTATGTTAACTATATTCTCTTGACATTATGCTCTCCTACAAACTCTTATGATTTTCCTTTGTCAACGTACAACATTTTTTCAAAGAATAATTCCCATGTGTACATGTACACTGGAAGGACAGCGGAATGGACGGATGTCTGCTTGAGGTTTGCCTTGGTGCTCCAAAAGCAACTCAATGGTTGCACACTTTTTTCTTTATTAATGGTGATCCATGCGAGAGCTCTGCTAAAAATTAACACCCCATATGCTATGCACTAATATATACCTCATACTCGGTTGTTATCTCTGAATAGTTCCTTTGATTCAGTCATACCCACCTTGCCTTCTGTGAATCATTGATTGTATCATCTTTTCCTTTCGGCAGTTCCCTTCAGGGGTCACCACAGCGAATCATCTGCCTCTATCTCACCCTATCTCCTGCATCTTCTACTCTTACTCCAACTACCTTCATGTCCTCCTTCACCACATCCATAAATCTTCTCTTTGGTCTTTCTCTAGGCCTTCTGCCTGGTAGTTCCAAACTCAGCATCTTCTTTTCCATTCGGCTGTTCCCTTCAGGGGTCGCCACAGCAAATCACCCGCCTCCATCTCACCCTGTCCTCTGCATCTTCTTCTCTTACTCCAACGACCTTCATGTCTTCCTTCACTGTCTGTCTTCCTTTCAGCTTTTTCCCTTTTACTCGGGAGTCGCCACAGCGAATCATCTGATTCGCTCGTTTGATTTGGCAGAGGTTTTTACGTCAGATGACCTTCCTGTCACAACCCTTTTTAGCAAGGGACAGAAACACGCTGACGACTTTGCAGCCGACTGTTTACGAAAGTCAGCAATGGTTCTTTTACATGCCTCTCACCATAGACAGTGAGAGACATGGCCCGCCTTTGATAACCCAGTTAGCTACACTGGTGGGGACAGTGACAACCTTGTGGAGAGTGGGACTCGAACCCCCAACCTTTGGATCAGCGATCCAGCACCCTATACCACTAGACCACCACTGTCCCTGCATGTCTTCCATCACCACATCCATAAATCCCTTCTTTGGTCTTCCTCGAGGCCTTCTGCCTGGTAGTTCCAACCTCAGCATCCTACTGCCAATATTCTCCTTATCCCTCCTCTGTACATGTCCAAACCATCTCAATCTAACCTCTCTGACTTTGTCTCCAAAACATCTTACATGTGCTGTCCCTCTGATGTACTAATTTCTGATCCTATCCATCCTCGTTACTCCAATAGAGAACCTCAACATTTTCAACTCTGCTACCTCCAGCTCCGCCTCCGGTCTTTTCCCCAGGGCCACTGTTTCTAAGCCATACAACATCACTGGCCTCATCACCATCACGTACACTTTTCCTTTCATTCTTGCTGATACTCTCCTATCGCACATCGCACATGGGTTAAACAGTCTGCTACAGTATGGCAGTAGACTGTAGTACCTGTATCTGTTTCCACTGCCTTGTGGATACCTCTTGGTTGGGGAAAGGCTATGGGAGTTAACCCAGACAGAAAATCCTGCAGCCGCATACTGTAGCAAGAGAAAAGGCAGGGAGTAAACCCTGGAAAAAATTAAAAAAAAAATCCGGAGTGGCGCCCCTAAGGCGGTTGAATGGCATACTTGTCACCTTCCAACAGCTCCTGCATCCTGATATGTCCTCCAGCCGTCTTGACCTTGTCTTGCCACTGGACCCGGCGTCTCAGGACGAGAGAGTGAAGTCGATCCAGCGCAAGTCTCCTTCACTTTAATCAAAGTTCAGCGCAAGTAACGGCATCATCATTTTCCAAGTCCTGTGGCGATAGGGGAGCGACGAAGCAGCAGGTGCAGATACACCGAAAGCTGTAGTCATGAACCTGCACACAGATGGCTCAGGACATGTGGTTGCTCTTCACTAGACAGAGACAGCAGTGGAGTTCGCCAGCCTTCTGAATGACCGAGCAGCCCTCTTTAGGATCGCTCTGCTCGCCTCCTTAGCATGAGGAAGGGGCTCGAAAGGGTGCGCCAAACATAGTCTGTCTCACCTCATCCTGGTCAGCATACCGCGGCAGGCAGGGATCCCGCTTAGCGGTTGAAACACAAGAAAAAATAAAACAAAGGCGCTCACTGTAGCAGCATGGAACGTAAGAACCCCCCTGCTTGATAATGTAAATGCAGACAGACCAGAAAGATGGACTGCACTGGTGGCCAGAGAAATGGCTCGCTACAATGTTGACATTACCGCTCTCAGCAAGACATGCCTTGCAGACGTAGGCCAGCTTACAGAAATTGGCGGTGGCTATACTTTCTTCTGGAGTGGTCGTAGCAGTGAAGTGAGGCGTGAGGCAAGTGTTGGGTTCGCCATCAAATCCACCCTTGTGCAGAAACTAGCAAGTGTCCCTGTTGATCTCAAAGACCATCTGATGACAATGCAGCTCCCACTTGGAAAGAAAAGTGCAACCATCATCAGTGTCTATGCTCCAATCATGACGAATCCTGAAGAGGTCAGAGATGGGTTTTATGAGGAACTTGACTCTTTTATAGCCTCAGTAAGGTCCGAGAAGCTCATTATCCTTGGCTATTTTAACGCTCGAGTAGGGGCTGACCATCACACCTGGCACAGAGTACTAGGAAAACATGGTACTGGAAATTGCAACAGCAACGGTCACCTCCTCCTTAGATTGTGCACCTCACATGATCAAGCCATAACTAACACCATGTTTCGCCTTCCAACCCGGAACAAAGCATCTTGGATGCACCCTCACTCAAAGCATTGGCACCTGATTGATTATGTCATTGTCAGGGCAAGGGACAGACAGGACGTGAGAGTAACCAAGGCTGTGTGGTGCCGACTGTTGGACAGACCACCACCTGATCATCTCAAAGATGAACCTTCAAACTCAGCCTAGAAGGAGACCACTCTGACTTTGTCTCCAAAACATCTTACATGTGCTGTCCCTCTGATTGTATATTTGTCTAAATTGAGAGCTAAATTTCTTTTTTGTCAAAGACTGTGTTCAAGTCAGTGTTATTCCTTTAGAGGTCATGCTGGGCTCTGATCAGGTTTCTTTCTTACCAAACTACCCACCATTTTGTTATTTTGTGTGAGATAGTGTCAAAAAAAAGTGAAAAAAGAGTGAAAGGTGCAGAAAGTGTGTGTGGGGTGGGGGGTGGGGGAGGTTGTGGATAATAATGGAGAGCCGCTCTACTTTTAGCCACAAGACCAAATAAACAGCATGTTTTATCAGTTCTTCTCATCAGAGATGGAGGAGGGTTTAGACCAAGCCCTGATCTGTTTTTAATGAGTCTAATAACAGCGCTGCTGCAGGTCCTGATCAGTCCATTTACTGCCACTTTAACCACTTCATGTCAAATGTTATTATTAATTTATTGATCTTGTTGCAATATTAATGTGTTTAAGTTATTATTCAGTAGTTAATCCTACATTTATGCAAATAATAAGTCTGGATCTGAGGATGGACTTAAAAGCAAAGACATTGTTATGAAAAGGTGGATGTAAAGAAAAACAAAGTGCTAGTGTATCCATTTCACCATTTCGCTCTTTCTGTCTTCAAAGCACAGGCATGCAGGATCGATAAGTCACTTACTATAGTTCAGTTCAGTTCATTTTCTGTACCCACTTAATCCTAACTTGGGTCATGGGGAGGCTGGCGCCCATCCCAGCCAACTTCGGGCGAGGGCAGAGTACACCCTGGACAGCTCGCCAGGCCATCACAGGGTGGAAACATGCTGATGGCTTTGCAGCCTACTCTTGTCGAAAGTCAGCAATGGTTCTTTTACATGCCTCACACCATAGACAGTGAGAGACATGGCCGACCTTTGATAACCCAGTTGGCTCCACTGGGGGGGGGGGGGGGGAACAGTGACAACCTTGTGCAGAGTGGGACTCGAACCCCCAACCTTTGGATCAGCGATCCAGTGCCCTATACCACTAGACCACCACTGCCCCTACTTACTATA
This sequence comes from Plotosus lineatus, assembly GCA_024760905.1. Classification (NCBI taxonomy): domain Eukaryota; kingdom Metazoa; phylum Chordata; class Actinopteri; order Siluriformes; family Plotosidae; genus Plotosus; species Plotosus lineatus. Next base: position 21,975,062 of record CM045739.1, read on the forward strand.
GTGAATTAGTGAAAAGTGTGTGTGTGTGTGTGTGTGTGTGTGTGTTTGATTGAGTCGCTGTGACTGTGAGTAACAGAGAAGGACGTGGTCAGATGAGACAGCAAGATTGACGGTGTTGTCAAAGGGCCACAGGACAGATCAACAGGGGAAAGTCGAAGTAAAAACCATCAGTGTTATCGGCGGGTGGACGGATTCCAAAAGTGATAAGACGTTGTATTATCTGAAACAGGAAAGGAACCGGATCAGGTCAGGAACAGGTCTAACACATGAGAGTAGAGTAGTTTTCTTTTCTATTCGTTTCAGCGACGAATAATTTTTAGTACAAATGAGGAACGGAACACTCAGGGGGAAAAAAAAAAGAACATTAATGTACCTGGTCCCAGTTGGACCCCCACTGTGCTAAAACCCCTGGGAAAGGTCTTAACCGCAAGTGTGCCTCTGTCCACCCAGCAGTATAAATGAGTGCCAGTAAAAATATATACTGGAAAGGTAACTTGTGATGGACCAGCGTCCCATCCAGGAGGAGTTTAACTCCAGGTAGCTTCACTCTACGGAAACCGGAAATAGGCACCAGCCTGATGAGCCGCTCGGCTCAGGTGTATAAAGCCCAACAGATTTACCTATTGTACCTTTAGGGGTGGGTCCATTATCACTAGATGGTGATCATCCTCCAAATGGTAGACAAAGGACGTAGCAGTGCACACAATGAGATTCCAAATTTCATCCTAAATTTTTTACACAATAAGAAAATTATTGCAGGTGATCTTTGTTCACAAGAACCATGACAACATTGGTCTTTGGACCTCTCTCACTGCACGAAGCAGGCCCACCGTTTAGATCAGGAGTGCTCAATCCTGCTCCTGGAGATCTACCTTCTAGATGACTTTATCTACAACTCTAATGTGGCCCATGTGACATGTAAGATCTTAAGACATTTCAAAGTCCCTTGATTAGGTGATTGTATGGTTAGTTGGGCATGATTAGGGTTGCAGCGAATGTCTTCTGGAAGGTAGATCTCCAGGAGCAGGATTGAGAACCCCTGGTTTAGGTGATATAAGCAAAGAAAACATCCCGACTCGTGGACAGCCCAAATTCGTACAGTGTACTCCAGTGTTGTGCACTTGTGTAGAAAATGCCTCAACACAGTTTTGCCCTAACAACCAGACGTTGTTGTGTCTGACCTGAAGCTATACCTATACAATGCATTCTAACCATCCAAGAAGGTTCCCGATTTGATTTCCTGGCTCGAACCTTTTTGTGTGGAGATGTGGAGCATGTTCTCCTTGTGCTTGTGTGGGTTTCCTCTGGGCATTCTGGTTTCCAAAAAATGCAACAGGGAAGTTGGAGGTTCCAAAATGCCCCTAGGTGTGAATGTGAGTTTGAATATGTGTGTGTGTGTGTGTGTGTGTGTGTGTGTGTGTGTGTGAGAGAGGGATACCCCACATTTACCCAACCTCCCCAGTACCCAGAAAAAACATAAAGCAGTATGGCAATCTGGCAGTGGTGGCCTGGTGGTAAGGTGCTGGATCACTGATCCTAAGGTTGGGAGTTCGAGTCCCACTCTCACTGTCGATAATGTGAGTCATGTAAAAGAACCCTTCCTGACTTTTGACAAGAGTAGGCTGCAAAGCTGTCAGCGTGTTTCCGCCCTGCAATGGCCTGGCGAGCTGTCCAAGGTGTACTCTGCCCTCATTCGGAGTCAGTCTCCCCGCGACCCTAATTAGGATAAAGCGGTTACAGAAAATGAATGAATGAGCAGTATGGCAAATCAGCGAGAGAGTAAAAGAGAGTCTTCCTTTTCAAATCATCTACAAATGTGCAAAAATTGAAATAGTAACATATTTTGAACAGGGACGACTTTTAGTTTAGCTCAAGCGGAAGAAATGTCATTTTATGTATTGAGCACATCACCTGCTGTTTTAAATATAAGCACTTGATATTTATTCTAAATTTATTCTATAAGCCCTGCATTCTGAAATGTCACTGGGAGGATGGCGCCCATCTCAGCAGTGTACACACTGGACAGATCACCAGGCCACTGCAGGGCAGAAAAACCCTGACGGCTAGGCAGCTACTCTTGACGTAAGTTAGCAATGATGCTTTTACATGAACCTCTCACCATAGACATTGAGGGACATGGTCGACCTTTGATAACCCAGTTCGCTGTACTGGGATGAAAACAGACCCAGTTTCTGACTTTCATAAAGAGCAGCAATATAGGCGTCAGCATGTTTCTGCCCTGTGATGGCCTGGTGAGTTGTCCAGCTTTACTCTGTCCTCGCCCAGAGTTCACGTAGATGGGCACCAGCCTTCCCGAAACCCTGATTACTATTCAGCAGTTCAGAAAATGAATGATTGAATAATTACCAGGCAAAATAAGCTCAAGTTGCTTTAGGTAATCTCGCTCTCTCCCTACTACGATAAATACAATACTTTTTCTTACATATCTTTGGTGGAGGTTATTATCGGGCCAATGACACTTCAATAACACGATGTAATAAAGATTATAACAGCTTCCTTCCAACCTCAGTATATAGCATCACATCTAACCATAGTTCACATAATGTTTCCACTCAGATTACGATTCTTTTCGCGGACAAGACAAACCGCGCATGCCTATGATATATAAATCCTAAATGCAAAAACTCGGGTGAAAGATTCGAAAAGCCAATCACGCCAAACAAACAGCCCCCCCCCCCCCACACACACACACACACACACATGCTCACTCAAGTAAACACTCAAGTAAGACCCTTCACAAACACACACACACACCACACAAACACACACACACACACACACACACACACCCACACACACACACACACACACGCAAACAGATGTCCCAAATCAGCCCACATGGACAGGAAGTCCTGATAACATCACTTCCTTTGAGGGACCCGTGGAGTGGGTTGGATGTGAGGTGTGAGACTGGGAGAACTTGAGACTGACAAGTGCTTTACATCATTTATAACTTTATTTAAACTCTACATTGTTCCCAGTGTTTGTTGGTCTATAAATACACATACTATTGTAAATCTTTATGGTGGTTTTAGAGTACATTGGCTTTCCCAGGACTTCCCATGGTGCAATTGTAATAGCAGGTTACACCAGTTTAAGTCTCTGCTAGCATGTTTAAATCTGTAGTTACTCGAGATAATGAGTGTTTTCTTTCTCGGACATCGCTTTCCTTCGGTGAGAGAAATTGGTCTGTGTAAGTGGTATAACCCTTTGACCAGACAAAGTAATCCCTCCAGAGATTTCTACTTCAGAGGCTGCACTCTTTCCTTCTTCCGTTATCGCTAGGGTTCTCTCTCAGGCCCCGTATTTTTCATTTATTACATGCAATCAGAACATGGCATGAAAATACACATGTACCATGTACCTACATGAACAGATAAGTCACACACACACACACACACACACACACACACACACACACACACACACACACACAGACACAAACAACAACATGAGTCAGCCTCTCAGTCGGGAACACGCAGTAGGAATCGATCGTTACATATGGCCCCGGGTGTATTTCCAACACGCAACAACGATAGAGGAAAATAATTCAGCAAAGAAATTCTCACCATGGAAACACTCTGAAGTTTACTACATACGATGACCTCGCGGTTTAGAACGCACAATCTCAGGTGAATATCAGGTGAATATATTCATTCATTTTCTGAACCTTTTAATCCTAATTAGTGTCACAGAGAGGCTGATGCCCATCTCATATGACTCTGGGCGAGGGCAGGGTACTCCCAGAACAGCTCACCAGGTCATCGCCAGACAAAAGCAATCTGACAGCAGTCCGATGGCCTGGACATTACAAATTACTGCAATGGTTCTTCTACATGCCTCTCATCATAGACAGTGGTGGGTAATGGGGCTTGGATCCCCAAACGTTGGATCAGTAAACCAGCACCTTACCGAGCCACCACTGCACACTTAGAAAATATTAAAAGTTTATTTTAATATTTTGAATAACAATTCACTTATTCAGGTACAGTTATAAAAAAAAAGTAAAACAAATTGTGATAGAATATTACTGGATCAGAAAGTAGCTCACGTTTCAGTTTCTATTATTCATTTTGGACAATAAATGTGATCATAGCTATTTTAAGCACACACAATGTTTATATAATGTATATAGCACCAGCACGGGGGCAGTGGTGGTCTAGTGGTATAGAGCGCAGGATCGCTGATCCTAAGGTTGGGGGTTCGAGTCCCCACAACGTTGTCACTATCCCCACAATGCAGCTAACTGGGTTATCAAAGGCAGGCCATGTCTCTCACTGTCTATGGTGAGAGGTTCATGTAAAAGAACCATTTCTGACTTTCGTAAAGAGTAGCTGCAAAGCTGTCAGCGTGTTTCTGTCCCTTGCTAAAGGGTTGTGACAGGAAGGGCACCTGACGTAAAATAAAACCTACACCAAATCAAATGTGCGAATCAGATGATTTCACTGTGGCAACCCCTGAGAAAAGGGAAAAAGCCGAAAGAAAGAAGAAGTATAGCACTAACAGCGCTCTATTTAATTTACAATGAGTGGGCGTGTCCAGACTTTTGACTGGTACTGTATGTTATAGCAGCAGCTATAAACTTTCATTCCCCACCCAGGCTAGTATTTTTTTCCTTCCCCTGAAGTTATGCAGTTATCCAGTGTACCCATAATGCTGAAAAACTTTCAGCAGTTAAAGTTGTGATGAGAGAGCAACGGGACAGTCATTCAACTTGGAATTTGGGAACTTGGGCAGCTTGTCCGATGTTATTAAAATAATTTAAACCCAGTTAGTATCCCCCCCTGAATATTACAAGTATAGATATAAAATACTGCGATGGCCTGGCAAGCTGTCCAGAGTGTACCCTGCCCTTGCCCAGAATTGGCCGAGATGGACGCCAGCCTCCCCGTGAACCAAAATAGGATTCAGTGGCTTAGAAAATGAATGAATGAATGTAATAGATATAAAATAATATCCATTTTATAAATAACATCTTTTTCATATACTAGTCCTTCTCAAAAAATTAGCGTATTGTGATAAAGTTCATTATTTTCTGTAATGTACTGATAAAAATTAAACTTTCATATATTTTAGATTCATTGCACACCAACTGAAATATTTCAGGTCTTTTATTGTTTTAATACTGATGATTTTGGCATACAGCTCATGAAAACTCAAAATTCCTATCTCAAAAAATTAGCATATTTCATCCGACCAATAAAAAAAAGTGTTTTTAATACAAAAAAAATTTAACCTTCGAATAATTATGTTCAGTTATGCACTCAATACTTGGTCGGGAATCCTTTTGCAGAAATGACTGCTTCAATGCAGCGTGGCATGGAGTCAATCAGCCTGTGACACTGCTGAGGTGTTATGGAGGCCCAGGATGCTTCGATAGCAACCTTAAGCTCATCCACAGTGTTGGGTCTGGTGTCTCTCAACTTTCTATTCACAATATCCCACAGATTCTCTATGAGGTTCAGGTCAGGAGAGTTGGCAGGCCAATTGAGCACAGTAATACCATGGTCAGTAAACCATTTATCAGTGGTTTTGGCACTGTGAGCAGGTGCCAGGTCGTGCTGAAAAATGAAAATCTTCATCTCCATAAAGCTTTTCAGCAGATGGAAGCATGAAGTGCTCCAAAATCTCCTGATAGCGAGCTGCATTGACCCTGCCCTTGATAAAACACAGTGGACCAACACCAGCAGCTAACATGGCACCCCAGACCATCACTGACTGTGGGTACTTGACACTGGACTTCAGGCATTTTGGCATTTCCTTCTCCCCAGTCTTCCTCCAGACTCTGGCACCTTGATTTCCGAATGACATGCAAAATTTGCTTTCATCCGAAAAAAGTAGTTTGGACCACTGAGCAACAGTCCAGTGCTGCTTCTCTGTAGCCCAGGTCAGGCGCTTCTGCTGCTGTTTCTGGTTCAAAAGTAGCTTGACTTGGGGAATGCGACACCTGGAGCCCAGTCCACTGCTTCCACAGGTCCCCCAAGGTCTGGAATCGGCCCTTCTCCACAATCTTCCTCAGGGTCCGGTCACCTCTTCTGGTTGTGCAGCGTTTTCTGCCACACTTTTTTCTTCCCACAGACGTCCCACTGAGATGCCTTGATACAGCACTCTGGGAACAGCCTATTCGCTCAGAGATTTCTTTCTGTGTCTTACCCTCTTGCTTGAGGGTGTCAATGATGGCCTTCTGGACAGCAGTCAGGTCGGCAGTCTTACCTATGATTGCGGTTTTGAGTAATGAACCAGGCTGGGAGTTTTTAAAAGCCTCAGGAATCTTTTGCAGGTGTTTAGAGTTAATTGGTTGATTCAGATGATTAGGTTAATAGCTCGTTTAGACTACCTTTTCATGATATGCTAATTATTTGAAATAGGAATTTTGGGTTTTCATGAGCTGTATGCCAAAATCATCAGTATTAAAACAATAAAAGACCTGAAATATTTCAGTTGGTGTGCAATGAATCTAAAATATATGAAAGTTTAATTTTTATCAGTACATTACAGAAAATAATGAACTTTATCACAATATGTTAATTTTTTTGAGAAGGACTAGTATGTGTCCATGACACATTATTACACCGAACTTTATTTATCATGGAACACGGACATGGAAGGTGTAGGGTTTGTGATGAAAGTGAAACTGTTGAACATGTGATAATGAACTGTAAACAATATGAAAAAGACAAATAGAGAACATAGGAGTGGAGTTGAGTTTAAGAATGTGTAGGCCAGAAGATGATGAAGTCATTGGGTACCAACTAATGTTTCTGAAAGTAACAGAACTGAAAAAAAAAATAATCTGAGTACCTTTGTAATTCTTGTAATTCATAAATTAGTCTGTAAGCTAAAGCAGAAAACCTCCATACCAAAGAGATGAGATAATGTGCTGTTACAGTCTGCAATTGCCATTAAAAAAATAAACAACAAATCTGTGTGGGCAGGATGTTCAAGGGTGACAGTGACCCCCACTGTGAAAACATCAGAGGGTATAGGTCATTTAGTAGGTGTGTAGGTCATATGACACACTAGCAGGACATTGTGTCAACGAGACAAAGGGACATAGGGTAGAATAGCACTTAGAAAAACATCATGACCCTGACCAGGCAAGTACTAAGGATGAACAAATGAACACGATGCATGCATGTTAGCAAACATAGAGACAGTAAAGAGTTGATTCAACATATATATATATATATATATATATATATATATATATATATATATATATATATATATATATATATATATATACTTATTTCTGAGTCATGGATGAAGGGAATGAAGATGATAATGTGGGTCACTGAACCATAGAGACGAATCCCTGTTTGTTAATTAGTACCACAATCAGTTAATTTGCACTCATTACAATTGTTCCACCACAATTTGTTTTCCTTTTACCAAGAGATACAACACTCGGTGAGCATGGAATCAGGCGAGCTGAATAATGTGGGAATAGAAACACAAGCTTGAAAAGAGCTGTAGAGGGCATAACATATTTAGCTTTTTAAACACACCCGAGAGAGAGAAAAGACAGATTGCAAGGTTTGCAGCATTGCACATAACCTACTCCCACACTCTGACCGAATCACTTGTGTGTGTGTGTGTGTGTGTGTGTGTGTGTGTGTGTGTGTGTGTGTGTGTGTGTGTGTTAGAAACAAAGTGGTTGTATAGTTGCTGGTGACTCAGCCATGAGCAGAGAACACTGCAGGGGGAATTAGACACCTTGTGAGTCTCGTTCTTTCTTGTATTCTTCACATCTCTCTCTCTCTCTCTCTCTCTCTCTCTCTCTCTCTCTCTCTCTCTCTCTCTCTCTCTCTCAGTAGATTACAGACAAAAGACCACAACAGGCTGGAAGTCAAGAAAGTAGAATTGAATAAAAGTTGAAAATAGCACTACTTTATTTGTTTTATCTTGCAACCTGCCCTATCAGAAGTGTCAGGTCAAGCGTATGAGACAGTTGAAAGACCCTGGTTGAGGGTGTAGGAGTAGGGTAGTACAGTGCTTCAGTGTTTAGCCATCTCGCCTCACAGAAGAAAACCTCCACTGGTCAACTGTGCCACCCTGTGAGGAGTTTGCAATGTGTTCTACTGTATATGCTTGCTTGGGTTTTCTCCAAGGACATGAAGAGTGGGTTAACTAAATTACCCATTGTGGGTGTAAATGGTTGTCCTGGTGTTGGTCCTACAGTAGACGGTCAAACCCCTTTGTATACATAACATCTCTCACCTATTATCAGCATGGATTGACAACCCAGCTCATCAGTGATGCTAATGGATAAGTAATACCGCATTTTCACGACCATAAGGCGCATCAGATTATAAGGCGCAATATAATTGAACGAAGCTTGGATGGCTTCTGTCCGCAAACAAGGCATGCCAAATTATAAGGCGAACCAAAGTCTGATAAGTCAGACTTGATTCAACTCTCACAATAACGCTCATCATTGCTCAGCTGTAACAGACAAAATATAAAAAATACACTTTATAACAATTCTCAGCATTGTTCAGCTGTAATAATATGAAACAATACTCACTTTTTCAGTTCATTTCTCTTCCACAAATCCATCAAATTCTTTATCTTCGGTGTCTGAGTTTAACAGTTGTGTGAGTTGAACATAAAGCCCAGATCCCTCTATTATTTTTTACTATTGTATTTTATTATCTGGGGCAGTGGTGGTCTAGTGGATAGGGCGCAGGATCGCTGATCCTAAGGTTGGGGGTTCGAGTCCCCACAGGGTTGTTGCTGTCCCCCCAGTGCAGCTAACTGGGTTATCAAAGGCGGGCCAGGTCTATCACTGTCTATGGTGAGAGGCATGTAAAAGAACCATTGCTGACTTTCGTAAAGAGTAGCTGCAAAGCCGTCAACATGTTTCTGTAACTTGCTAAAGGGTTGTGACAGTAAGGGCATCCGACGTAAAAACCTATGCCAAATCAAATGTGCGAATCAGATGATTCGCTGTGGCGACTCCCGAGAAAGGGAAAAAGCCGAAAGGAAAGAAGGAAGGAAGGAATTATATTTTATTACCTATTATTCCCTTGCACATGGAGTCAGATCAATAGAGATGGAGATTAGAAGTCTTCTTGGGTCGTGACCTTCTCTCAGCCACACCCCCTTAAAGAGGCAGCGCATTAGTATAGTCTTCATTACAGAATGGAGGTCATTACTCTTAAGGTGCCATATCAGTGTAACTTTAAATTCAAGAAGGTTAATCCGAGGTCTCAGGGGGACACCTGTAGCAAAGCTTTATCCCCGTATTTGGACATAAAGTCCGGATCCCTCTAACTTAGACCTGTTGACACCGATATCTAGTGGTTAAATTCTTTGGTTAATCCACCGGAATGATAGTAAGCTCTGAATTAGTTTGCTGCACTTGGGTTTTGATGGTGTCAGTGAGATGGAGCCAAGGCTGCATCCCCACATACGGCGCACCATCATTTTTTTTCGAAGGTTGATGGCTTTTGCGTGCGCCTTGTGGTCCAAAAAAATGTGATATCAATTATGACGAATTGATAGATAGTAGTCATTATACATTGAAAGAGTCTAACAAAGTTAGAGCAGTCATTCCTAAGGAGTAGGGATGTGTTAAGAAGAATCTAATATTGAATTTGAGTTCTGAATAAACAGAAAGATTCAAATGTATTTCAAGGTCATGACTTTAAATCCCAGTGCTACCAAAATGATAAAGTTTGGTTCTTGATCAAGTTGCCTTACCTCTCAACTATTCGGTTCATTGCTGTCATAGTTGTATGTCATTATGAAACAGCAAACAGCATGGAATGACCTCAAAGAAGGGATGGAGAAAGGAGCCTGGGTTGAGGTTGATGGAGTCAGGGCTGAGGGCATTACGGTCAGAATTGTGAGTAATGGATTTGAAGTTGAGCATAAAGGGGTCAGGTTGAGAGTGATGGAGTTAGGGTTGAGAAT
>CM045739.1:21987500-22037500 GCA_024760905.1 Plotosus lineatus
CCTCTGCAGCTCTTTTCCTTTCCTTTCGTCTTTTATAGCACGCTTTACTCTTGCCATGTTCCTCTTTTATTTCCATTCCTTCCTCATGATTTTCACTCTTTTATTTCCTGTTCATATCTGTTTCCTTGCCTATCCCTCCTTTCTCCTTTTCTTTATCTTTCCTTTTGTTTAATGCCTACCTCTTTTACCTCTTCTTGCTCTCTGTCAATTTCCAAGATATCCTTTCATTTTTTGCTCTTTTCTTTCTGTTTTCGTTCCTGCCCTTCTCCTTATTGTTCTATTACCCCTCCTGTACAACTCTTTTCTTTTCCTTTTCCCTCTTTCCTTTCTTTTGGATTCTTTCCTCTACCATTGTGCTTTCCCTTCTATCCTTAACTTCCCGTTTCTTTTCTTTCCTCCACCCTCTACCCTTGCTTCCTTTCCTTTACCTTTACTTTTATGTCTCTCTTCTTTCCTTCCCTTCCTTTCTTTGTCTTTATTGTCCAATTCTTTTGGCTCCTCCACCTTTATTTCCTTTCAGATTCTTTACTTCTGGTCATCTCCTTTCATTTTTATTTCCTTTCCTCTTGCACTACTCCTTTTCTCTCCTGCTGCTATTTTTTCCTATATTTTTCCCCTCATATATAGATTTTTCATATATCCTAAGTGAGAACTTTTCGGACATTTCCAACAGAATTCCTGCCCTGGTGAGCAAAAAGTGACAATTATACTCAAACACTTTGTATGGGTCTCCTCCCTGCTCCTATGTGATAGTGCTGCTGGAATACCTACACTGCAGTGTGTGCGTGCGTGTGTGTGTGTGTGTGTGTGTGTGTGTGTGTGTGTGTGTGTGTGTGTGTGTGTGTGTGTGTGTGTGTGCGAGCATCTGAAGTCCACATGTGAAGTCTGGATCGCAACAGCTCCTTTGATAACATTTGGTTTTCATAATCCCTCAGATATGAGAAGGAATGCAGGTTTTTACAGGCCCTAGACCATCATTACCCAGGAATACCCACAATGCATTATTTCTTCAGGGTTTCAACTTTTTTTTTTGAAGAGAACTCTATTAAGGTGTACAGACTGGTTAAATGTCATCATTGTGTGTGTGTGTGTGTGTGTGTGTGTGTGTGTGTGTGTGTGTGTGTGTGTGTGTGTGTGTGTGTGTGTGTGTGTTGAAGAATGTAGATTAATCATGGCTCCTAAACAGGCATAAAACAACAACCCTAAAAACGCTGTTAAATGCACATGAGTCAGTTCACAAATGTTGAATTCTCGTTTAATTTTCTGGAGCAGCAATTCAGATATGATCGTTTCTATAGTAACGAATCCAGTGTGAACTTGATGGTAGTTGAGATGTGAAGGAAAACCCATTTACAATCGTAACGTAACTGATAACAGAAAGTGAGCCGTTTCGTGACTATTCCACTGAAAATAAAGGCAATTTGATTGACATAAATAAGGTTCATGGTTTAGAAACTCCACAACAGTATTCAAAGTTATCAGACACTGCTTGGATCATGGGCAGGGCATCCGAGGTTTAGACAAGTGTTGAGGACATTCCATTGTTATAATAAGTGTTACGTTTGTACCTGAACCTAAACCTAACATGACCCTCAATAATGCTGTGTTGTTCGTGATGACTGGGTGACTATTAAGACATTTGACTCTGTCCCGTACTTGCCAGACCTGCCTTACATCCACTGCAGACTATTATACACTTCCTACACACACACCACACACACACACACACACACACACACACACACACACACACACACACACACACACACACACTTCAGGATCACTATTAATACACTTCTTCCACAGACGAAAATATTAGCACCTGCGCTGAGTCAGAGTCAAGATAATCATCTGTGATTCATTCACTCTCTCTCTCTCTCTCTCTCTCTCTCTCTCTTTCTCTGGCATCCATACAGACAACATTGCTTGGATGTTTTAACATCTAAATCTTTCTCAAGCTTCTCTGCACAATTATACTTTGAGGGATCCAGAACCCAGAATTCAAAGATCAGCAGGGTGTCACTTTTTCAATGTGGAAATGTACCATGACAAACTTATTTGTTACAGTGAAGCATGATGACATCATAAAATACATCAATTCCAGGTCTGACACTTTGAGATATGTGGTGAGGTTGTGCAAACAAAGCTGCTTGCTTCTACAAAGAGTTCAGATTCAAAGGGAATTTGTTTCCATGTTGGCTTCATAAAAGAGTAAAATATAAGCATGGACTCCTTGCCGTGCTGTGTCATGTTGAATGTTTTTATGAATCCGTGATTGAAGTGTATATACACACTGCTCTCTCTCGATCTCATTATTAGAATGTCTGCCTCGCAACAAGAAGGTCCTGGGTTCTGGTCCTGGGCTCGTGTGAGTGTCTTTGCCCAGCAACTGGTCAGCTAGACTGATCAGCTGTTCAGTGTATATATCCTGAGTTTTTTTGTCCAGAGTCAGCTAAAATTGTCTCTCCAGGGTCATGGGAAGACCAAAGCCTAAGTATTTTGGCGAAAGAGTGAATGAATATTGTACTCCACCCCATGAAAGAGCCATTGTTGATCAAAAATTTACAATTATGTCACTGAATATTTCCAAGGAAATAATATTACATTAGAGAAAATAGTGGGTCAGTGGTTAAGTCTTTGAATTTGTTATCCAAAGGTCGGGGTGTCGATTCCCAATATTAACACGCCGCCACTATTGGGCGATTGAGCAAGGCCCTTAACCATCAGCTGCTCGGTTGTATTAAAACAAATGATAAATAAGTCAATGAGGATAAGAGCTTCTGGAAAGTCCTGTGAATGTAAACACTGATTACTCAATTCAGCGACATCCACCATGCCTGAGATGAGTACAGACGCTCCCCAACCTATGTTTTAGTTTGGATCCGGACGGCCGAACGAACGTAAGTTGAAAAAAATGTAAGTTGTTACTGTATGTTCCAGTGACGTATGACGCTCATACTGTACTATACATCCATAAATACCATTACCATATCTCATAAATTACCCCTAAAATCAATTATTATAAATATAACATTGTAAAATAATATCAACATTAATTTAAAATTTATTAAATTTAAGCAAAATAATTTAAAATAGTTCAATTTTAATCAAATTCACTCATCAAATATCAAATACGGTATCAAATGTGACCTGTAAAATTCTCTGTGATGCAATCTTTCAGCTTGTAAATGGTTCCGATGGTCGATGGATAGTCACTTTACATGAAGCTGAGCAGAGTCACTTTAAATGAAGTTTTAAACAGCCAATCAACGTTTACAATATGTGAGGCTCTCCACCGAAAGTAGTACACTTGCTTGTGCTTGAGACAAAGCGCGGGTTATCCGGACTTCCGGTCTTTCAAGTGAGCAAGGGCACCGTTGAATGCTCGTTTAGTACTCAGCCTGCACTGATGTGACTCACCAGCAGAGCGGAGAGTTCTCTTTCTTTTCTGGATTCGGATTTTCATTCATTTTACAACTCTCTTTGCTTAACCGAGTATGCATGGTAGATTGCGCCGATCCGAGCAGATAGGTAATTCAGTCTGGGGAAAACCGGAATCTCATGCACCCATGCTCGTAGGCTTATGCTTCTGACCACCCATATTTGCTTATGGTTACAAAAGTCCGCAAAACAGTGTAAACACAAAGATCACAGAGACGATGTCTTAACACAAGGGTAACACGCTATATCTTCTTCTTTTCCTTTTGGTTTTTCCCTTCAGGGGTCGCCACAGTGAATCATCTGCCTCCACCTCACCCTATCCTCTGCATCTTCTTCCCTTACACCAACGACCTTCATGTCCTCCTTCACCACATCCATGAATCGTCTCTTTGGTCTTCCTCTAGGCCTTCTGCCTGGTAGTTCCAGCCTCAGTATTCTATTACCAATATACTCACTATCCCTCCTCTGAACATGTCCAAACCATCTCAATCTAGCCTCTCTGACTTTGTCTCCAAAACGTCTTGCATGTGCTGTCCCTCTGATGTGCTCATTCCTGATCCTATCCATCCTCGTTACTCCCAAAGTGAACCTCAACATTTTCATCTCTGCTACCTCCAGCTCTGCCTCCTGTCTTTTCCCCAGGGCCACTGTTTCTAAATCATACAACATCTTTGGCCTCAACACCGTCTTGTACACTTTTCCTTTCATTCTTGCCGATACCCTCCTATCACACATCACACTGGAAACTTTTCTCCAACCATTCCAACCAGCCTGCACACGCTTCTTCACCTCTTTTCCACACTCCATTGCTCTGGGGTGTTGAGCCTAAGTACTTAAAATCCTCCACCTTCCTTATCTCTGCTCCCTGTAACCTCACCGTTCCTCTTGGGTCCTTGTCATTCATGCACTTGTATTCTGTCTTAATGAGGATACCCTTCATTCCCCGCCTTTTCAGGGCATACCTCCACCTCTCTAGATTTTCCTGCACTTGTTCTCTGCTCTCACTACAGATCACAATGTCATCTGCAAACATCATAGTCCATGGGGAATCTTGTCTAACCTCGTCTGTCAGCCTGTCCATCACCATAGCAAACAAGAAGGGCCTGAGAGCTGACCCTTGATGCAGTCCCACCTCTACCTTGAACTCTTCTGTCACACCGACAGCACACCTCACCACTGTCTTACATCTCTCATGCATGTCCTGCACCACTATAACATAGTTCTCTGCCACTCCAGACTTCCTCATGCGATACCACAGTTCCTCTCTCGGCACCCTGTCATATGCTTTCTCCAGATCCACAAAGGCACAATGCAGCTCCATCTGACCTTCTCTGTACTTCTCCATATATATATATATATATATATATATATATATATATATATATATATATATATATATATATTGTATACATATTAATCCCAGTTATTCTTTTCCTTTTTGGTGGTTTTAAAGTTATGGCTGATGATTGTATATCTGTCGTACCGAATTATAATACAGGGCTTAGCATTCTTATGTAAGAAAAATGCTTCACATCATTTAACAATTGATGTATTATACTTTCATTTGCATGTACTGTACTGCAGTATATGCACTTAAATAGAACGAATCTTGCAATTATTATGTAGAGAAATGGAACAAATAGCATACAACACCAATTAAAAAATTCACCACAGTAAACCTCAGCTAGTTTTTTGTAATGGTTTTATAAGGGATGGAGTTGGGGTATATGTTTTCAGAGACCTGGCAACCCTGATTGTGCTGGAAATCACTGAGTCATTAAACTTGCCAGAAGATGAAGGATTTGCCAAGACAATACTTTAGCTAATAGAACCTAAATCCAAAACAGCAAAAAACCCTAATAACTCAATTGAATCGACATTCATACCTGTCAGCTGTTTTCCTAATTTCCTTTTGCTAATGAGGCATAACATAGTTGATTAAAGAAACTGCTGAACAAATAATTAGCGTTTTATAACCTCCCCGAGTCATTTGTTTTAGTTCAACAGATATTATACAGCTTTTGTAAATAACCTGATGGACTCAAATCTTTTTATTATCATTCACTCATTTTTAATCCTAATTAGAGTCACGGGGAAGCTGGCACCCATCTCAGCCAACTTTGTTTGAGAGTGGGGTATACTCCAGAGAACTTGCCAGGTCATTACAGGGCTAAAACACACGAGCATTCACATTCACACCTATGGGCAATTTGGAACAGCCAATTAACCTTCTGTGCATCTTTTTGGACTTTGGGAGGAAATCAGAGTACACAGAGGAAACCCACAAACATGGGGAGGCCATGTAAACTCCACACAGAAACACCTGAGACCAAGAATCAAACCCCATACTGTTCTTGCTGTGAGTTGGACATGCTAAGCATTGCACCTTTGTGCTGCCCCTTTTTAATATTAGTGCTGTTGAATTCTTGAATCTGATTGGACAGAAAATGTTGATTAATTTTTCAGTGATTCTGGCTGTTAGACCACAGTGTTCAGAAGTCATGTGTCATCGAAATCCAATCACAGGTAAATATTTTCGAAAACAAAGAGAGAATAAGTCGCTCCTACTTCATTGGACCTCACTCTCTCCATCGATGAACTGCTTAATCCTACTAGGTCAGTGCTTTTCAATTATTTTATGTGGCGCCCACCGGAAGAAAAAAAAAAACAATTCACACTCCCACCACTCCGTAGACAACTATAAATAGTATTATTTGTCTATAAAATTATTAGTGCACGTCTGCATAATATTGTATCTTTATTAACATTAAAACAAAAAAAAAGAAAGAAATATAGTTCAACTTACAATAAAGAAAAACTTCATTAACATTGTTTTTTTAAATTTGCAATTGAAAAGATTTAAAGTGCACCAATGTGCCTGAAATAAAAAAAATACATCCTTATTTAACTTATTCAAACTTATTCACTTTATTTATGTTTTAATATCTCCCTCTCTTTCCACTGTTCTCTTTGTTCCTGTTAGAAAATTTTCCTGTGTTGTTTCTTTTGGGGTAGTTTACTGCACTTCACATCGTTTGCTTGTGTGAAAAAAACGCTACAGCATAGCGCGACAATGACAGCGCCGCTGGCAACTAGTGGAGTGGAGTGGAGGTGCAATTACATTTAATTCTCATACCCAATTCCAGAAAAGCATGTTCCTCAGGGTCATATGCGCTGCCCCCAGCATCAAGCCCCACTATTTGAGAAACAATGTACCAGGGTCATGGGCTAATTTGAGAATTCCCTTTGGTGTGAGTGTGAAAGATTGTGTGTGTGTGTGTGTGTGTGTGTGTGTGTGTATGCGTGTGTGAGAGAGAGAGAGAGAGAGAGAGAGAGAGAGACACACCTGCCTTCACCCAGTATCAGCTGAGATAGGCACCCCATCATCCGCATAAGCGGTTCAGCAATTGAATAAGAGTGCGAGAGTGGTGTTACATTCTTTCTTCTGGGAAACATACAGACGCTCCCCAACTTACGTTCATTCGTTTTATGTTTTTTTTTTTCAATTTTATAGTTTTTTTTTTCAAAAAAAAAAAAATATATATATAAGTTGAGTTTAGTGTGCTCTCTGTACGTAGTACGAGACGTACCTACGTAGTACGCTGACGTAATACACTACTTCCGCATGACACTGCGTCCATTGTTTACAAACGACAGACTGAACATGCCCTGCTTATTTCCAGTTCTCCGCGTGTTTCCCTTGTGTTAAGACGTCGTCTCTGTGATCTTTGTGCTTACACTGTTTTGCGGACTTTTGCAACCCTAAGCAAATATGGTTGGTCACAAGCACAAGCCCACTAGAGCTAGTGGTATTCCGAAAAACAAAGATGGAAACGAAGATGGCTATTATCAAGAGAATTGATGATGGTGAGAAACATGTGGATGTTGCACATTTCTTCCAAATGGCTCCGACGACCATCGGAACAATTTATAGGCAGAAGGATCGCATCACAGATCATGTTAAAGGTTCAGTGATGATGCAGTCAACGGTGATAAGTAAGAAACGTGGAACGCTGATTGAAGAAATGGAGAAACTTCTAATCATATGGCTAGAAAATAACGATTCCTGGCTTCAAAGCGGCTCAGGATAGGCTAATGCTAATGCCTGGGGAATGTGGATGGAAGCCACAAGCTAAAATCTCTGTTGGTGTACCGGGCAGCTATTCCTCGATCCCTCAAAAATGTTAGCAAGAGCTCTCTGCCAGTGATCTGGCTGTGGAATCACAAGGCATGGGTGACGTTGGCCATCTTCGGAGATTGGTTTTATCATCATTTCATCCCAGAAGTGAATTTGTACTGCCGAAAGAAAAACCTTCCCTGCAAAATTCTTTTCATTTTGGACAACGCCCCCGGACATCACCCCACTTGGATGACTTTCATCCAAACGTTCCACTTTTCCGTTTGGCACTAAAACCAAGTTGGTGTTACAATTTATCTATTTGAAATTATTTTGCTATAATTTAATTTACTTGAAATTAATGTTGATATTATTTGATATACAGTAAAACCTCGGCTGACGAACGCTTAAGCTCACGAACTTTTCGCCTCAAGAACATTAAATTTGCGAGCATATAGTCTCTGCTGACGAACTAGTTTTCGGCGGACGAACCAAACCACGCGGTTGAACAGCGCCACGGTGGCGGCCATGAGAAGCTGACGCACGCTCATGGCGTCACAGTTCGTCACCCCCTTTCTTTGAATGCGGAAGTGGTTTGTGTTTGATAGACATTTTGGACCATATTGAGTGTACTTTTGCTTTTATGGGACCGAAAAAGACCCCACCACAGGCGGAGATCATTGAAAAACACGAACGAGGTGTGCGTTTGTGTGACTCAGCGTCCCAGTACCAGTACGCTAAGTCTACCACCATCCTTAAGAACAAGGAAGCTATTAAGGGTGCGTGTGTGGCTAAGGGTGTTTCCAAACAGTAGGCGTTTCCAAACACTCCTTCCAAACAGTAAGTCCCTCCCCTCCCTCCCTCCTCCCACTCCATTCCATCAAGCCATCAACTACCATCACAAAGGTAAATAAAATGACTTTATTATACAGTACAGTTTATTTCTTTAATTACAATACAATAGCACATTTATTATACATAAAATAAGGTATATTTTTGTGTAGTTTTAAGGCTTATTTAGTAGAAAATTATGTTTTATGGGGACCTGGGAACGGATTATTCTCATTTTAATGGTTTCTTATGGGAAATAAATGTTCGGAAGACGAACTTTTCGCCTTACACACACTTTCTGGGAACCAATTATGTTCGTGAGCAGAGGTATCACTGTATTTGATATTATTTTACAATGTTATGTTTATAATAATTGATTTAGGGGTGTTTTATGAGATACGGTAATGATATTTATGGATGTATAGTACAATATCAGTGTGATACGTCACTGGAACATACAGTGACTTACGGTTTTTTTCAACTTACTTTCGGCCGTCCGGAACCGAACAAAAACTGAAGTTGGGGAGCGTCTGTACATACCTTTTTACTCAGTACCTCAACTGAACACATTCCTACCGGTGTCTACTTTCACCTTTACAGAGAAAACATTCAAGAAGTTAATCCTCATGTCAGTGTCAGCTATTCTGACTATGCTAGGACTGTATTGCACCATTCAACCTCGAGCACAGCATGACAAACGGACGAACAAAGAAGAAATTAAAAATAGAAAAGGGAAATGATGCTTCCTCAAAACTCTGCGCACTCTAATTGTGTGTTGTGTTACATGATGTGGATTGATGGCTGCATTGCTTCAGTGTCTGATTACAAACCAGCAGATCAGGAATGGCAGGGCATGCCGACATGACTCGAATACCATCACCCACGCAGACACAACGTGCTAAAGCGCAAGCTACAGCCTGTAGGGAGCAAACAGAGTACAAGAATCGAATGGTGGAAATGAATTATATGATAAGGTTTCATGTTGAACAAGAGTAGAACAATATTATCCAGAGGTGAGAAAAAAACTACAATTATACAAAAAAAAAAAAAAAAAATCCAGCAAGACTGTTAAAGGCTTAGGGTTGCCAGATTGTTATTATATATCAAATCAGTATAAGTTGAAGCTACTTAAAAAGATCTGTCCAGCCATTCATTCGTTGGTCTGCTGAATCCAAATACAGGTATTGAGGAGGCTGGACCCTAACTCCTCCGACTATGGACGAAGACGGTGTACTCCCAGAACAGCTCGCCAAGCCAACATTCACACATCCATTCACACTCACACCTCGGGAAAAATTTGGGATTATCCTAATGTGCATGTCTTTGTACTGTGAGATTAAACCTGGAGACCCAGAGGAAACCCACACAAGCACAAGGAGAACATCCAAACTCTATACCAATTAATACCATTGCTAAGTCCAGGACTCAAATCCAGGACCATGTTGCCATGAGATGGACCTGCTAACTATTACATCACCATCCCACCCCTCAAAGATCTGTAGTAGCTTCTCTAACATGAGTGAGCATCCGAAGTATATGGCGAATGAGGAAAGTATAAGTGTAGAACATGTGTCTATAATGTACAGACTTATTTTTGTTGTGAAATACATATGTTGGGATATAATTATTTGAAAGAAAGGAGGATAAATTTTAAAAATGTGTGTGCATGTTGGTCAGCAAAAGAACAAAGTTCTTATCTCAAATTCTTATCTCAAGCCTTTTTTGTGATGTGTCTAGATGTTTTCCTCGGACCTGGCAATTCTACCTACCAGCATACCTGTCCAAGAGCTAACACTAGGCAACACACTAGTCAGATGGTGTTCATTCGCAGCATGAGCCATGAGATGATGTCACTGGGTTTGGAGTGGATGATTGAGAAGTTGGTGCCGCAGAATGACATCATGCCCGGTGATGATGGAGCTTATTTTAGGCACACCTGAGGCCTGATCAGAGAGTGAGTCTGCTCTTTCTGGGTAATACTCCTGATTTCACTGATTTCTTCAACACAGATCGTGACATTTCTGGAAACACTGGTGACGTTTACAGCATTTCAGTGAATCCTAAAGATGTTAAAGACATTACTAGCTTTCTGGTAGTGCCAAAGAGCCTTATGGGATTCCTGATGTCATAATGAGTTCCATGCCTCAAGCTTGGCTCTGATTCATCCGGACCCTCAGCTGCAGCACCTGCCCAGCTCTCCACTGTGCCTTATTATTGACATAATAACGCCTGCAGCTTATTTCCTAGTTTATCACAGAACATTCATGCTCATAATATTCACACAAATATTTAGTCTGTGCTCAGTATCGAATCTAATTGTTTTCCTACCTGCCATATTTGCAGGCTAATTCCAAGTTCTGGGTCTGTCTGGTAGTCCCTTATGTGGTCCTGGATTTGAGATTCCTGAGGCCTCCATTACCATTCCAGTATTAAAAATGCTAATGGAAAAAAAGGTTAGCACACAGTGTTATGCAACGTTAAAAAAAAAAAAAAAACAGAAACCTTCTGCAGCTACTTGTGGAAAATTCTGTCATGTTTCTAAGGTATGTGACTATTAACCCAGAGATCGCAAGTTCGAATCCGGGTTAATGCCACAGCCATATGTCACCAGGAGTCTGTGGGAGTGAATTGGCAGAGCTATTATGGGAAAGAGAGGTGGCATATGCTTACTTCCCCGTCATTCACAGCGATAGCCAGCCAATCATGGGCATCTGTGAGCTCATTCAGACGAGGAGGCGGATAGCGTTTTCCCTCTGAGTGTGTTAGATCACCCTCAAATCTACATGTGTCGCAGTTTGAATGGAGGTAGGTAGTTAGCATCGCATGTCACAGAAGGGGAATGAACATGCTTTCGCCATCCTTGGTTGAAGTTCTTCTTGTTTAGGGAAGGCAATACTTGAAGGGTGGGAATCGGCTACGATAAAAATTGGAAAGAAAATTGGGGAAAAAGTAATGTTTGATATTTCTGCCACATTTCTGTGGAAACACTGAAAATTATACATTTCTGTGCATGACACCACCGCCGTGAACAATGTTTGAGAATCAACAAGCACCAGTGGTACCATAAGGCGTTCACTGTGATCATAGTTTTGTCCACAATCTCAAAGGCTGTTCAGATATTGTCTCAGAATCATTCCTTCGAAGGGAAGAGGAAGAGAACGAGGGGGGAAAAAAACAGTTTTCCGTGTCGACACCACGGGGTGCCGCAGGTATCAGCGGGAAAATTGCATTGGTAAGAAAGGGGCATTAGAAATCATGATAGATGGATGGGGTCTGAATTTAAATCAGAAGATGCTCCACTGAATCAGAAGTGGTCTATTAATATTAAATAAATAAATAAATAAATAAAATATTAGTACATAAGTAGGTCAGTTTTGATTCAGTGAAGCATCCCCCGATTTAAATTCAGATCTGACCCATCCATCATGATTCCTAAGACAGAGTTGTATATGCTAACCTAGCCCTCTGTCTTAAAACTACAGCCAATAAACAAATTAAAAATTCGTTTTCATTCCAGCTATCTAAAATGAGTAAAGTCTGACTCGCTTTATTTTCGAAGCATTTTGGCTGTAGACCAGTGATATCAGTCTGCAGAGGCTACACTGGTTGAACAGCTGGTTAAATATATTCTATAATGAGACCATCAATTGGCTGTTATCTTTCTGCTACAAACAGAGGACTTTACAGCATCAGCACTAGTGTTGTGATTATGGAGAATCTCTTGAACAATGACTGACACCATTCACCTGTTTATTCGTGTTCTGGATTAGTTTCATCTTTATTTCTGACTCAGCTTAAATAATTTAATCTGACTGGTGAATTAAATATAAATGAATTTAAGAGCTAAACCTATTGTTCTATGTGTCTGACTTGGCAAGTTAACAACGCTAGCATGGTTTTAAAGTACCATATTCAATGTGATAAGCGCCCAGGGCGCTTAAAAAAGTGGAGTGGGCGGGCTCTCATTAAAATGTTACCAGCGGAGTGGAATGGTAAGCGCTTATTACCATCAAGGTGGAAAACATGAATAATAACAGAACAATAAAAAGGTTTTACTGGTATCTGTGTTATTCATTTTGTGGTATCAACCAAACTACTTACATGAAAGCTGAAAATGAACAGAAAACAGCATAAATAAAAAAAAGACCCCTTACTTTTCCCATCCGGTGTTGTTCCTTTAAACATTTTTCCGAAAGTAAAATCAAGCCAATCAACACGAATGTCAACTTTAGCACATGGCACGTCGAACTAATCAGCACGAACATAAACAAAAGCACATGGCCAGGAACGTCTTTAAATTTATGAAATAAGTGAGCAGGAGAATCGGGTGAAAAATCCTCGTTATCACTTTCTGATAGGTCCATATCTGGCTCATCGCTCCATTCATTCAGAGCATCCCATAGTTTTGCTGTAGCAGTTTCTAATGGTTCATCGGTTGTTGGACATTTACCAAGAGAACACAACAAAATATTTTCCTGTTTTTTAAATCACGGCAGAACAATCAAATGTGTTGTTACTGATGAACATTTTCGACATTCCCCAGTGGCAGGTCTTGAAATATCGTGTAAACTCACTTTTACAGGCAGTGAACGCCTCATTTTACGGTTACAGAGACTGATCGAATAAAATTGGTGTCATTTACGATTTTGCTCCCAGTACACATGGGCGGTTATTAGAGGTAGGATAAAAAAAAAAAAAAAAAAAAAACATTGGGGGGGGGGGGCTTATTGGAGCAGGGCGCTTATTACGTTGTATACGGTATCTTCGAAAGGTATCCTTGTTCTGAAGCGCTGTATGAACATCAGAGCTGACCTAGTCGTCTTTGTTGTAGTTCCTACCCAGATGATTTCGTAGTTGCTTTCAGATCATATTCCTCAAGAGTAGCGCGAGCCACGCTTTGCTAACAAGAATAATTTAATAACTCATGGATGATGTGTAATAAAATTGATTTGAGGACTTCCTTGGTGGCCCAGGAAGACAAACCCAAGGCACTCATGGATGTGTGTGTGTACCTAACCTAATGGCACTTTCACTGTTTTGTCTTGTCCCCAGTCTTATGAGGCAAAAACTCTAATCAGACTTGAAAATTATACCTTATTATATCTGCACATTCACCCCCAACGCCCCACATTATCTGGGCCAAACAAGCAATTATTAAAATCTCACATCCAATTTGCCACAGGGTTTTTCAATAAATGTGACAGAATTAATTGTGAAAATTACAAGAGCTGGAGATAATAGGAAACTCCTGCTAATGTCAGCAGAGATCCAGTCCGGAGAGAGGCGAGAAGAGGAGAGAGGAGGATAGAAGCGAGCCAGGAAAACAGAGGAAATGAGACGTTTTCACTGAGTCATTGTTTACTGAGAGGATCAGTCGACATTTCCTTCATCTGTCATCACTAACTGCAACACTCACTGACTCACACACACTCTCATTGACATCCTGTGTGTAATTATAGAGATATAGCCTGAAGCAGTTAGAGATAGAATTCGTTGTGGGATTATAATGAGGAGGGTGGTGAGGAAGGCACCAAACCCCCGACATCACACAAATGATCGCACAGTTCAGATGATTCTTGGGGGGGTTAAAATGAAGTAAGAGACACCACGCCTGTTTAGAAGCCCTGCGACAGTCCTGCAATCTCACAGTGTGCTGCTTCCGTGAAGGTCGAATCTTTGTTATAGTATTTTTTTGTTGTTGTATGTTTTTTTTTTTTTTTTTTTTTTTTTTTTGGGGGGGGGGGTTTCCCCATTTTCTCCCCTTATTTTAGACGTATCCAATTTCGTCCCATCAAATACTGCCTTCCCCATTACACCACCGCCAACCAGACAGGGCCACAAGCATGCACGTTCTCTCTTCATGACATGCAATGCTGCCACCCAGCTCTTTATCACTGATAATTTGAGGCTAAGATTTTGGGAAGATGTGTTTATTCCTGGGGTGGTGGTGTAGTGGTTAGGGTGCTGAGACCCCTGGGAGAGGTCTTAACCACAAGTGTGCCTCTGTTCACCCGGCAGTATAAATGGGTACCAGTAAAAATATACTGGGAAGGCAACCTGTGATGGACTTCGCCGCATCCAGGAGGCGTTGGACTCCTAATCGCTGCACAGTACAGAAACCAGAGATAAGTGCCGGCTCTGATGAGCCACTGGGGTGTAAAAAGTCCAACAGATGTACTTTACTTCCTTATACTAGGTACCGGGTCATTTTATCAAACAAACAACTGTAATTATTATAGAAATATACCATAAAATATCACATTACATCTGTGGTGAAGTGGTTATCATATATGTCTCACAGCATGAAAGTCCTGGGTTCGAGTCATACGATCTGTAAGGGCATTTTTCTATGAAGTCATTTTCTTTTTGTGCTTGCGTGGGCTACCTCTGGGTTCTCCGGTTTCCGTCCACAGTCCAAAGGCATGCACATTAGATTAATTGGGTGTCTAAAGTTGCCCCTAGGTGTGAGTATGAATTTGAATGTTTCTGTGTGTTTGCCCTGCTGTGGCCTGTTGAGTTGTTCAGGGTGTACCCTGCCTTTGCACTTGGTCAACTGAAATAGGCTACAGCCTCCCTGTGCTTTTAATAGTTGTAAGTGGTTTGGTGGGTGACTGACAGACAGACAGTCAGACAGACAGACAGACAGACAGACAGACAGACAGACAGACAGATAGACAGATAGATAGATAGATAGATAGATAGATAGATAGATAGATAGATAGATAGATAGATAGAGATCCAGTTATTTACCCTGAGAACAATAGTGCCTGCCATTGAACAGAACCCCACAACTCTGTATCTGCATGACCTCACACACACACACACACACACACACACACACTCAGTTCAAATCACAATGTGTGTCTCTTTTATTTTCATACACACACACACACACAGACACACAGACACACACACACACACACACACACACACACACACACACACACACACACACACAGACTCTCTCTCTCAGACAGTTACTCTCACTCACTCACTCTGTCCATAGCAATCATTATTATAAAGGCTACAGTCACAGTGTTGTCATGTGAGCTTTTGCACGCACGCACGCACACACGCTAGCTCACACACACACACACACACACACACAATCAGATCAATTCACAATGTCTCACTCTCTCTCTCTCGCGCTCTCATTTTCAAACGCGCGCACACACACACACACACACACACACACACACACACACACGCGCACACACACACGCACACACACATACAGAGACCAACTGCCTAATAACAGTTTCTGTAGTATCACTTTCCAGGATGTGTGATGCAATGCAAGTTGTATTATCAGCTGCACAAACTAAAACACAATCAAATAGCAACAACCCAAGACAAACAACATACAGCATGGAACACAACAACATTAATGAAATTATTAATCAACAACACAAAACAATGTGGATCATGGACACAACACAAAAATGAAATTTAAACATGAGCCACACATCCTGAAAGCGTGTAACATAACAGCACACATTCGCACAATAACCTGAAGAAACACAACGCACAATAGAGACAAAACACGCGCACTCGCACACTAACACACACACACACACACACACACACACACACACACACACACACACACACACAGCAAACTGTACAACACACCCAACTCCAAACTCTCCCCAGCATCACAATTTACACACTGAATTCACCCTGAAAAAATGTGCAGCTGACCTAGACCGTGTGTGTGTGTGTGTGTGTTTGTGCTTGCATGTTTGCATGTGTGAGTGTGTGCGTGTGTGTGCGTGTGTGGCGTCTTGCCGAACAAATCCATAGCGCCAATAAATACAAGTTTTATGAAGTTTCCAACAATAGAAGCCAAATTCAACCCTCAAAACACATCTACACAAACTCAATGTTTTCATCTTCATCTTCTTTCGCTTAATCCGGGGTCGGGTTGCGGAGGCAGCAGCCTAAGCTATGAGGTCCAGACGTTCCTCTCCCCAGCCACTTCCTCCAACTTTTCCGGGGGGGACACCGGGGCAGTCCCAGACCAGCTGAGAGACATAATCTCTCCAGCTTGTTTAGGTCTTAATTGCCTCTTAAGGTTTTAATCGGTTCAGTTCATTTTCTGTAACCACTTAATCCTAACTAGGGTCGTGGGGAAGCTGGCGCCCATCCCAGTCAACTCTGGGCAAGGGCAGGGGCGGACAGTGCTTTCCCTCAGAGTGTGTTAGACCACTCCCAAATACGCATACTCAGCAGTTCAAAAAGAGGCGGGTGGCATTTCATGTCATGAAGGGGGCGTGTGCATACTTTTACCTCTCACTGGTCGGTGGTGGTCATGTGATAGGGAAGGTAATATCTGATGGGTGGGAATTGGATGACTAAAATTAGGGAGAAAATCGGGGGGGGGGGGTGTTCATAGGTGGTCATTTGAAGACAATGTTTAAATGCAGCACATAAATGAAGCAATTTAAAGGCAGTGTTTAAAAGTGGTCATTTAAATGCAGGAAAACCGTCATGAATGATGTCATGATGACAACATCCATGCATGTTTTCCTGCTGTATTCTGTCCACTTTGTTCAGATCAACTTTTCATGTTGATTTTTAATTCTTTCAAATTTTTGTGTGTGGTCTCTTTTTAACAAAAACTTTTTTTTGCACAAAGCTCCTCTGGAGTTCTTATTGCAGCCACTAATGATCAAACCCTACTTGACGTCAGAGGAAAGGAATCATGCAGTTAAATTAAAGAGAGAAAAACAGCATTCATGAAAAAGAATCAAACTCAACTGCAAAATTCACAAATACAGTGGTACCTCACCTTACAAAATTAATCTGTTCCAGAAGTGGTTTCGTAACCTGATTTTTTTTGTAAATTGAGTTGCATTTTAAATGTAAAAGGCCTGATTCGTTCCAAGGACCCCAATACTACCCCCTAAACCCTTTAAAAAATTATAAAAGTATACCTTTTAAGGCCTCCTTCTGCGTCAATACCGTACCGATGGTAGGCGGTTTTGGCCATATTTCTTTGCGATATCACTCAACCGCATGCCATGAACTTCTTCTTTTCACTTGCACCGGGAATCACTTTCTTGGGGCCCATGATGAATGACGAAAAATAAAGTTGCAATAAGCACACTCGAAAACCTCACGAAACAACAGTAACTCTGCTCTTTACGCATCTTAGAACTCAGTGACGAACAATGGATGAAGGCATACGAAAACATCATGGATATTATGGAGATATAGCTCCCTCCTAGCCAATGGGAGGCCAGCAGGGCGGGGTGTTGGGAGATAGCCAATGGGAGAGCAACTCGCACATTGTTTGAATTTTTGAGATGACGCGTTTCATAATGTGAATTTTTTTCGTATCCAGAGATGAAAATTTTAGGTAAATGCGTTTCATAACTTGGATTTTTCGTTTGTTGGGTCTTTTATAAGGTGAGGTACCACTGTATTACACTGGGTCTCTCTCTCTCTCTCTCTCTCTCTCTCTCTCTCTCTCTGTCTATATATATATATTTTGAAATGTCAGTGGGAGGCTGGAGCCCATTTCAGCAGCGTACACCATGGACGGCTCGCCATTCCATCGCAGGGCAGAA
This sequence comes from Plotosus lineatus, assembly GCA_024760905.1. Classification (NCBI taxonomy): domain Eukaryota; kingdom Metazoa; phylum Chordata; class Actinopteri; order Siluriformes; family Plotosidae; genus Plotosus; species Plotosus lineatus. Next base: position 22,005,462 of record CM045739.1, read on the forward strand.
ACAAGCTGATGGCTCTTAATGAAAGTCAGCAGCGGTTCTTTTACATGAACCTCCCACCACAGACAGTGAGAGACATGACTGGCCTTTGATAACCCAGTTAGCTACACTGGGAGTGTACATAATATATATATATATATATATATATATATATATATATATATATATATATATATATATATATATATATATATATATATATATTTTTTTTTTTACTCTAAGCATTTGCTTTATTTGTTGCTGTGATAAAAAAAACCTGTATTCTTCTGATTTTCTTTTTTTTCAAAACAATTTGGTTTCTTATTCCCTCCGTTTTTCTCCTAAAAGTCATTATAGGAGTCCAAAAAAGCAGCTAAAATGCTGCCCAAAAACAAAACAGTCCATACTGCCAGGCAAAAATAAATAAATGCACACAAAAAAATGAATAAATCAGTAAGATTGCCACACTGCTGCAGTTCTCACATGCAGCTGGTTTTATGTGGTTCAGTTCGCACCAAGCTTTCAAAAGAAATCTTTGTTCTTTATCAACTTCCTGTCATAAAGTGTTTCGATATGATTTCTGATGACTGTGATGAAAGACGGGTCTGGTTTTATAATAAAATGCAGCATGAATGCAGTATGATCTGCGGCGTGTGAATGTGGTGTAATGTGATCTGTGCTCGGAGTGAATTACAGGATGATCACTTCTTTTTCGAGCAGAGACTTCTGTAATCGCATTCAGAATGAAAGAGCATCGAACTTCCACTTCACTGCAAGGGACATCCTGCCAATAACTGAGAGCTGGGTGGAGTAATTCGAACACGGTATGCTTTAGATAGCAATGTTTTCTCCTTTGGAGGCTTTTCAATATATCCACGTATTTATTTATTTATTTAAATATCTGTTTCTTTTGGATATAGAGTATATTTTAACCAGTCATTCGTTCATTTTCTAAACCACTTAATCCTAATTAGGTTCGTGGGGGGGGGGGGGGGGACACCCATCTCAAAGACAATTTTGGAACAGCCACTTGCCAACTGTGCATGTTTTTGAACTGTGAGAGTAAACCAAAGTACACAAAGGAAACAAACATGAGCACAGGGAGGACAAACAAACAAAAAATGGCCCAGCCTGGGAATCAAAACCAAGACAGTTTTGCCTACAACTAAAACTTTCTTTAAAAAACCTCATCATTCATTCATTTTATGAACCACTTAATCCTCATTAGAGTTGCGGATAGGCAGGCGTCCATCTCAGTTGACTCTGGGTGAGGGCAGAGTACACCCTGGGCAGTTCGCCAGGCCATCGCAGGGCAGAAACACACTGACGGCTATGCAGCCTAATCTTGATGAAAGTCAGTAATGGTTCTTTTATATGAACCTTCCAACAGAGACAGTGAGAGACGTGGCCGGCCTTTGATAACCCAGTTAGCTGCACTGGGGGGGGGGGGGGGGGGGGGCACCGGGGACAACCGTTACAGTGGGGCTTAAACCCCCAACCTTAGAATCAGTAAACTAGCACCACTGATCCCGTCTTTCCTTAGTTTGCAAAACTCATTAAGTGCATCGCTAAACACTCGACTTTCTAAAGCGTATCTGAGTCAATAAAAGCACAGTTTACAATTGAATACAGATTTTTAAAAATTATAAAAACAGCCATCAACACTAAAAAATTTAATGAATTCACTTATTTAATTAAACAGAATAATTAAGGTTAATCTTTGATTTTCGCACGCTAACATAGCGAATATGGGTGTGTCCGTCTTGTGTGTCATGTGATCCGGGGCATGCTGCTGTGGATTATGTGGTTTTGCATTTGCATTTTGCGCTTACGAGTTTATGCAGAAAAAAGAAAAACACACTTTGGCCTGTATTTACTGGAATTCTAACAGGGGTTTGCAGCGAAATGTATTTCTTAATCAGTTACCGGGTAGAATAGGCATTCATGTGGAAAGTTATCTCATTTTTCATATATTCAGTGTTTGTGGGGTTTCACATCGAACTCTTCATATGGGTTTCATTCAGGTTCTCTAGTTTCCTCCCACGAACCAAAACCATGCCAGAAAGCATGTGGGTATGTGGGGGAGGGGGAGGGGGGTTGCCCTTGAGTCACATCCATAGAGTATCTCTCCCTCTCCCTCTCTCTTTCTCTCTCTCTCACACACACACACACACACACACACACACACAGAACCGTGATAAACAAATGAATAACTGAATTCTTTCACTCAATTTTTAAAAAGAAGGAAATTTTTTTGATTTTATTTATTACCAAAATGTGTCTGATGTGCACAGAACTGCTGGAAGATAATGAAGTCCTGGGTAATGTTCAAACACACACACACACACACACACACACACACACACACACACACACACACACACACACACACACACATGTGCGCACACACAGCACCATGTTAATCATCCTATTTGTTTTTTAAAGCTGGTGAAGTCAATGTATCCTTACTAAAGCAAAAGCTGATTATGAAATAAGATTAGTAATCATCAGACATTCTGCAAGGTGTGTGTGTGTGTGTGTGTGTGTGTGTGTGTGTGTGTGTGTGTGTGTGTGTGTGTGTGTGTGTGTGTGTGTGTGTGAAGGTGGGCGTCAATATGTGCTGTAACCCACAATTACACACACTAATGTGTGTTGGCGTGTGTGACACGTTGCCATAGTAACTAGCAGAAGCAAACCTCAGGAATTCTCCTTTGCATGCCGTTTGCTTGTGCACTTGTCTCGCCCTCCTCCCTCGGATGTGTCAAACCTAAAGCAGAATCAGACACCGAGAGAGAGATGAGGGGGACGAGACACAGCCTGGCTCTCTGCCACCTTCTGATTCATAGACAAACGCAAAATTATGATCAACAATCAGCTTGAGCTCAACAAGATGATGATACTGATGATGATGATGATGATGATGATGATTGTTTAACTCTGAAACACACTTATACTGTAGTGACCCATGACCTCATTTCCCTTTTATGACTTATGTCTTATTTTTCTGATAAGGCACACAGAAACTTTCAGGAAGTGGTTTATCCCAAACAGACTAAGATGGACCAGAAACCATTCCCTGGAATACTGGCTATGAAGTGGGAACACACTCTAGATAGCTAGATGGGATAACGGTGCATTGGAGAGCACATGCATTCACAGACATGAGCGCGCGCACACACACACACACACACACACAGACTTTCACATCTTTACTAATTAGAAGTAGCTAATCCAACCCATCAGCTGCTTCTTGGAACTTGGAGGAAATCAGAGAAACCAAGCAAAATGCATGATGACAGTAACCTGAGATGACCTAGGTTCGAGTCCCGGGCTTGATGGAGCATTTCTGTGTGGAATTTGCATGTTCCCAACATGCTTGTGTGGGTTTCCTCCAGTTACTCCGGTTTTCTTCTACAGTCCAAAGACATCCATGTTCGGATAACTGGCTGTTCCAAATTGCCCCTAGGTGTGAGTGGATGAGGAATAGAGAGCTGTTTAGGGTGTACAACACTTACACCCAGAGTCAGCTGAGATAGACTCCAGCCTCCCTGTGACCTTGGAAGGATCAAGCAGTATGACAGCAAATGAATGAATGAATTATTTATTATATAATGTTATTCTCCATATTGTAATGTAACATACAGTATATGATGACATTAATAGTTATTGTTGGGCCCCACCTATCCATTCTCACTGGCAGTTCCCCAATCAGCTCGGTTCAGCATGTAGAATGGATCCATTTCATGTTATTCCTGCTCTGAATAAATACAATCACTGAATGAATGAATGTAAAAATTCAGCAGTTCTGGTCTAGACAGGGGAATTTCTAATATTCATGTCCCAGCCCTTCGCCTATGCTTTATTATTATTCTTGCATTTTTGTATTTGCATTTTTACATTATATGATTGAGGAAAACACAGGCATAAAATCATCATCATCATCATCATCATCATCATCTCTCTCTCTCTCTCTCTCTCTCTCTCTGTAAGTGAGAGCACTGTGACTCTCATACACACTTTGTAATCAGTTAACAGAATGAAAGGCCTCAAGAAATCTAACACACACACACACACACACACACACACACACACACACACACACACACACACACACACACACACACACACACACACACACACACACATCACTAAAAGTGTGAGTGTGTTTGAATTTTAACTTCAGTACAGAGACGTGGGTGGCTGATAGCAGTTCTGTCAATTACACTGTTCGTCACATCTCAGAGAGAGAGAGAGAGAGAGAGAGAGAGAGAGAGAGAGAGAGAGGGAGAGAGAGAGAGAAGTAAGGCAGATAAGTACACAATTATATTACAGCTATTCATGCACACACACAAACACATAGGACACACACACACGATTATTACATTAAGTACACTTGTCTTCAAATAGCTTCATCCATTTGTTATCAGACATTAATGTTGTAAATAAGGGGAAGTCACTTTCATTTTTCTTATAAAATCATTTAGGAATAGTTTGATGAATGTGACAGAGGTCATGGTGTTGACTCAACCTACCCAGATGCAGAGATCTCACTCTGAGTAACGCTCTGTATGAAATGCTTGACAAACAAGTCTTGATCCGTGGAGTCTACGCCTGATAGCTTACAGTACTTAAAGGATCAGCTGTTAACGTCTTGGTGCCAGATACCACAGCATACCTTCAGAGGGTTGGTAGAGTCCATGCATTGGACGGATCAAGGATGTTTGAGCTGCACAAGGAGAAACAGTAAAATTAGTCAGGTGATTTTAATGTTATGGCTGATACCCTGCAATACTGACATTTCTGCGTAGAATTTGCACGGGTTTCTTCCGAGTCGCCAGTTTCCACCCACAGTCCAAAGACATGCCTATTAGGCTTTTTGACTATTCCCAAAATGTCCGTAGGCTTGATGTGTAGTTGCATGCCTGGAGTTATACACAGCCTGTTGTCTGTCTGGTCAAGCAAGGGATGCCTATGGACCTAGTTAGGATTGTGGAAGATGAATAGAAAAGGTTGTATGTTCTGTATGATGCCATAGTGGAAACCTCTCAATTTCCCACTTGTGCTCATTTAAACCCTTCTAGCAGTTTTTGTACATCAGCCAGCGGTATGTGTACAGCATGTGCTCCCGACTTAATTACTGCTTGACTCGACGACCTCAGACGTTCGCTGTTAGTCTGCGCCGAGCAGCTATCAGCGCACCCGCTAAAGATCGGGCTTCAGAATGTCGTTAAAAGAACATTAATGCCCCAACATCACACACCAGAGGTTTTCATCTGACAAATCTGATAGATGTATATAGTAACAGCCCACAGAGGCCAATTAGTCCTCATATATAAAGTCCAGTCTAATGAACTCTGATGCAAGTTTTGTCAGAAGTCCCGAATTTGATTCCCAGGCTCAGGCATTTCTGTGTGGAGTTTGCATGACCTCCCCTTCTTCCTTGGTGTTCCTCCGGGTATTCTAGTTTCCTCTCACAGTCCAAAGATATGCACATTAGGCAAACTGGATTTAAAAGTACATTTTCATGTGTGTGATGCCCTGCAATGGTCTGGCGTACTATTCAGGATGTACCCCGTTTTCACTACATGTCGCCCCATGACCCTAATAGTTCATTTTCTGTAAGCGCTTAATCCTAATTAGGGTTGCGGGGAAAGCTGGCGCCCATCCCAGCCGACTCCGGACGAGGCAGAGTACACCCTGGACGGCTTGCCAGGCCATCGCAGGGCGGAAACACGCTGACGGCGTTGCAGCTACTCTTGTCGAAAGTCAGCAATGGTTCTTTTACAACCTTTTATCATAGACAGTGAGAGACATGGCCGGCCTTTGATAACCCAGTTAGCTGCACTGGGGAAATAGTGACAACCTTGTGGAGAGTGGGACTCGAACCCCCAACCTTAGGTTCACCACTGCCCTGACCCTAATAGGTTGGAATTAAATGCTTCAGCAAGTGAGTGAGAGTGATTACATGTTTTTCTACCTCTGTATTATAAGCTATAAAGTCGATATAAACGCTAACAGTAATGTTTATGTTACAGTTAATCATGCTAGCTTTACTTTCTCACAACAATAACATGACTGCCATAAATGTGTCTGTATGTTGATTGTGGCAGCATTTCTAAATATGACATTACACACCTAACCCTGCCCGTGTAGGAAGTTCACTTGCAGTTGCATTTTCTTGTAGCTCTCTGAGGTACATGCTAATACATGGGGGTTGAATCAACTGAAGTATCATGTAGTAAAGCGGTGTGTCAGCTGATGAGCAATCACCATTACTCTGTAATCAGCATTCACTTTCCAACACCAGTATGCAAACACTGCCCACTCAGTAGCGTTGCCTGCCATGCGACAGTATGATGAAATACAGTACATTCATTTTCTGAACCTCTTAATCCTAATAAGCATCATGGAGAGGCTGGTGTCCGTCTCAGTCGACTCTGGGTGAGGGCAAACTACACCGTGGACAGTTCCCCAGGCCATTGCAGGGCTATGCTAACACTAGTCTCTCAATAGCAAGTCCTGATAACGCAACCAGTACGCTGTGACTCACTTACTAGCATTACCTGATAAGCACCACTATGCTCACTAGCATTAGCAGACATGCACCAGTATGCAAACAACGCCTACTAATAATCATTAGATGTCAAACGAAAAAAGTGTAAATATTTTCCTATTATGAATGCCATCTGACAGACATGAGTACACTAATATTATTTGTTAATTACAGTAACATTAGATGCAAAACAACAATGCTAACATTACTTGATAATTAGCTTTACTCTCCTTTAGCAGTGAGATAACTTTACTCAGCAAACATGACAGAACTCAACTCTTGACGTTTTAATGCTTCTCAGTGAGGCTGCTGCAGATGTGTGTGTGTGTGTGTGTGTGTGTGTGTGTGTGTGTGTGTGTGTGTGTGTGTGACAGAGAGAGAGAGAGAGAGAGAGAGAGAGAGAGAGAGAGAGAGAGAGATGTACATATAAAAACAGGGTAAAGCTGATCTTCAGAAGGAATCTCCTCTCCTCCCAGGACCATATGGTCCTGAAGAATGCCTGCTGGGTATGGATAAGCTAACACACACACACACACACACACACACACACACACAGAGAGAGAGAGAGAGAGAGAGAGAGAGAGAGAGAGAGAGAGAGAGATTAGCAGGACATGAATAGCAAAAATAAGATGTTCAAAACTATAGATAAAACACGGGGATGAGGTAATCTTGAAGGAGGACGGGTCAATGAGGTGAAGCTGAGCCATCTGTTTAGACGACACTTTATACATACTTCTCTCTTTCACACACACACACACACACACACACACACACACACACACACACACACACACAGACTATATATATATATATACATACAGGGATCCCTCACTTTCTGCGGTTAATGGGGACCGAGACCCCCCCGGAACCACCGATTTCCACGAAGTAGGATCGATCTCCCCTGACTGACGTATACATACATGTGTATGTGTATATAATATCAATATATAGATATTCAATGATATGAATGCTTATATTAATAATTAAACATTCAAAAATAATGCATAAGATGTAAATAAAATAGAAATGCACACACATACAAACGCGTGCACCTCATTAAAATATAAGTAGTTTTGTTGCGTTGCTTTTTGTTTTTGTTTGTTTGGGGTGTTTTTTACATAATTGACCTTGTTTTGTGGCATTCTCCTTAATTTTTTTCCATATTTTTTCTTAATTTCCTTATTTCTTATTTTTCAATGAATATTTTTGAAAAACCCGCAATGCACTGAAGCTGCCAAACTGAAGCACGAAGTAGCGAGGGATCCCTGTATATGGCATATATCACTCTAAGATATCACACACCAATTTCACATACACCGCAAATCACAGGTTTATATAAAAGTGTTCATTCTGACATGGTATAGTTTTATGGCAACATCTTATACAGGGACTAGTAAGCCCAAAGCACAACATCATCAAATCCTATAATAAGTGTGCTAATTATTATACAGGAGCGGCATGGAGATCAAGTGGTTACCACATCTGCCTCACAGAAACAAGATCTTGGGTTCGAGTCCCGGGCCCGGTGAGAGGGTTTCCGTGTGGAGTTTGCATGTTCTCCCTGTTCTTGAATGGATTTTCTGCTGGGAACGTTTTCCTCCCACAGCACGCATACTGGGCTAATTGCTGTTCCAAATTGAATTTGTGTGTGTATGTGTACTGGCCCTGTGAACTGTTCAGGGTAAACCCCACTTTTTCTCAGAATCAATTAAAAGGTGTTGGCTCTGGCCTCTTCGCGACCCCCGTGGGATTGTGTGGGCAGCAAATGAGTGAGTGGGTGCGAGACCATTTAGGATTCAGTCTCGATAAATGAGTGCATGTTGAAGTCTTAAATAAATGGAAAGACTGTATTATTAGCTCTCACATATGGATATGATGAGATGAAAGGATTCGAAAGCCGGAAGTGAAGCTGCAGACTCATTTATTGTGATTGCACAAAAAGCTCTAGGCAGATTTGATTCTAATTTTGCTTGCATGTAGCCTGCACCAGGGTGGAGCAGTGGTTAATACATCCACCTCACAGCAAGAAGGTCAGGGTTTGATTCACAGCCTTGGGCGTTTCTATGTAGAGCTTGCATGTTCTCCCAGTGTTTGCATAGGTTTCCTCCAGGTACTCCAGTTTAATCCCACAGTCCAAATACTTGCATATGACACTAATTGGCTGTTCCAAATCATCCCTAGTTGTTTGTCTGTTGGCCCTTCGATGGTCTGCCGAAATGTCCGGGCTGTACCACGCCCCCACAGAGTCGATTGAGACGGGTGCCAGTCTCCGCACAATCTAATTAGAACTATTCGGTTAAGAAAATGAATGTATATTATTCCACTTTTAATATTCAAATCATTTCAGTACTGTATGGTGAGGCCTTTTGTACCTAAAGTCTCGAAGGATGGTGAGAAAAACAAAAACATCCATTGTTATGTCTTGTTGATGAGGGAGGTCAAAGGTCAGACTGGTTTTATCTGGTAGTTAGCCGATGCCGACTCCCAATCTTTACATCTTAACAACAAGTCAACAGCACAGACGATGGCCATTTAACAGTGAATGGTCAAGATGGCGCTTCCTAGAGGGCGACGTCGCGGCATTCTCGGAGTCAAATTGTTTATTTATTTATTGTAGTATTATTATTATTATTATTATTATTATTATTATCATCCTTTTCTGTTCTTGACTTGACTCCTTGAACAACTGCATAAGAATTCCTATTGGTGTAAAAAACACAAATGGATATTAAAAATCCTGACTTTACATCCGTGATGAGCAGAAAAGCATCTTAGCGAGAAGATGTGAAACCAGGAGCCGAGCACTCTTTGTGGTCATGTTCCAGTGAGCCTGTTTCCATGTTTTGCTCAGTTTAACACTTTAAATTGTGAAGTGTACAGTACAGTCACTTTATTTATTTATTTTATGATTATATAAATGTGTAGTGATGTTAATGCTACATGTAATTCTACAGACCCCTAAACATTTCCATGCATTTGAATACTAAATGATTTATCGAGTATCATTTGCATGGAAATTGTTTAACACAGATATAATCTACCTTTAACACTTTTATACACACACACACACACACACACACACACACACACACACACACACACACACACTCAATAATCCTACGCTGTAATTTTAAACAATGCTTATACACTCACATGCTCTGTTCAGCCTGAACACATACCTGTGTGAGGAAGAGAAAGGGTCTCCTTCAGCAGGAAGAGAAATCACATACAAACGCCACGCTCATCTACTCACATCCTCCCGCGCGAGAACAGACTAATGGTCAGAGTTCACGCTGCCTCATCTAAAGCAGTCTGAGATGATCGCTGAAACCGAGGTTATATGGAGGAGAGGTTGCACAAACATATTTTTGAACTGTTGTTTTTCATTCTCTCATCTTTCTGCATTCATGTGTGTTTTTATTTATTGGCCGGCACAAGCTTCATTGCGTGAGTGTTGCACTTACTAAGCAAAATGATTTTTTATTTCTGGAACAGTCTGAAACAAATTTGTTTATTTACTTATATATTTTTTTAAAATACGAACTAACCAAACTGTTTAATCCTATTAGGGTCGCGGGGAGCCTGGAGCCCATCTCAATCTACACGAGGCAAAGGTGGGGTACACCCTGACAGACCATTACAGGATCAACACACACATACACACACACACACACACACACACACACACACATGCACACACACACACACACACACACACACACACACACACACACACACACACACACACACACACAGAAACCTAAGGGCAATTTGGAGCAGCCAAGTAGCCTACTCTGTATGTCTTGGACTGTAGGAGAAAACCGGAGTACTCGGAGGAAATCAGGATGAGCACGAGAAGAACATTAAAACCGAAATAACTGAATTCAGGACACAGGACCTTAATAACTATGGCATTTTAAATGCCAATGTAACCCAAAACTTTTGCATTTATTATTTTAAAGACAACACACACATACGCACAAAATTTTACATACAGGGCTGTGTGTGTGTGTGTGTGTGTGTGTGTGTGTGTGTATGTATGTATATATATATATATATATATATATATATATATATATATATATATACACACAAACAGTTGGCCTCCTTCTGAGTAAAATCCCTGAATACGGAAAAGCCAATATACGAAAAACATTTTCCTAAATTTTCGTTCTCTGTATACGAAACAACTTCTTACAAAAAGTGCCAATCACGCCATTCAAACAATGCGTGAGTTGCTCTATCATTGGCTGTCTCCCTACATCCCACCCTGCTGGCCTCCCATGGGCTAGGAGGGATGACGCAGCTCCCTGCCATTGGCCATCTCTCAACATCCCGCCCCGCTGGCCTCCCATTGGCTAGGAGGGATGACGCTGTTGTTCCACCTTTGTTCACGTTTGTGTGAACCGTGTTCATGTTTGTGTGTCATTTCAACTGTATTTTAACCTTCCATAAACATTTGTAAGATTATAACTCTGCTAAGAAGACATGGTCAAAACACACGCACACGCACACACACACACACACACACACACACACACACACACACGCGTGCGCGCATGTGATTCCCGATGAAAGTGATTCCCGGTGCCATGGTCATTGTAATATTATAACTCTGCTAAGAAGACATGGTCAACACGAAGTAAATACCTTAAAAGCTATTCTTTTATCATTTTTAAAGGATAACTTGGGAGCCTTGGGACGAATCATGCGTTTTACATGTAAAATGTGCCTCTACTTATGAAAACTCCAGGTTCTGAAAAAGGCGCTGGAACGGATTAATTTCGTAAGAAGGGGGCCGACTGTATATAATAAAATTGTGCAACATCTGTGAAATAGGTTCATGTTAGCAGCAGATATTCTGCTGGGTATCACTGTACAGATGTGTGTGTGTGTGTGTGTGTGTGTGTAAGGAAGGAATCCCAAGAGACAATGAAGCAGGAAGGGGGGAGAAGTTTGTATCATAATGCCTCCGTGGGAACATTCATTGGTTTATGAAAATTCGTCCCGGTCAGGAAGTGTTTAGTTCAGGAGTAAATAAATAAAGCGATGCGGCAACTTTCCCCTCATATGATCCACCCCAGCTAGTGTGTTGTTAATCCCAGCATACACCACAGGATACCAGCGCAGTTGCCCCCCCCACCACCAACCTCAATCTCCTCTGAATTGTCATGTTCTTATCAGACACAGTCACGCACGCTCATGGGAAATGATTCCCTTCTGCTCAGATTATCTCAAACTCAAGTTCTTTTTTTTACTCATGAAGTTAAAGAATAATAATAATAATACTCACAATACGCTAAAACCCTACCTGACCCTGTATTATTTAAAAAGAAAAAAAGATAGTAATACAGTACATGCAGTATACTGTACTGACTGTAAGATGTGCAAGTGAGATTTGATTGAAAGAATTGAATGAAGTGTTTTTAAATCTTAATAAAAGGAAAAATAAATATTTCTACAATCTGCTCACTTGAAATGTTAACTAATGCCATCTGAACAACACTAATCATGTAATGAAAGTGTTCATTTTAAACCTATTATGTATTTTTTCGAGGGGGGGGGGGTCTGGAGGGACAGTGATTATGGTGCTAGGCTCACATTTGAGAGGTCATGGGTTCGAATCCCTGTTCGACCCCCTCCATGCAAAGACCTCTGTACAAAGTCTCGATATCAATTGTGCTTCTATTCACTCAGCAGTATGCATGGGAACCAGTAAATATACCGGAAAGGTGACCCGCAGTAGCTCAGAGTCCCTTCCGGGAAGAGTTGAACTCATAGTTGCTTCACACAAAAAATACATTTCCACATCATGCATGCTGTTAGAAATTCATATTTTTTATTGGTTAAGTGTGAACTCAGAATAAATTACAGTGATGTGCCAATGTTTCTGCCCCTTACTGATTTTTTACATTTTTGCACCTTCGTGAGACTTAACTTTTTCAGATCATCAAATAAATTTAAACATAACACAAAGATAACCCAAGTATTCAAAAATTGCAGTTTTCCTGTTGCGATTGTATTTATTCAGAGAAAAAATGTATCCAAACCTACATGAAACTCTGTGAAAAAGTCACACACCCCCACATCCCGTTAAAAGGTGAGGTAATTGTGATTAATTCTATTATTGGGGAAAATTGAGTTCAATTTCATGGCCACACCCAGGCCTAATTGCTGCCAGACATTTCCAATCAGGAGATCCCTAACATAAAACCTGTCTGACAAGGTGAGGTAGGCCATGCAGAACACGCATCATGCTGCAATCCATTGAGCTTCAAGAACAAACAAGAAAGAAGATTATAGCGATGTCTCAGTCTGGGAAAAGATACAAAGCCACTGGTAAATATTTGCGACTAGAGCAGACCACTGTTACAGCCATTATCCACAAATGGAGAAGGTATGGCACAGTGGTGAGCCTTCCCAGGAGTGGCCAACCTACCAAAATTACTCCAAGAGCACGGCGCAGACTAACAGGAGAAGTCAGAAAGGATCCAAAAACCACTTCTAAACAACTACAACTCTCACCTGCCTCAGTTAATGTCAATGTTCATGACTCCGCCTTCAGAAAGACGCGAGGCAAAAATGGCATTCATGGAAGAGTTCTGAGATGAAAGCCACTGTTGAGAAAAAATAATATCAGGGCACGACTCAGTTTTGACAAGCATCATCTTGATCATCCCCAAAGCTTTTGGGAAAATGTCCTCAGGACCGAAGAAACTGAAGTTGAACTTTTGGGGAGAAATGAATCCTGTTACATCAGGCGCAAAAGGAACACTACATTTGATAAACAGAACATTGTGCCGACAGTGAAACATGGTGGTGGAAGTGTGATGATCTGGGCCTGCTTTGCTGCTTCAGGACCTGGGAGACTTGTCATGATTGATGGAATCATGAATTCTGCTGGCTACCAAGAAATCCTGGCAAAGAATATTCGTCTATCAGTTCGAGACCTCAAGTTAAAGCGCACATGGGTTCTGAATCAAGACAATGATCCGATGCACAGCAGCAAGTCCACTTCTGAATGTCTAAATAGAACAAAATCAGGGTTTTGGAGAAGCCTAGTCAAAGTCTCGAACTGAACCCTATTGAGATGCAGTGGCATGATCTTAAAAAGGCTGTTCATGCCCGAAAACCATCCAATCTGGTTGATCTTAAACAACTCTGCAGTGAAGAGTGGGCCAAAACCCCATCAGTGATGTGAAAGAAATTGCTGCAAAAGGTGGTTCAACCAGCTATTAGGTTTGGGGGGGGGCAATTACTTATTCAAACGGCCCTTGTAGGTCCCGATGGTTTGTTTGTTTTTTTTGCCCCCCCCCCCCCTTAATAAATTCAATTGGCACTGAAAACTGTATTTTGTGTTTTCGGACTTCATATATAACACAAACAGCTGCCACCTCCAGAAGTTCTCGGACGACTCCGCCATCGTGGGCCGTGTGTCTGAGGGGAACGAGCTGGAGTACCGGTCGGTCATCATTGACTTCGTGGACTGGTGTGAGCGCAACCACCTGTGCTTGAACACCAGGAAGACGAAGGAGATGGTGATCGACTTCAGGAGAAACACTCAAACACACACACACACACACTTACTAGTGAACATCCAGGGACAGGACATTGAGACAGTGGACAGTTTCAAGTACCTGGGTGTTCACCTTAACAATAAACTGGACTGGTCCCACAACACCAACGCCCTGTACAAGAAGGGCCAGAGTCGCCTCCATCTTCTGAGGAGACTCAGGTCCTTCGGCGTATGCAGACCTCTGCTCAGGACTTTTTATGACTCTGTGGTAGCCTCTGCAATCCTCTACGCTGCCATCTGCTGGGCCCCAGGCAGCACAGAGCGGGACAGAAAGAGACTGAACAAGCTGGTCAGGAGGGCCAGCTCTGTCCTCGGCTGCCCACTGGACTCTGTGGAGGAGGTGAGTGAGAGGAGGATGGTAACAAAGCTCACATCCATCCTGTTCAACAGCTCTCACCCACTGCACCAGACTGTAGAGGAGCTGAGTAGCTCCTTCAGTGGACGACTGAGGCATCCTCAGTGCAGGAAGGAGCGCTACCGCAGGTCGTTCATTCCCACCGCTATCAGACTGTACAACGCCACTTTGTAACTGTCTGTGAAAATACTGGTTATGTGCAATAAAAACCCCATGCACTTTAATCAACCACATCTACCCCACTGACTGTGAACCATATCAACCCATCTCTGCCCTCAGATACATTACACTTTAATATAGGCCAGTCTATAAAGTTGCTCCATTCTTTTCTTTTATTGTTTATTAATTTATACTATTTATGTATCTACTTATTTATTTACTTATATAATATATATGTACGTGTGTATGTTTGTATTTGTATCTATTTTTGCACCCCCTACTGATAGTACCTCAAGAGCCTGTAACAGTGAATTTCTCCATTGTGAGATTAATAAAGCTGTATCTTATCTTATCTTATCTTTGTATAATATTTAGATTTGCTTGATCTGAAGTGGACGGCAGAGACAAACGTGCAAAAAAATGTCAGAAATTGGTCAGGGCTGCAAAAAATTTTGCACAGCACTCTATCTTGGAGCATTCAGGCTGAAATGTAGGGAAAAGACCAAGCTTTATTACTCATTATGTTAACGTAGGTTAATTAAAGATCACGGTAACTAAAGTTGTGCACAGTTTATACTGTACGTGGCCATTTTGATTTGGAATCCTTTGCTGAATTCGATTTACTTTATTTTATGGAAGCTTGAAAGTTGGAAATGTCACATGATGAACTTTCGATGAAAGCGGTGAAAACACAAAATCTGGAAAATGTGAATTCAAGCAGGACTGCACAATCCTGTTCCTTGTGATCTACATCCTTAAGGTTTTGTGGTCCATCTGACAAATCTAACTGTTGCTTTTGGTCTTCATTTCAGGTGTTAAGTCTTAATTAGATGATTGGATGGTCAGATGAGCATAATTAATGGTGGAATGAAGAGTAAATCACCAGGAACAGGGTCGGGAACCCCTGCATAGGGAGATTGATCTTTGGAGCTACATGGTGATGCAGTGGTTAGCACATCAACCTTACAACAAGAAGATCGTGGCTTTGAGTCCTGAGCAGGATGTTTCTGTGTGGAATTTGCGTGCTCTCCGTGCGCTTGTGTGGGTTTTCTCCAGGTACTCTGCTTTCCTCCACCAGTCCAAAAACATACACATGAGGCTGATTGCATGTTGGATGATCAAATTGCCCCTAGATGTGAGTGAGAATGGCTGTATGCTGGCCTGATAATGCTCTGGCCAGCTGTTCAGAGCGTACCTCATTTTTTGTACCGGCTGAGATAGCCTCCAGCATCCCCACGACCTTAATAGGATTAATCAGTTTGGCAAATCAGTGGCTGGTAGCGGTTGTTTCACGATACCGGAATGCTAAGCAATTGTTTTGTCATATCTTTCATTAATTTTCTGTAACTGCTTAAATATACAACACCGCCCATCCCAGCCGACTCCAGGCATGGGTAGAGTACACTCTGGACATCACGCCAGGCCATCACAGGGCAAAAATACGCTGACGGCAATGCAGCTACTCTTGTTGAAAGTCAGCAATGGTTCTTTTACAGCCTCAAGCCATAGACAGTGAGAGACATGGCCGGCCTTTGATTGCCCAGTTAGATGTACTGGGGGGGCAGTGACAACCCAATGAAAGTGGGGCTTGAACCCCCAACCTTAGGATCAGTGACCCGGCACCTATGCCACCAGGTCACCACTGCCCCTTTATCATATCAGTGATTTGTATGAAGTAAAATAAGTCTGACTAATTCTCCAAGGGTAGTCATTCCAGTATTTTTTAACAGGGGTTGTATCTTTGTTTCGATTTCTGGAGCTGAAGAAAATATATATATATAAAAATATATATATCCTGAAATAAAGACATCAGTGGTGTGATTTGTGAGGCAATAATATGAATCAGTGGTTTTGTAAAATAACCGAATAAACTGCTTCACTACTATACTACTCAGACACACAAGCTTCTGTTGTCATGGTTACAATGACAGGTGCATAAATTTTCTTTAGAGTACATGTCTGCAGCAACATTGTGAAACGGAGAAAGAAAAGGGAGAGAGAGAGAGCGAGAGAGAGAGAGAGAGAGAGAGAGAGAGAGAGTGGGGAGGAGGTCAGAAGCATTACTTCTACAAAGTGCCAGTGATCTCTGATCAACCAACTGTCACCACATACAGAGGAGAGAGAGAGAGAGAGAGAGAGAGAGAGAGAGAGAGAGATTCAAAGTGAGAGATAGAGAAACTGATTCAAGAATTCAAGAATGATTCAAGAAACCTATGCTTATTTCTTATCCATGTTAAGAAAATCAGAAATTCAACTGGTCTACAACAAAAGTTCATGCTTTAATTTATTCATTTTGTCTGTATTTTGGGCTAATGGTCTTTTATTGAATAAAATGTCTGTCTGTCCGTCTGTCTGTCTGATACAGAAACTGGGAGATACCGAGGGAGAGAGAGAGAGAGAGAGAGATTACTTCCATGAAGTGCCAGTAAAGTCTGACCAACCAAATTTGACCACATACAAAACTCTAACACACACACACACACACACACACACACACACACACACACACACACACACAGACACACACACATACACACACACACACACACACACACACACACACACACACACACACACACAGACATACACACACATACACACACATACACACACATACACACACACACACACACACACACACACACAGAGAGACAGAGAGAGACAGAGGGGGGGTAGAAAAATGGAGAAACAAATAAAAAGATTAAACGACAGTGAAGGAAAGAGAGAGAGCAACAGAAGGAATGTAAAGAAAGAGAGGGAAAGAGAGGAAGATATACTTGTAGAAGATTTCGGAAGAAAGAGAGAAGAGATACAGGAGAGAAAGAAGAAAATGAGTGAAAAGTGAAAGTATCAAGTAAAAAAAGAAAAGTGTGAGAGAGAAGAGAGAAGGAAGGGTAGAAAGCTGAGAAAGAAAGAAAGAAAGAAAGGACGGCAAAGAAAAATGAAAAGATAACGAGAAGCAGAAGATGACAAACGAAGGGTAAAACATGAAAGTGATGAATGCAGGTAAAAGAAGATAAAAAGGGGTGAGATGAAGAGAAGTCGAGGTGGGAGAACGTAAGAACATAAAGAATGAAAAAGTAATAAAAGAGGAAAGGATAAGGGGAAGAAAGAGTGGTACACGCAGTCATAACGCAAGACAGGACGTTTCACACGGAGCCACCCTTCCTTCCTGTGCAATGCTGGGATCACACACTCTCACACTCCTACACTCACACACACTCAACAACACATCACATACATCACACACATCACACACACACACACACACACACACACACACACACTCAACAACACATCGCATACATCACACACACAACAACAACACATCACATACATCACACACATCACACACACACACACACACACACACACACTCAACAACACATCGCATACATCACACACACACAACAACACATCACATACATCACACACATCACACACACACAGACTCAACAACACATCACATACATCACACATCACACTCATACACACTCAACAACACATCACATACATCACACATATCACACACATCACACACACACACACACACTCAACAACACAATACATACATCACACATATCACACATCACACACACACACACACTCAACAACACATCACATACATCACACACATCACACACACACACTCAACAACACAGCACATACATCACACACATCACACACACACACAAACACACACACTCAACAACACATCACATACATCACACACACACTCAACAACACATCACATACATCACACACATCACACACACACACACTCAACACATCACACACACATACACTCAACAACACATCACATACATCACACATATCACACACACACACACACACACACACACACTCAACAACACATCACGCACACATCACACACTTAACAACACATCACACACACATCACACTCACACTCAACAACACATCACGTACATCACACACATCACACACACACACACACACACACACACACACACACACACACACTCAACAACACATCACGCACACATCACACACTTAACAACACATCACACACACACTCAACACATCAAACACACATACACTCAACAACACATCACATATATCACACACATCACACACACACTCAGCAACACATCACGTACATCACACACATCACACACACTCAACACATCAAACACACATACACTCAACAACACATCCCATACATCACACACATCAATACATCACACATCACACACACATACTCAACAACACATCACGCGCTCAACAACACGCACACACATACACTCAACAATACACACAAGCATAACAACATACACATACTCAAAGACACATCACACACATCACCGCGCACTCAACAACACGCACACACATACACTCAACAACACACACACACACACACACACACACACACACACACACGTGCGTGCTCAACAACACACACACACTCAACGACACCACACACAAACACACACCCTCAACATCACACACAAATACACAGACGCACACACTCAACATCACATCACACACACACACACACACACACACACATACACACACACGAGTGTTTACACCTGAGCAACAACACATGCACTTCCTCCTGCAGAAACAGGAAATTGGGCCACTCTTCTCTCTCTCTCTCTCTCTCACACACACACACACACACACACACACACACACACACACATTTAAAAACACAAACCTAGACACACAGAGCTGTGTTTTTCATGAAACACACTCTGCCACTTCCTGGCCACAAAAGAAAAGAGAATAGTGAGGTCACACTTTCCTGCTGCCGGGACACTGTGTGTGTGTGTGTGTGTGTGTGTGTGTGTGTGTGTGTGTGTAAGAGAGAGAGAGAGAGAGAGAGAGAGAGAGAGAGAGAGAGAGAGAGAGAGAGGTGAATACTGCAAAGCCCAGCTGTTCCAGTCTACTCCCAAGAAAAACAGCAACACACAATCAACACAATATGCTGCTCAGGCGTACAAATATTTATTCATTATTAATACAAAATATATCACTGATGTGTCATGAATAATAAATCACACACATCTGTTTTCTTCTGCACTCAGGAAAGACTGCTCGTGTGCAGTTCAGAGAGAGAGAGCGAGAGAGCGAGAGAGAGAACCCAGTAGGAAAAGGAAGAGTCCAGCATAAAGCATGAGATTCAAACAAAAATAACAGCAAGAAAAAAATAAAGAAAGGATATACTTTAATTTTTTGTGGCAATTTATTATTTTAAGATTATTGCTTTAAAACAGATTGTAGTGTTTTTGTTTTTTGTTTTTTTTAACTAGTTCAATCTGGTAACCCTATCATAAGCTGTTTGATTCTCTCCTCTCTTACTAAAGATGTTTATAGAGCGAATGTGCGGCAGTGCAAACCCTGCCCCGACAGATCTCTATTAAAACTCAAAACTCATGCTGGTACCTTTTGTGAATCTGTCTGCATTTAGAAACTTTTGAACATTATGTCCACGAAACTGGGATCATTTTAAAATGTTACCATGGAAACATCCTTCTGAAGCACATCAGCTTTTTTTTCTATAAGTTGTATCTCAGGCAGTGGTAGCCTGGTGGTAAAAGGTGCTGGATCGCTGATCCTAAGGTTGGAGGTTCGAGTCCCTTTCGACGAGAGTAGATGCAAAGCCGTCTGCTTGTTTCTGCCCTGCGATGGCCTGGAGAGCTGTCCAGGGTGTACTCTGTCATCGCCTGAAGTTGGCTGGGATGGGCATCAGCCTCTCCGCGACCCAAATTAGAATTAAGCTGTCACAGAAAATGATCTGAACTGTAGTTGTATCTCAACCATAAACTTTTACAGATGTTTCAGGTCATATTTGAAGATTTTGAAGATTGCATCTAGCAACTTTTGATTTTTCTCATGTTTTATCAAAATGGTGCTGAATTTCTTGTGGCTTCCCCTCCATAGCCTCTGACGTCAGTGACGTCATCTTCGTGCCCAGTACATAGTGCGGACGTTCTGGTACTTGTACCAGTCTATTTTTCATCCAAATGTGTGGGACCGGTTCTAAATTAAACTCTGGCATTGTACTGATGGAAAAGGTCTATAGGTCCAATAATAACTCTGTGGGAAACATGTGGAGCAGTGAACATGCTCCAATACCATCACAGACCATGTATGGGTGGAAGGAAGGAAGGAAGAAAGGACACACATACATCAAGCACATTTAAGCATATTACAACTTTACAAAGCTCACAGTTGCCTCAATCCACACACACACACACACACACACACACACACACACACACACACACACACACACTTCCAGCACCTTTTGACTTCAGAAATCCGAGCTGTACTGTGACCAGAGGAACTGGAATGGGGAGAGAGATGGGTGGGAGTGGGGATCCCAGAGCTCAGTGGGGGAATGAATCTGTGTGTATGTGTGTGTGTGTGTGTGTGTGTGTGTGTGTGTGTGAGAGAGAGATCAACTGAGGAGTGGCTCACCACAAGGTCACCACAAGGTGTGGCTACCCCTCTCTCACTCTCTCTCACACACACACACACACAGATGCACTCACAGTCTTTAAAATACAGTATACTCAAAATACAAAACTTTTATAAATCATAAAAGTCTCTGTTTACTTTTGTAATAAATAAAACTCAATTCTCAACCTGAATTCTGTAAAGTTGTAACCGGAGCTTGAATCTTGCAAAACAGGGCACGTCCTGAATAAAGAGAACATCAGGTCAGGCAGAGTTAACTGGGCTGTGCCCCAAATGCTGGAGTTCATTTCTACTCGGAGACATCTTACTGTGCGCTAAAGGCAGGGACGGAAATGCTTGAAAGTGTACGACTGTCCTAAAAACATGACTCGTGACTTTTTTGCAGCCTCAGTGATTAAGAAATTTCCCATGATGCACTGCAAACAGGCCGTGATTATGAGTATAGAATGAAATCAGTGGTAGCGTGTATCTGTGCATGTGTGTGTTTCTGTGTGTGTGGTGCAGGTGTGTACAACAGATTGTTTCTCTTTCAATTCCACCCACTTCCAAAGAAATTCTCACCGATTCACATGCACGCTCTCTGTTATTCTTGCAGTTTGTTCTGCCCACAGTAGTTTGGAACAAACATACTGTAGTTCTGTGTATTTCTCAAAAAAAAAAAAAAATTACACAAATGAGTCATTTAACCACATGAGCCCTAATGAGGAATTGGTGTCCTCAAGGGATGAGGAAATATTCCACATAAAATCTCTGCATGAGCTGCTTATACGAGTCACTTGCTCGGATGGATGGAGTTCAGAGGAACACTGTGGATGGACGGAGTCTGAATTTTTCAAGTTAATTATTTAATACACCATCTACGTTCAAACAGTCATACCGTATTAATAACATCGGGAAATAAAACGCTCTCGTGACACTACAACTTGTAATGATTAAAGGATGAAGTAGATCACAGAGAAAATGACACTTTATCTCATCAAGTCCACTTCATTTTCTCCTCCAACACTTCATCAGCTGCCACCTCCATATCCCTGAGCTCGGAGTCCAGCTTGATGACTAACAATTCGTACAAACAGGGAATGAAAGAAGAAATAAAGACAGAAGAAAGAAATCAAACTTGAAGGCGATAGCAAGAAAAGAAAGAAAGAATGAAAAACAACATACTAAAGTAGAAAGTACTAAAGTAGCCTGTGGGTGGGGCGAGGTCGACATAGGGATGAAGTGGTTAGCGCGTCTGTCTTACATCAAGAAGGTCCTAGGTTTGATTCCCAGGTTTGGGTGTTTATGTGTGGAGTCTACATGTCCTCCCCATGCTTGCACAGCTTTCCTCCAGGTACGTCAGTTTCCTTGTACAGTCCAAAGACATGCATATTGGGCTACTGATGGCTCCAAATGGCCCCTGAGTGTGCGTGTGAATAGTTGTAGGTTTGAGTGTACCCCACCCTCGCCCTGAGTTCACTGCAATGGGCACGGGCCTCTCCGCACCCCTAATTGGGATTAAGTTGCTTATAAAATTAATGAATTAATTAATGAATAAAAAGAGAGAAAGAAAAAGAAAGAACAAAAACTAAACAGGAGGTGAATGAAAACAAAGAAAAAGAAATCTACATTGGATGCTATAGAAAAGAAGAAAATTGAAGAAAGAAAAAGAAAGAAAGACTAAACTTTGGGTAAAGAAGAAAGAAAGAAAGAAAGAAAGAAAGAAAAGAAAGAAACAAACAAACAAACAAACAAACAAACAAACAAAACAAACTTGGGGAAAAAGAAAGAAAGAAAGAAAGAAAGAAAGAAAGAAAGAAAGAAAAAGACTAAACTTGGGGTAAAGAAAGAAAGAAAGACTAAACTGGGGTAAAAGAAAGAAAGCAAAGCAAAAAGAAGAAAGATTAAATTGTAAGTGAATGAAAGAAGGAATCGTGTCCTCTCCAGGAGAGAATAAAAAGGAAATCATATTAATTCTATACTTTAAATTCATTTCTTTTTCTAGATCTGATTTTAAACCATTAAATCTTTAACCCAGAAAAACAAATAAACTGGGCTCCATCTCCGCCCACTTCTTCACTTGGGGTGGAGTCATGAAAACACAAACAGGTGTTGCTCATTAAAAGACGACTAAAGCTTGAACTGGCGGAAGTCCAGAGAGTCTCTGAGGAGTCCATCGTCATCATCGTCAACGCTGCTCAACAATAGACATGAGGAGTGAGCGTGTGGAGGAGATGCACTTCCTGTTGATCTGTCTGGTGGAACAGGAAGTGCCTGATGATCCCCATGTGGATACAAACATGCCGACTCACAGCTTTCCCAGCGTGAGCCAAGAACTCGAGCTTGTTAAGGCATAAAACAGTGTTTATGCAACCGAGCTACAGGAACAAGAGGATGAGATGATTTCTCCACAAACATCCACGAGTTGCACAAGAGATGTTGCTGAAATGCGTCCGAGGAGTAGAAGAGGGAAGCTTGTCTCTCGGGTTCGTCTGTGATCTCTGTCCCACTTCCTTGGCCCAGGGTGAAGAAGGAACAGAAAGGGCTGTGCAAAATGTGCACACACCACAAACTATCCCACCGACTTCCAGTGTGTGGCCAAAGGTTTTTCACCATCGTGAGAGAGAGAGAGAGAGAATTATTTTTATATTATTCATTTTCTAAGAAGGTGCAGTGGTGGTCTAGTGGTATAGGGTGCTGGATCGCTGATCCAAAGGTTGGGGGTTCGGGTCCCACTCCCCACAAGGTTGCCACTGCCCCCCCCCCAGTGCAGCTAACTGGGTTATCAAAGACCGGCCATGTCTCTCACTGTCTATGTTGAGAAGCATGTAAAAGAACCATTGCTGACTTTCGACAAGAGTCGGCTGAAAAGCCATCGTGTACTCTGCCCTCGCCCGGAGTTGGCTGGGATGGGTGCCAGCCTTACCGGGAACCTAGTCAGGATTAAGCGATTACAGAAAATGAATTGAACATTTTCTTAAACAATTAATCTTAATTACGGTCGCGGGGAGGCCAGTGCTCATCTCGGCTGACTCTGGGCAAGGGCGGGGTACACCCAGGACAGCACTCCAAGCCATTGCAGGGACAACACTCATAAAAACCACACACACCTAGGGGTGATTTGGAACAGCCAATTAGCCTACTGTGAATGTTTATGGCCTATGGGAGGAAACCGACGTGTACGGGGAGAACATTCAAATTCCACACAGAAACACCTGAGCAGGAAATCAAACCCAGGACCTTCTTACTCTGAGGTGATGTTCTATGAGGATTATAGAAAAAAAAAACAACAACTCTGGGTTTGAAAAGAGTTCAGGTCCAGCTACATCTCGCCTCCCTTTGTTTATTTTCCCAGAACACTGTCACACTGTGTTTTGTTCTGCACATACTGGTTTTTTTTTTTTTCCGACTTTTTCGGCTTTTTCCCTTTTACTCAGGAGTCGCCACAGCGAATCATCTGATTCGCACGTTTGATTTGGCAGAGGTTTTTATGTCGGATGCCCTTCCTGTCACAATCCTTTTTTAGCAAGGGACAGAAACACGCTGACGGCTTTGCAGCTACTTTTTACGAAAGTCAGCAATGGTTCCTTTACATGCCTCTCACCATAGACAGTGACAGACATGGCCCGCCTTTGATAACCCAGTTAGCTGCACTGGGGGGGACAGTGACAACCTTGTGGAGAGTGGGACTCAAACCCCCAACCTTGGGATCAGCGATCCAGCGCCCTATACCACTAGACCACCACTGCCCCAGTTCTGCACATACTGTAAATCTCAAAATGTGGTTAATTTTTCCTTTATAACCTGGAAGTGCAGCTATAATTAGGGGTTTAGCGACGTATAAATGCTGCAAAAGCTCAGGTACGTAACCGAACAGAACTCCTGTTGAGTCCACTCTTTATTCTTTCATTCCCCGCTAATGGTTCGAGTTTACCCCCGGTGCAGCCGGCTGGGTTATCAAATGCTGGCCATGTCTCTCACTGTCTGTAGTGTGAGGCATGTAAAAGAATCATAGCTACTCTTTCGACAAGGGTAGCTGTATAGCCGTTGGTGTGTTTCTGCCCTGCGATGGCCTGGTGAGCTGTCCAGGGTGTACTATGCCCTCGCCCAGAGTCGGCTGGGATGGGCACCAGCCTACCCGCGACCCTAAGTCGGATTAAGCGGTTCAGAAAATGAATGAATGGTTCTAGTTTACTCTCCTGCGTTACTGTATACACACAGAGGATAAATGGTTACGGACAGCATCATCTGCCCTTAAGCTTTCATTATAATGCAGTATGACATAACAGCTTTCATTATAACGCAGTATGACATAACAGCTTTCATTATAACGCAGTATGACATAACCAAGTTTTCTGGTGGTTTCCCAAATGTGACAATGTGCTTGTCCATGGTAAATGAGAGATCGATTTGAAGAGCTCTGCTTATCATTGCGGTGTCTCGATTGAGGCCACCTCATCAGCGACCTTGTGACCTGAGAACCCCATTCAGTTCTACAGAGAGCATAACAAATGCACCAGGGCATGCATGCACGCGCGCACACACACACACACACACACACACACCTCCATGTACCATTTCCATTAGGAGACGGCTGTCTAGTCAGGCTTTATGCCGTCAAATCATCAAGTTCAAGAACTGAAGTAAAAATATGAACCTTTTAATCAGCAATGTCTGTGAATATTAATAAGAAAGCAAGCAGAAACAGCAAATGTGAGCATAAGCTAATCAAAGTTACCGCCACCTCTTAAAGATGTTCACTTCCTAAAACATAGCACGTGAAGCAATGCTACTTTTAACTTTTGCGCACAAGCTACAAAGCTAACTGCTAACCAGTAATCCCAGCCAAATCTCTGTTCTGATTTTCCACAATAACACACCCGACCGAGTCCTTTGTTCTTTACATGCTGTATGACGTCCAGATTTCTGCCACAATACACACATATTTTCGAACAAGTCATGAGGTTTGCCTTATGTTTTTTACATCAGACCGAAAACGAGACTCCGTTAGAAACCTAATGGAACGTAGTTGCATTTTTTTTTTCTTGTTGAAAAACTTACAGCAGCTGTTGCGCGTGTGTACTGTATACTCCTGAGGGAGATTTATATTGTCGGAATTTTTTAGAAACATCCCTGGGATAAATACAGACTAAAATCAATAAGTGGATATAGAGTAAAGGAACAACAACAAAAAAAAGCAGGTGAAAAGGTGTACCTTTATTTCATAAGCAATATATACAGACGCTCCCCAACTTATGTTTTTAATTGGCTTCGGACGGCCGAACGCAAGTTGAAAGTAAACACAAGTTGTTATAGTGACATATGACGTGTGACACTCATACTGTACTATACATCCATGTATACCATTACTTGCTTGAAACAAAGCGCGGGTTGTACGGACGTCTGGTCTTTTAAGTGCGCAAGAGCAAAATTTGACTTAAAAAAAAACAAAACGTAAAAGCGAAAAATCGTAAACTGGATTAACGTAAGTCGGGGAGCGTCTGTACGTCGTATTATACGATTTCTACATTACAAGAGAAAGTACAAATAATGTCTGTGAATATCTGGTTAACTCTCAGTGTTATTGATCTCTATATAAACGCTTCATAGTAGTTTGAAGTGGATCCTAGATATTTTAAATGCGTGTCACCTTCACATGGTTTCAATAAAAGTGCTTTAATAAAGTGCAATAAAGACCATGAAATGGAAGATCATTTCCTTTTTCTGAACTCGTTTTGTACTTCCAGATGCAGCAAATGTTTGTCACTTATAAATTACATTTTACTGAAGGGGCAATAATTCTGATTTAAATGAGCTAATGTTGCTTGTGCAGAATGAGGCACAGGTGGCCTGGTGGCATAGGGTGCTGTATCACTGATCCCAAGGTTGGGGGTTCGAGTCCCACTGTCTACACAGTTGTCACTGTCCCACCCCAGTACAGATAACTGGGTTATCGAAGGCCGGCTATGTCTCCCACTGTCTATGGTGAGAGGTTCATGTAAAAGAACCATTGCTGACTTTCGTAAAGAGTAGCTGCAAAGCCGTCAGCGTGTTTCCATCCCTTGCTAAAGGGTTGTGTCAAGAAGGGCATCCAACGTAAAAACCTATCCCGAATCAAATGTGCAAATCAGCCGATTCGCTGTGGCAACCACTGAGAAAGGGAAAAAGCCGAAAGGGAAAGAGTTGTTTGTGCTGAATGAACTATTGAGAAATGGCCAAATGCAATTTCAAAAAGCACATCATCATGCACTTCAAAGGGGACTCATGGTACAGTAACATGTGACAGCACAATATCAGACTAATGCTGATGCCATTTTATTATCTTTTCATTTTCTAAGCCACAGGGAGGCTGGCGCCCTTCTCAGCCGACTCTGGGTGTACTTAAGATACACCCTGAACAGCTTACTAGATCATCTCAGGGCCAACACAGATACAACTATTCACACTCACATTTTTTGCGAGGGGCAATTTGGAACAGCCAGTTAGCCTATTGGACACGGAGGAAACCGGAGAACCCACAGGATACCCACACAAGCACCACACAGAAACATCTCGGGCCCAGGAATCGAACCCAGGGCCTTCTTGCCATGAAACGAACTATTCACCGCATCACCGTGTCGCCAGGCAATTTTATCTTCTTCACTCATTTAGTTGTTTATTATTTTCTCTTTCTCACTTTAATCTCAAAAGTTATTCCAAATTTCTAAAAAATTCTGACTTTTTCATGATATTTTTTTAAAGAAATTCTAATATTACCTCAGAAGTTATTTCTGATTCTTTTCACAGATATTTTGACTTTAATCTCAATTTGATATCTTTCCTTAAAATTTCTAACTTTAGTTTCAGAAGTCACACCAGATTTATTTCTTCTGAAACAGTGGCTTTTAATTTGTTTATTTTTTTAAAGAAATTCTGATATTAGCACAGATGTTTTGACTGATTACATACGTACATGTATATTTTTTATATATATATATATATATATAAAATGTGTGTGTGTCTGTCTTCCTTTCAGCTTTTTCCCTTTTACTCGGGAGTCGCCACAGCGAATCATCTGATTTGCACGTTTGATTTGGCAGAGGTTTTTACGTCGGATGCCCTTCCTGTCACAACCCTTTAGCAAGGAATAGAAACACGCTGACGGCTTTGCAGCTACTCTTTACGAAAGTCAGCAATGGTTCTTTTACATGCCTCTCACCATAGACAGTGAGGGACATGGCCCGCCTTTGATAACCCAGTTAGCTGCACTGGGGGGTTTTATATATATATATATATATATATATATATATATATATATATATGTGTGTGTATATATATATATATATATATGTGTGTGTATATATATATATATGTGTGTGTGTGTATATATATATATATATATATATATATATATATATATATATATATATATATATACACATACACACTGTGATCACGCCCTACTTCGTGCTTCAGTTTATCGTGGTTTTTTTTTTTTTAAATATTCATCAAAAAATAAAAAAAATGAGGAAATTAAGGATAAATAGGGAAAACATTAAGGAACACACTGCAAAACAATGCCAATTATGTAAAAACAAACGAAAAACAACCCAACCCCCCCCCCAACAAATCTACTTACATTTTTATGTGAGGCGCATCTGCGTGTGTGTGTGTATTTATATTTTATTTACATCTTATGCATTATTTTTTGAATGTTTAATTGTCAATATAGTAAGCATTTATAGTGTTCAATATGTATTTATTGATATTATATACACATATACATGTACATATACGGCAGTCAGGGGGGTTGATCCTACTTTGCAGAAATCGGCGGTCACAGGGGGGCCTCGGTCCCCATTAACCGCGGAAAGTGAGGGATCCCTATATTTATAAACAGAAACCTAACTTTGCTTGGTGGTGTCTACTTTTCTTATATTTTTTGACTAGCTTAGAGGTAGGAGGAACGATCTTGTAATTTGTGTTTTTCCCTCATGAATAATTTATTTAAATTTTTTGTCGACTGATTAAGATAGCATCAGTGCTACATAATATCCTGAAAGATGTGTGCAGCAGTTTCAATTTCACAGCCACAGTCAGGAATCAGTAACCTGATCAAACATGTCACAAAGTTTCCACTCTGTAAGTTTATAAAACAAAAAGCCTTCACAAACCATCTCACACAGAGATGAGGGATTTTCTCAGAGCACCTCAGGCATGTTAAGAGCAGGTCTTTATAGGCAATAAAAAAAGTTGTTGACGTAAACAAAAATCACGGTTTAAAAAAAAGTTGCAATGAAAGCAAAGTGTTTGGAGCTGTGAGAAGGAAGACATGTTCAGACATGTTGGTTCTAATATCTCTCTCTCTCTCTCTCTCTCTCTCTCTCTCTGTGTATGGGGGGGAATCCCACATGATCTCCATGCCCCCAGTGAACAACCATGCTTACTGCAGAATTCTGGGAATGTTCCTGCTTTTTAGAAGAAATTTCCCATACTAGCCTGTTGAGATCTGAGATTGTGTTGGGAGAGTTCTCCACACATGATGATTAACAGATTCAGTAGAGTGTCATGCTATGCTGTCACCTCCGTTTCTCTGTTAAATCTGACTATCGTACCAACATTTATAGTAGTAAATGTTAGCTGTAGGGAGTCATCAGGTTCTTAGAGTTTTATCTGATCGCTCAGCCTGCCCAAGCAGGCCGTGCTGTATGAGCCTCAACCTAATTTTCTGAGAACTTCAGGAAGGACATAGCAGAACAAGTTGGATCTGCTCCTGAGTGTTGAATGAGGACATGAGTGTGACCCAGATACAGATACACACACACACACACACACACACATACACACACACACACACACGGGGGGGGGGGGGGGGGGGTTTGGAATGCAGTAAATTATGTAGTTGTTGACTTTAGAGAAAGACTGTTAATATTTTAATTTTATAGCCAAACAGCTAAATACTCCCTTTTGTGCTTCAGCCCCGCCCCCCCCAAATTCATAGACATGCATTTCCAGCACAACTACACTATCTAGCTCCCCGATATCTCAACTTCAACCTATCAGCATCAAGGTGCTGTACAAGCATAGAAAGTCCCCCATTGCTGATTGGCTGGAATAGTGTTGTGTGGCTCACACGAGTCATTCTGTTTATTTCTGCTCTACTGATCCAGTACTGTGTATGAACACCAGACTTTTTTTCATTACACACAGAGAACAGACAGCTAGCAGACCATTTAAAGATTTAGAGATTATTCATGTTTTACAAGAGGTGTATTGGCTAAGAATAAAAGATGGCATCTTTAAAGCTGCAGTCTTTGCTTGTTTTCTGGTTAAGGCTAAAGTTCTGTATGATATAAAGTCATTCATCCTGTGACAGCAGGTTTTTAACCATACAGCCCAGCCACTCCATGTATAATAAATACAGACAAACACTTATTAGCTAAAACAGTTCTAGCTCAACTTTCATTCACGTTTATTGCTCAACACCTGTTTTCAACTCCGACTCAAGTTTAACTCGGACAGCAAGTGAAAGTGTATACATATGCCACCTTACACTTCCTCCTTTCCTGTGCAATTTTCCACATTGAACAATGTAACAGTGGCTTAAACACTACTGTAGTGACATCTGCCCACAAAATAGCAGATATCACAATGAGTAAGAATCAGTAAATCTAGAGATTAGTTTTAAATGGTGAGCCGATGTTTACAAGAAGCAAGTCCTTAAAGCTAATCCTGACTTTATACTGGGGCAATGTCCGAGCGGGTCATGATGAGTGTGGAAGGACAGAGGATCGAATTGAGACGTTCTTAACCTGGTGGACTTTGCGATGATCTTGAGGGAACCTGGTTGACTTGTGACGATTGCATTGATGATTGCAACATTTTTGACCGTTAAAAATTTTGCTATGGTTATTATGTACAGTAATCCCCCTTATTTTGCGATTAATGGGGACTAGCCCCCCCATATGCGAAAAACTGCGAAATGACTTCTGCCACTTCTTAAGGGCACCCACCCACCTACATATTATATAAAATTTATATAGAAGTTAATTTTAAAGTGTTCTAGGCATGTTAATGTCACACAGGCAACGTGTATTAATATATAAATAAATTATACACCTTATAATGACAAATATATATAAATACTGTATAACAAACCCTATAAATAACAAATCCATGGCCATGTCGAAGAGAATCACTGGTGGCACTGGTGCTTGGTTTGGGGCTCCTCAGCATCTCCAGAGCCTTTGCTTTTAGTAGTACATATCATGTTAGTGTCCAAACTCACAGGCGCTTAACTCTCTCTCCCTTTCTCCAACTGCATGCGTTGGTGAGGGGCATGGCTGTTACCCGCAGGCGAAATCTAGAGAGCGCACCTGAAGCCACATAGCTAGCAGCGCGCTATAAATAGCTCCGTGCTCGACCAATTTCTGTGTTATACTCTCCCAGTGATTTTGGTTTTTGTTTTTCTCTCACCACTACGGTGAACACGATTTTTCCCGCACGCCAGAGCTCCTGAGCTCAATAAAAGTTATATTCCTCCTCATGAGAGAGGAAAGGTGTGTTGGATGCTGGGAAATATAATCTCGACCAATCAGCCTGCTGGATTAACAGCCAATCAGAGAACACTCATGTCAAGCAGGAGAACAGAGCATGTTGGGTAGCGTAGTTGAATGTAGTGCACATGAATTTTGAATAATCTCTCTTTCTCTCTAATTTTTTAATTTCCCGATGGGAAATCCCGCTATATTGTGGGGACGCGAAGTAGGAAACGCGAAGTGGTGGGGGATTACTGTATTACAATTGAATGGTAATCGTGATAGAAATTTGAAATTGTAGTAGAACATAGTAAAGTTCAACAGACGGTAACACAATCTTGACGCATCATCATAGGAGAACTTAATGAACCTGAAAACATGTTTTCTTCAAGTTTCATCTTTTTGGTTGCACCCTGCCTCCTTTTCATATTTCAACCGTGCTCCAAGTGTGGTTAAAAA
>CM045739.1:22042500-22077500 GCA_024760905.1 Plotosus lineatus
CAGACATATGAGGGTTTCTATTCTATTCATAATTAAATTGATAAATCTTCATGAATTTGAGAATGCGGCGCTAAACAACATTAGAGGTGATGGGCATCACCTCGAAGCATGTGGTTTGACCTCAGGGGGAAACAGCACTTCAAAACAAAATGCTTTGAAGCAAAAAAAAAAAAAAAAAAAGGCAAAAGGAACCACTAACACAGACATCCCGAGCCACCACCCACATGTCCACAGGTTGCACTGTAACACTTTCACTGACACAGCTAGCATCTCACCCCCCCCCCCCCCCCAACACCCAACTAGCAACGCTGCACAGCTAAAAGCTAAAGCACTCGGACACTTTAAGTGATATTAGAGTGCAGGGCAGTAAGAACAAACCTAAAGATCAATATGAACCAGCAGGACACACCATCCAGACATAGACACAGCTCTGACACATCCTCATTCCAGCTAATAGGAACTAGTGGGAGTAGGAACTAGCGAAAAAGCCCTAGAAGGGGAGGAAGCTAGCATTGCAATGGTGATAGATTTGATTACAAGAAAAAAATTCAAGTGTTCAATTTGTGCCTCGGAATGGTGAACAAAAGATGTGGTCATGGGCTATAGGACGGAAATAAGGATCACAAGGAAAATACTCTCTCTCTCTCTCTCTCTCACACACACACACACACACACACACACACACAGGAGCCCCAGGCTGTCATCTCTCCACCATGAGAGGCA
Organism: Plotosus lineatus; assembly: GCA_024760905.1. NCBI lineage: Eukaryota > Metazoa > Chordata > Actinopteri > Siluriformes > Plotosidae > Plotosus > Plotosus lineatus. Next base: position 22,043,224 of record CM045739.1, read on the forward strand.
CATGACAGACACCAACAGACCTGTGACATTGCACTCATCCACAGCTCAGCACACTGCCACTTCCTGTTTGTTAAAAAGGAGAAGCAGAAGAAAAATTAAGCAGTGCGCTGAAATAAGGAAGTAAACCCATCACACAGAGACACACCGAGAGAGAAAAGAAACATGGCAGGAAACCTCCGATGAAGTAGAACTTTAAATACATTTACAGGAAATAAATATTAGCCGCTTATGAAAAAATACTGGGTGTGTTACGCATGCTAAAAAAAAACAAACAAACTGAAAAACCTACTGAAGTGAAAATCTTGTTTTCAAAAGCAAATTGTAGGGAAAACGCACACCTTTTGCATCACCACCAAAAAAAGTTCACGATAATCATAAAAAAAAATAATAATAATAAAAATCAGTGTGCAATATACTTCCTTAATCGTAACACCCGGTCACTGGCATGCTGGTTCTCATCTACGTTTTACCCCCAGGAGGGCAAGTGCAGCATGTACGTCACTGACTCACCATCACGACAACAGGTTCGAGCATGAAACCTAACAGTGTTTGGTGTGTGAGCTGAAAGCGCTTTATCTCAACCTAATACTTATACTCCCCTAAACTCCAGCAGCTTGAAGTAAAACTATCTGGGCCCAACCTGAGTTCTGCGAGACAGGAACGTGAATAGTTGACAAGCTTGTATGTAATTACGATGCGACTAAGAAACAAAGCGAAATGAGGACAAGAGTAAAGCTGCATTATTACAAAGCTTGACTTTAAGTCCGGATTTTTATGTTCACAGATAAATATCAGATATCATAAAATAATATATGGGTCATGAGGAAGGTTGAAAGTTCGAGAATGTGAACCGTCAACATTCAGCTTGTTCCAATATCCACACTTGCACCTTTAGGCAATTTCAGACAGGAATGCAAATCTGTAAGGTGTCCCAATTCTCTAATGTTCAATAAGGGCACTTCGTGCAGCTTTAATGCACCCGCCTCAAGCATGAATCAGCCCTTACTTCACTGAAGGCGACTACCCAGACTTCCTGTAGTGTTGACATTTTAAAGAAAAAGGGTTGGTGGGCTTTTTGGCGGAACCGACAGCGGAGCTAAAAACAGTGACGAGCAATAAATATATTTCTTTTTAAGGGTAAGTAAGTGATTGTTTTTTGTTTCTTGATTAAAAGTTGCCACGGATCTATAAAATATGACCTTACATGAGGATGTGGCTGACAAATACACGGCAAAACACAGGAGAGTGACATCATTTGTGACGTGTACAAAACTCCCAATTTTGCTATTAGCAGCTTGTTTTTGTTTATGTACCACCCTAATTTAGTCATATCCAATTCCCACTCATCAAGAATTTGGGCTGGTGGAGTGGTTAGGGTTAGTGGTTAGGTCCTGCCAAGGGGTCTTGCATAAATGGGTACCAGTAAAAAATGTACTGGGAAGGTAACCTGCGATGGACTAGCGTCCCATCCAGAAGGAGTTGAACTCCTGGTTGCTTCACGCTACAGAAACCGAGAATAAGCTCCACCCTGATGATCCACTAAGGTTGGATGTAAAAAGCCCAGCAGAGATTTTTACCCGTTAAGTATTATCCTCCCTGTCACATGACCACCACCAACCAGGGAGTGGTAAAAGCATGCACATGCCCCTCCGTGACATGCAATGCTAGCCACCCGCCTCTTTTTTATTTCTGCGCATAAGTATTTGGCCTTTCTTGCGGTCTCACAGAGGGGAAGCGTTATCCACCCCTTTCGTACAAATGAGCTCACAGACGCCCATGATTGGCTAGCAAATGCTGTGAGTGACAAAGAAATGTGCTGTCCCTCCCTCCTGTGAGAACTCAGCCAATTATAGACTCCCGGTCACGGATTGCTGTGGCATTAACCAAGATTCAAACTTGAGGTCTCTGAATTTTTAGTTACGCACCTTGTCAATACACCACTCAGAAGCCCTTAAGTGCACTTATAACAAGTGTGCACATCGAAGACCTCAGAGCTTAGTGTAATAATTGGTAGTTAAGCAGAATAGTGTTAAGCAGAATTCGCACAGGAAGAAACGAGTGACAAGTCTCTTTGCTGCAGAACTAGACGTGAAATCATTCATTCATTTTCCAAACTGCTTAAGCCTAATTAAGGTCACAGGGAAGCCGGCACCCGTCTCAGCCAACTCCGCGCGACAAGGGGGAACACCCTGGACACCTCACCAGGCCATCACAGGGCCAACACGCGTACACAACCATTCATACCCACTCACGCCTAGGGGAGATTTGAAACAGCCAGCTAATTAACCTGCTATGCATGTTTTTGGACTGTGGGAGGAAAACCCACCCAAGCATGGAAAGAACATGCAAAGTCTACCTATGAACACCCCAAGCCTGGGAATCAAACCAAGGACCTTCCTGCTGTGAGGCGGACACTTCACGGAACCCTGAAGGTGATAAATAATTTCAGAATTCAAGATGTTTTCTTCTACCCTCCAACAGAACGACGGCGTTGCATGACATGAAACTCTCGATGCAAGACGGTTATGTATACAGTACAGAATTTAAACTAAAATTTGTATTTAAAAGTTGATAGCGGTTGAATATCTTTTCAAAGTCTGATACAGAACTCGGGCAAGATCTTATTGCCATCACATCATACAGTCTGACAAGACTTGCACTACTCAGTATAAACCCAGCATTGGTTTTATACTACACTGCTCTCCCTCGGTTCCAGAATGCGAGTCCTGCTCTCTTGCCGAGAGCATGTAAGGGTCACATGGCATGCCTGCTCCTGCATGACCTCCAGGCATGCGTGACAAGGTGTCTTCCAGAGCATCCTGCTATGCTGTGCGTCTCCATGTTTAAAACGGCATCCGAGTTCATTAGACAGGCTGATTACCCCTGGACAGCAGAGCTGTCAGTCAGAGCATGCTGCTCAGTTTCATGATTGCACCTCACTTCTTTAAAGCAGATAATAGACCAAGACGACGAAGAGCATTACTCAGGGAGCCTTCATTTCTCTCCAGCACTAACCATATTAGAAAAAAACCACAACCATCTGGATCGATCAGCATCAGTGTCATACACGATTTAAAAACCAGATATCATCTCAAGAGATGATTTCAGAACATTAAGGATAGAACTAAATGAAAAATGGAGCACAATTGTATGTGGGTGGGGTGGCACAGTAGCACAGTGGTTAGCATGTCTGCCTGGCACCGAGAATATCACCAAGTTCAAGTCCCGGGCGTTTCTGTGTAGAGTTGAATGCTCCTCTACAGTCCATGCATATTGGGCTGACTGCACAAAATTGCCCCAACGAGTGAATGTAAATGGGTGAATATGTGATGGTGTGGTGAGCTGTTCAGGGTGTACCCTGCCTGAAATCACGATGATAATTGTACATATAAGCAGTCCGGCGAATGATCAAGATCAAACTTCCCATTATTAGGTCACGTAGGGTTATGTTTAATCCTGTGGGCATTATATTATTTAGCATTTTGTGCACTCATGACAAACTCAGCTGGCTTTTGTTTGCTTCTAACACAAACCACACAACAACAACAGCAACAACAACAACAACAGCAGCAGCTGGTAGATGTTACAACCACTGTGTTCAATGGTCATGTATTTTTTAAAACATTAAAGGATCTTCTCTCAGCAGACAGTTGGTCAGCATGAGATGATAAAGGAGCGCAAACACTGGGTATTTTTAAAAAATGCAATTTGTATTAAAAGTCTTTTTTTTAACATTCAGAACAGCTGGTAAAAAGCCACCCTGCTTTTAAATGTACAATCGGATTAGAATTTAAAATGATACATCACATTTCTTGTTAAAAATTTCAAATAAAATAAACCAAAACCAAAACAAAAACACTGGTCTAGAGGAAGTGGATTATGTTTGTGAGTCAGAGCTGAAACAGCTCCAGTACCTGTCATCATTCAACCCTCCTAGTATTTGGCCAGAAAACAGACCAGTTTTAAAGAATAGGCAATTTAAAAACATTAAAAACATGAATGAAACATAACCAAAAGGCCAAACTGTAAGCCAAAAAGAACGTGATTCCTTTGACAGGAGGCGTTATGAACACTTTATAACCCCTTTAAGTGTAACAGTTTGAAGTACTTTGCCATAAAACTTCCTCAGACCTTCTCTTCAGGTTGGCACTAAAAATGGAAGGCACTCGACGCACGGCGTCATCACGACGTCCTTACGTCACCACAGTAAGGTCCTCGCGCACGCTGAGTTAAAGAAAATAACAAACAAACAAACAAACAAACAAAAAGTCGCTGTGACGTGGAGAATTGTGACAACTTCAGTTGATTCTTCTTTCCTTCTCTATCCTCTCATTCTGTAATAATACACAACACGAAAAGAATCCCAATGTTTGTTTGTTTGTTTGTGTTTTTTTTGCAGATCCTTCCAGTCGTAGCGTGTAGGGAAAAAGGATAATCCTCCATTACGTCATTTCTCTTCCTTAAAATGATCCTAAAGTGAAGTTCGTTGTAAATTTTTCGTTATTAATATCCTTGCAGAACCCGGGACATCACATTTTTAAAAGGAAAAAAAATCCTTACCAACTACTTCCGGGTTGAAGATGTCGCTTAGTTTCCATAGTTACCAGTAAGCGTGTGCGTGTGTTTGAGACGTCTGCTGCGTCTCCAAAAACCGGAAGTGATCCTGGAAAAGCTGGCCAAAGGATCGGACAGTTACTAATCCTGCCAGAACCTCAACCCAGAAAAAAGTTTGGGCTCTTAAAACAAAACAACAACCCATATAAGTAAGCTAGGCACCGGGGAGACTATGGTATTAAAAAGAAAAACGAACCTGGGTTGGTTTGTGTCAATCCCAGAACATTCAAGTATTCTGTCATTGTAAACACTGATGCACTTTCCCCCCCTTTCGTTCTCTCTGGTAGCTATTACGCATGTGCAAGACAATATAGGACACTTAAAAATACTGATGACGTTTAACACCAGAAAGGGATTCTTTAGAGAACTAGAGAGATCATTTGGATTTGTTTTTTTTTTTTTGTTTTGTTTTTTTTTTTTGCTCAAACTAACCGCTCTTAATGAAGGAATGACGTCACATCATTTACCAAGTCGCTTTCAGTGATTGCGACTTGAATGGGGAGGAGTAAAATCTACCAAAACAAAAACAACATTAAAAAAAAAAACACCAACCAACCAACCAACCAACCAACCAAACAAACAAATAAACAAAAAAACAATAAGAGTAGAGATCCAGAGTGTGAGGTTTAGAGGATGACACAGGCGGAGCAGCACTGCTCGTCCCCGTTGGACGTCGGGGCGTAGTTCATCTGGCGCACGATCTCCGCGAACACCTCGTCCACCGATCCTTTATTTTTGGCAGAAGTCTCCATGAACGGGCAGATCCACTCATCCGCCAGCGCTTTGCCCTCTCCCGAAGACACCTCGCGCTCACACTCCAGATCCACCTTGTTGCCCACTAGGATCATGGGAACCCGTTCGTAACGCTTGACCCGGATGATCTGGTCTCGCATGGGCTTGATGTCCTGGAAGCTCTGCTGGTTGACCAGGCTGTAGACCAGGATGAAACCCTGGCCGTTCTTGATGTACAAGTCGCGCATGGACGCGAACTGCTCGGTGCCGGCTGTGTCCAGGATCTCGAGCACCGACGGCGATGAGTCCACCTCGATCTCCTTGCGGTAGAAGTCCTCTATCGTCGGGTCGTACTTCTCGATGAAGGAACCCGTGACGAACTGCACGGTCAAAGCGGACTTGCCCACACCGCCGGAACCGAGCACGACCACTTTGTATTCTCGCATGGTCTTGTCGCTCTCACTCTGTTTCTCTGCCGCCTGAACTCCTCCACCCCTGCTGGGTCTGCTTCACCTCCCTTTCAACGCCGTCCTTCCCTCCTTCCTCCCCGCGATTACCGCAGATTTAACCGTCGGATCCGGGCGGTGCCGTGTGTCCGGTGATCCGGGCCGTGCATCAGAAACCTGTCATGATCAGCCTTTACTGTGGACCTAAATGTACAAACTCTCTCTCTCTCTCTCTCGCTCTCTCTATAAGGAAGTGATCATCAGTACACACAAACACACGCGTACACACAAAGGGTGCGTCTCAAATCGCACAAACGTACACACTGCCTTCAGCATGAAGCCTTCCCAACTCTTTATAAGTGAACACGAGGTAAACCAACATCTACAATTCTTTAGATGACTAAATATGCATCACGATCAATGACAAATGGATTCTCATTATTATTATTCATTCATTCTTTCATTTCGTGTACCACTGAATAGTAATTAGGGTCACGGGGAGGCTGGCACCCATTTCAGCCTACTCTGGGCGAGGGTACAGTACACCCTGGAAAGCTCACCAGGCCATTGCAGGGCAGAAACATGCTGATGAATATCAGCTATTCTTGATGAAGGTGAACAATGGTTCTTTTACATTAACCTCTCACCACAGAGTGAGCGACACGGCCCACCGGCCCACCTTTGATAACCCAGTTAGCTGCACTGGGGATTTATAATTACTGTATTATTTTTTGTTAAATCAGGAAAAGTAGCGTGATTACTATTATTAATACAGTAGTACACAGTTTGACAGTGTCGCAGAGTAATACAGTTACTATACTGTATTCAACAAACACAAGGCAATAACAACGCACTAGAAACCCTCTCGAATAATATTTTCAAATAAATTGAAAATAAAAATCATTTAAAATCATTTAAAAAATGGAAACAATGTTTTCAACAATATATTTTACAAATAATTGTGGACCGTGTTATGATTATGGAAGCCGGCTTTGGGACCAAAAGCTGACTGATTTGATTCATAAAATTGCAGGAAAATGCGCAGTGTTGGGGTTGAGCAGCATCTTCGCTTTGCCTTCCTCCACCTTCATGACTGAAGTGACCCTGGGCAAGGCACCTACCCCCACAACTGCTCTCTGGGAGTTGCAATATGTGGCAGCCACTGCTCCATGTGTGCGCTCAATGTGTGTGTGTGTGTGTGTGTGTTCATTCATTCATCAGTTTATCAGTTCATTTTCTGTAACCGCTTCATCCTAATTAGGGTTGAATTAGAGGCTGGTGCCCATCCCAGCCAACTCAGGGTGAGGGCAGAGTACACCCAGGACAGCTCGCCAGGCCATCGCAGGGCGGAAACACGCTGACGGCTTTTCAGCCTACTCTTGTCGAAAGTCAGCAATGGTTCTTTTACATGCCTCACACCATAGACAGTGAGAGACATGGCCGGCCTTTGATAACCCAGTTAGCTCCACTGGGGGGGGGGGGGGGGGGGGGGGGGGGACAGTGACAACCTTGTGGAGAGTGGGACTCGAGCCCCCAACCTTTGGATCAGCGATCCGGCACCTTATACCACTAGACCACACTGTGTGTGTGTGTTTAATTATAAAATATACATAATTAATAGTGTAAAGCCTCTAGAGCTTATAAAAGACCCTATCAAAACAAAGGGCTAGTAGGCTCAGTCTGTAATAGTCTGCATCCTCTTCAGTTTGGGACTTACCCTGAAATGCACACTTCCTGCCCTGCCCCTAACCAAACCATACAGCGTGTGACGTCACGCGAGTTTCTTAAAGTCGCAGTGTGCAGAATTCCCGCAGTTGGGAGAAGTTCAGCGGAAGCACCACGCCTTGTTCCCGAGTGTCGCAATCACCCATGCGTCACAAGTTTTGAAAGAAGTATTCGTACACAAATTACAGTAAATAAGGAAACTTTGAAAACAATTCTGAATCCATTAGTATAATGACATTAGCTTTTATTTAATTAAATTCCTAATTTATTGAGAACTTGGCATAAATGTGGTCTGTCTATAATGAACAACATTCACTCCCTCACTCTCTTATCACTCACTTGTCAAGTCGTTTAATCCTATTAGGGTCTTTGGGAGGCTGGAGCTCATCTGTAGATGGATCATACCAGGAACAGTTTGCACACACAACCATTCAACACTTACACCTAGGGGCAATTTGGAACACTAATTATGCATGTCTTTGAACCGTGAGAGGAAACTAGACTACCTGAGGAAACCCATAGAGGCACAGGGAGAACATGCAAACTCCTCACAGCAATGTCTCAGCTTGGGACACACAAACCCAGGACCTTCCTGCTTCCAGGCCAACGTGCTAACTACTACTCTACCATGCCACCTAATAAATAACAAAGTCATTGATATTTGAGTGTCTGTTTCACAGCTCCACTGTCCCTGATCCCATCATGATCTTGGGCTCCTACTGTTTTGGGGGCGCTTTGCATGATCTCCATATCTCTGTTCCATGATTTCTCCATGTACTCTGGTTTGTACTCGCACACAAAAAAAAGAGCCAGTAGATAAACCAGATAAAGACAATAATTAATGGGTTCCAATGAGGGTTTATTCCAGCCTCACACACAGTGTTCCTGGAATTGGTGCCAGACCTATCAGGACCCTGGGCAAGGTAGCATGCTTGGTGAAGATGAATGATTAAGAAATAATTACTGACAGCTGAACAACTTGTTATAAATTAATGTTATCAGGAGGAAGAGAGATCACTCAGTGCATTGGTAATAAAACAAAGCCCTTCTAATTTATTTTAGAGTCCCAATATTTTTTATTGGTAATAATTTGTGTGTATGGAACACATTTCAGTGAGACAGACACTTATTTTAACATATATGGCCATAAAAACTGGCAGTTTTATCTTGTAAATGACTAGCGGGGGGTGAATTGCAGGGATTAGCGGCTGTCTTTCCCCCTGAAGTGATGTCAACATGTTGAGCGGGGTTGACGTCTCTTGTGGAGACAGACAGTGAGACATCACATTCTAGTGAATCTGATAACGAGAAGGCTGCCAGAGATAAGTGTGACAGTAAATCCAAAATGGCTTATGGAGCTAACTTCTTGCCAAATCAGCTCTCCTGTCTTCAGTTAGTTTAGGAAAAAAAGGAATGTTTCCTACACTAGTTGTTTGCGCAGCTGAACACTCGCTGATAATGTGTTATGATACACAGGTCAGTGATGCAGCCCAGGCAATCCAATGTGTTTGAATCACTATCAGGCTGGAAGCGCCAATCACAGAGTCAAGATAACACTCACGCACATGTTGAAAACAGTCATAGACTGGCGTTGCTGGAAGGAATGGCTGATATTATTTGTGATGTCATATGTGAAAACCTGGGAACACTTAATTCAACACAGGTACATTTTAATGATTTTTATTTTATTTACTTCGGATTCAGAAAACATTGTTGAAAAAGCAGTACATAGTGTGCTACATGGGCATACGTATTGCCTGCCGTCGACATATCTAGCAGCTTCACTTTTTGGGTCACTGTCATCATATTTTGCTTTTTCTTGAGCTCATTGGATGCCTTAGATGGTGCAGGACGTTTAGGAGGCATTTCCAAGGGCGTCACACACTATAAGATCACAAAATCACAAAAATTTCCACGGGAATGTGCAAGGCTACAGCATCACGCGTCTAAGCCAATCAGCTTGCGAGATTGAGTTGAGTGGGCGGTCCTTGCCTGAACTGAGACTTGAAGGAGGGGCACGTTCAGTCTGTCATTTGTAAACAATGGATGCAGCTTGCCTTGGGGTCCCGGCCTGCCGCTTGCGTACATGCGAGTTTCAGCACGAATTTAGAAATTTTTATGAATACGTATTTTTTGATTTTGGATGTCTGTCTGTCTGTCTGTCTTCCTTTCGGCTTTTTCCCTTTTACTCGGAAGTCGCCACAGCGAATCATTTGATTCGCACATTTGATTTGGCAGAGGTTTTTACGTCGGATGCCCTTCCTGTCAGAACCCTTTTAGCATGGGACAGAAACACGCTGACGACTTTGCAGCTACTCTTTATGAAAGTCAGCAATGGTTCTTTTACATGAACCTCTCACCATAGACAGGGAGCGACACGGCTGGCCTTTGATAACCCAATTAGCCGCACTGGGGGGGGGACAGTGACAACCTTGTGGAGAGTGGGACTCGAACCCCCAACCTTTGGATCAGCGATCCAGCGCCCTATACCACTAGACCACCACTGCCCCATTTTTTTTTTTTTTTTTTTTTTTTTTTGATTTTGGATACTTATGGAAAATACCGCGATGCACTAATCCTAATTATGGTCGCAGGGAAACGAGCACCCATCTCAGCCGACTCTGGGCGAGGGCGGGGTACACCCTGACCCAGCTCAAAAGGCTATATTAACTTAATGCTAAAAATTTGTCTTAATTTTTAAAGAATGTGTCTAATTTTTGTTTTGTAATTGAAGTATATTCCTACTGCACTATAGTTAATGTTAACAAAATATTCCAGTAGGTTTAAACCCAGTGCCCATTTTCTATCTGTTTCATTCCAAATAATTTTACTAGTGACAAAACTGAAAGCATTTGCTTGTGTATTGAGTTAGAACCCTATAATTAACAACAGCAATACACCGTCACACTGTAACCCTATGAGCCAGAAATCTGCTCCAAAATAAACCACGTCTTTTGGCTATTGACACGCAAGCCAAACGAGACTTGTGATGTTAATTATAACTGACATACAACATGGACAGGAACCCTGGAGATTCACCTGAGTCCGATTAAATCAATAACTCAAACGAAACAGAAGAAAATAAGAAATGACGCTCTTCTTCCTGTCTCTGACTCAATGCACCTTCAAGTGCATACAGCTGATAATCACAAAGGAAATATTTTAGAATTTTTCGAAGTGGAAAAATTACACAGAACTTCTGAGGAAATTTGTTTCCAAAGCAACAGATAAACAATTGTTATTTGTTTTTCAAAGTAATTTTACATTACATTCTTTAAAAAGGTGTTTTCTGATTTTATAGAAATGTATACAGTGAGTTTAAAAGGGACAGTAAACACATCCCAAAATACTGTATACATTTCTATAAAATCAGAAAACACCTTTTTAAATTTTACATTATATTCTATAAATGACACAAGGATGTTCTCTAATGTTTACGATAGCACTCACCAGCTTAAATTTAGCATTAATTTATTCAATTATTATCGAATCTGGACATGTAAACCCACCTGTATTCTATACACACCTCATTAATTTGTATCACTTAAATGTAAATATTTCACAATCTGGAATCTTCACATAATATCACATCATATAGCCTAATAAAAACAAACAAACAAAAAAACCCCCAAAAAACAGACAGATGGATGGAAAACTGGGTGGATGGAAGGAAGGAGGAATGGTGGGTGGATGGCAGGATGATTGAATGAAAGGATAGGTGGGTGGATGGAAGAAGAGAGGAAGCAATGGACGAATAGACAGAAGGATGAATGGATGGGTGAAAACCTGACTAGATAGATAAATTGATGGATGGATGGCGGGTTGGATGGATGTATACATGGATTGAATGGAGTGTTGGATGGAATGATTGATGGATGGAAGGGTTTGTTGCTGTATGTATAGGAGAGGATGAATGGAAGGCTGGATGGAGAGGAAGGTGTGTGGATGGAGAGAGTGCAGATGGAACTCTGGCTGGTAGGATGGATGGCTGGATGAATGTTTGGATTTATGGATGGAAGATGTCTCATTCTTGCTTTTGTAACATGTGAATATTAACTGAAGTTTTAATTTCAGAATCATCTATTATTTTTTTTCTTTTTAGATCATTATCCAGGAGATGGTATGAAGACAATTTCCTCTCTGAATGAATGATGAGCAGACGAGTCATTATGTAAGTTCTAGTCTTTTCACATCCAGGATTTTCCATCAATAGCCTTATCACTTCATTGTTCACCTCGAAACTAGGCTACATCAGGTACGCTTCGTTCAAACAGACTATAAATAGCCTCCAACCTTTGGCTTAAAGCTGAGTCATTTCGACTTCTAGTGCATCACACGCATACACGAGGATCATGTTCAATTAACAAACCGCTCCCTTCCCATGTAAACAAACCGGTTATGCCATTATGACTAATACGACTCTAGAACTGAATTTACCTTTGGCTCGCTTGGTGCTCAGTTTATTGCTTATTGCATGAGAGCACAAACTTCTGTTGAGAGTGCAACATGTGTCTGAGGTTATGATCCTGTTCAATACAACTATGCGCGGCATGATTTTCTGAGTTTCGCCATATCCGAGCGGACACACCCAGGCCGAGATCTCAGATCTCACATGCCTTGAGTGCACTGCGTTGGATATTTTGCACTAGTGTTATTTATTTCTTCCAGATTTCTGCACGATATTCGTCTTCAGTCCAGATTCTTACAACATGCAGCAAGTTTAACCCAGATTCAGAGTTAACCTTGCTTGAGTGCAGACTGTAAAACTTTTAGTAATGAAAGACCTTATTTAATACGTATATTCAGACGACTCCAATCGGATTGGTCAGCACTAGTTTATTGGTTTATTGTTTCTTTATTGTGTTTCTATAGTTCCTTCACAGGGACCAGTCTGGCTGAGGCTTCTCTTGATCTAAGATTAAGTAATAAATATATTTTTTGACATATTTTGTTACATTGATATGGTCAGTGTGTTCAAAGTTTATGGATATATTCTCCAGTGTTGGCTCTTTGTAACTATAAATCTTTCTGATGTGAATCTTCAGGGTAGGACATCTACAGTTCTCAGAAACACAACAGTTGAGGCTCTCTTTGGGAGTAACGAGGACGGATAGGATCAGGAATGAGCACATCAGAGGGACAGCACATGTAAGATGTTTTGTAGACTAAGTCAGAGAGGCTAGATTGAGATGGTTTGGACATGTACAGAGGAGGGATAGTGAGTATATTGGTAGTAGGATGCTGAGGTTGGAACTACCAGGCAGAAGGCCTAGGGGAAGACCAAAGAAGAGATTTATGGCTGTGGTGAAGGAGGACATGAAGGTAGTTGGTGTAAGAGAAGAAGATGTAGAGGATAGGGTGAGATGGAGGCAGATGATTCTCTGTGGCGACCCCTGAAGGGAACAGCCGAAAGGAGAAGAAGAAGAAGAAGAAACCCAACAAGCTTTGGCACTTTTTTATGATTCAATAACTTCAATGGAGAGATAAATAAAGATTGGCAAATAAACAGATGCTTTATCATAAACAATAAGAGGAAACTGCTTCATGGATATTCCACTACAGTAAATGTAAATGAATTGTGCAAGAGGAAGACAAGTGATGTCATAATTTCTAAATTTATTGTTTATCACCCCTAACAGTGCATCATGTCTTCACGGGTCATCTCAATAAACTTCTTTTCTTGTAAAAAGGAAATCAATCCTTTAATGATATAAAACAAATTAAACTAAAGAAATGGACCTTCACTCAGGTTAGTGACTCTCCAAAGTTTGTTTTCAGTTTTCTCAAAATGCCAGACAGTCCGTGACATCATTCGTTTTTCTCTTGCACCCTTCAAATGTAAATGTATGAAATTCTATTCGGACTGACTTACACAGCATTTTCATACACAGATCTTTCCCTGTCTTTACGGTTATTCTATATTATAGAAGGTTTTGTAGAAATACAGTATAGCAAATCCACCTGGACTCAGTGTATATACAGTGCTATAGAGTTATTTCTATCACATTTAGATGCTGGCTTGGTGAAATGGTGGTATAACTGGTTTCGGAAAAGAATCCCAACAATGCAGCTGCAGGTTACATTTTCTTTCACTGTCGTTCTGTTTACGGTAATTGACATCAATGATTCTGAAACTCATGATATTATCACTATTGCACTTTGGTGCTTTATCTATTCATATCTATGTTTGTGAAGAGAAATAAGCCGAAAGTGACCTTTCGTGATTGCATGTGAAGACAAGATGCATACGCTAGTTGAGGAATTTATTGTGGACTAACCTTCAAAGAAGAAAGAAACTCAGACTTCAACAAGGAAGCATAGCATATAAAGGATAACAAGTACAAACATAAAATAATCACTGAAAACTGGAAAACTAAAACACGACAGAGGAAAATAAAGGCTGATGTGATGGTGCTGAAAGGCGTAATCATGACATGTAAAGTGACCACTTATACTTCCCACGAATCAGAGGTGACGTTGTGACACTGCCAAAGCCTTCACAGACATGAATGACTACCTTGATCAGAAGCAGGCAACGTCATCTGATGCTCATGAAATAACGCCATGTAATAAACTGATATTAATCTCGTTCGCATGACTGCAATGAAGGGAAATCCCCGCCCAGAGTCTCTTTCGACCGATCGGGCTATACTTAAAGTACTCTTGCTGAGATCTTCCTCAAGAAATACAGTACCTGGATTTGAGTCCCAGGCTCCGGGGTTTCTCTGAGAGGTAGCATGTTCTCCCCATGCTTGTATGGGCTTCCTCCAGGGACTCCAGTTTCCTTCCACAGTCCAAAGACATGCATTTTAGACTAATTAGCTGTTCCCACATTAGCACTTGGTGTGAGAGTGAATGTAAATTGTTGTGTGTGTTGCCCCACAATGGTCTGGCAAGCTGTTTAGGGTGTACCCCACCTTCGCCCAATGTTGGCTGACATAGATTCCAGCCTCCCAGAGACCCTAGTAGGATTAAATGGTTTGGCAAATGAGTAAGGGAGTGAAGAAATCAATCAATCGATCGATCGATCTATCTATCTATCTATCTATCTATCTATCTATCTATCTATCTATCTATCTATCTATCTATCTATCTATCTATCTATCTATCTATCTAGAAGAAACTGAGCACTACACCCTCAGCATTTGAGGAGAGGAGGATGAAGTGCTTCAGGTTTCTTGGAGTCCACATCTCTGCTGACTTCACCTAAACCACAAATATTTACCCCCAGGTGGGGAAAGCACAACAAAGGATGTCCTTCCTCAGGAAGCACAGACAAGCCTGTCTACCCCGACCCCTACTGACGAACTTTTACCGCTCCGCCATCGAGAGCCTCCTGACCTACTGCTGTTCAGTGTAGTTTATCAGCTGTACTGCGGAGAACAGGAAGGCCTTGCACTGTGTGGTGAGGACTACAGGGCAGGGGATTGGAACTACACTAACCGCCATCAGTGACATGTACACTGACAGACTTCAGAGAAGAGACATTTTCTCCACCCCACCCCCTCCTGAAAAAGGTACAGTGCACGAAAAACAAAAACAAAGAGACTCAAGAAAAGCTTTTACCCACAAGCTTGCGCAATGTGCAACTCCACCACCATCGTCACAGACCATCTTCCTGGACAGTGCAGTATTACTCTTCTAAGTGCAGTAATCATGTTTACAGAAGATCTGAACATCATATCACATTTTAGCACCACGTACCTTTAAAAAGCTCTACCTGTCACTCGGTGTATATCCTGCACCACTGACATATCATTCACTCTGCTGTGCATCTGTGAATAGGTGTGAATATCTGAACATATGTGTATATAGGATGTACATGTGTGTAAATGTGGGCAGTGGTGGCCTGGTCGTAAAGGGCACTGGATCGCTGATCCTAAGGTTGGGGGTTCGAGTCCTACTCTCCATAAGGTTGTCACTGTCCCCACAGTGCGGCTAACTGGGTTATCAAAGGGCGGCCATGTCTCTCACTGTCTATGGTCAGAGGTTCATGTAAAATTGCTGACTTTCGTAAAGAGTAGGCTGCGTGGCCGTCAGCGTGTTTCTGCCCCTTGCTAAACGATTGTGTCAGGAACATCCGACATAAAAAAAAACGATGCCAAATCAAACATACGCTGATGCGCTGTGGCGACTCCTGAAAAAAGGGAACAGCCGAAAGGAACAAATGTGGATAGATATAAAGGCGTATGTAGGATCTTCTTCTTCTTCTTTTCCTTTTGGCTTTTTCCCTTTCTCGGGAGTCGCCACAGTGAATCATCTGATTCCCACATTTGATTTGGAATAGGTTTTTACGTCGGATGCCCTTACGGTCACAACCCTTTATCCAGGGACAGAAACACGCTGACGACTTTGCAGCTACTCTTTACGAAAGTCATCGATGGTTCTTTTACATGCTGGCGTTTGATAACGCAGTTAGCTGCACTGGGGGGACAATGACAATCCTGTGGGGACTCGAACCCCCAACCTTAGGATCAGCAATCCTGCGCCCTATCCACTAGACCACCACTAGGATATATGTATGTGTATGTGTGTATATATAGATATATAAGTATGTGTGTGTATATGTGTATGTGTGTGTGTATATATCGGTATATATGTGTAGGATGTAGGTGTATGCACATATATAGCCTGGTGTAGTTTCTTAGGTATCATCTGTTTGTCTTTCTTTTTATAATTCCTGCTATACTGATTCTCATCATTCATGCAACAGTTGACAATAAAGATCTTTATCTTTTCAATCATCCATGTATCTGCTTATTAGATAGATAGATAGATAGATACAAGGGCAGTGGTGATCTAGTGGTATAGGGTGCAGGATCGCTGATCCTAAGGTTGGGGGTTCGAGTCCCACTCTCCACAAGGTTGTCACTGTCCCCCCCCCCCCCAGTGCAGCTAACTGGGTTATCAAAGATCAAAGGCGGGCCATGTCTGTCACTGTCTATGGTGAGAGGCATGTAAAAGAACCATTGCTGACTTTCGTAAAGAGTAGCTGCAAAGTCGTCAGCGTGTTTCTGTCCCTTGCTAAAGGGTTGTGACAGGAAGGGCATCCGACGTAAAAACCTCTGCCAAATCAAATGTGCAAATCATTCGCTGTGGCGACTCCCGATAAAGGGAAAAATGCCAAAAGGAAATCTCTCATAGATAGATAGATAGAGAATGCAACTTTTTATTAAAACTGTTCTCTCTCCCTCTCTCTCTCTCTCTCTCTCTCTCACACACACACACACACACACACACACACACACACACACACACACACACACATTAGCACTGATTGTATGTATAATGGAATTATAAAAACGTGCCTTTACTTGCATCAGGATCTATAGTCTGAGTTGAGAATAGGGGACAGTTAATTTGCATAATCTGTTTCTCACCTTGTATGTGTGTGTGTGTGTGTGTGTGTGTGTGTGTGTGTGTGTGTGTGTGTGTGTGTGTGTAAGAGAGCATCTGTATGGCTGCATTAAAATAACAGACAGTAAGAAATCTATGACAATCTGATTGGTGTCTCATCTACATTTCGACTTTGATGTGTTAAAAAGGTGTTAATGGCTGTGATCTGTGGGGGTTAAACACAAATCACACCACACACACACACACACACACACACACACACACACACACACACACACACACACACACACACACACACATGCTAAAAACTAAACTGTTGCCTTTAAGCTGATTAATTAACAGCTCATTGTGAAGCTTTGTAGCTTCTCTGATGGTTAATTACACTTTCAAATCTCAGCACTGACAGGATGGCTAGAGGCCTACAGTGTCCTTAAAAATGCAGGAAAATATTTAATCATTAACCAGGTGTTGATAAAATGTCATATATACACAAAAATATTGTTTAAAATGGAGAGAGAGACACAAGAGTGACATAGTGGTTAGTACGTCTGTCTCACAGCTGCTGGGTTTGAGTCAGGCGTGTTCTCTGTGTGTTTACATGGGTTTCCTCTGGGTTCTCTGGTTTCTTCCCACAGTTCAAAGAAATACAGATTAGGCTTAACTGTCTGTCTTCCTTTCGGCTTTTTCCCTTTTACTCGGGAGTCGCCACAGTGAATCATCTGATTCACACGTTTGATTTGGCAGAGGTTTTTACGTCGGATGCCCTTCCTGTCACTACCCTTTAGCAAGGGACAGAAACACGCTGACGACTTTGCAGCTACTCTTTACGAAAGTCAGCAATGGTTCTTTTACATGCCTCTCACCATAGACAGTGACAGACATGGCCCGCATTTGATAACCCAGTTAGCTGCACTGGGGGACAGATTAGGCTTAACTGATTTCCAAATTACCGCTGTGTGTGTGTGTGTGTGTGTGTGTGTGTGTGTGTGTGTGTGTGTGTGTGTGTTAGCTTTGTGATGGACTGGCAAGCTGTTAAAGATGTACCCACATTTGTCCAAAGTCCTCTGAGACTTCACACGACCTTGGTAGGATTGAAAGAATAATTAAAGTAGTTCTATAAATCCATGAACACAGATGAATGTGTGGCAGAATTTGCTCTTTTTTTTCACGTTACTCTTTCAGACATTATGAAATATAGATTGTACACATGGCGTGCTGTTTAACTCTTCAGAAGGGTATAAATGTGTGATCAGTGAAGATTCTATATTTTCACAGTCTTTAGTCGATGAAAAAGTGCTGATCAGTTCTGAGTTAAAACTGAACTGTGAGTCTGGTGGAAATAGAGTCTGGGCAGAATAAGTGAAGGTGCGTTTTTACATCACTGAGGCGCCCTCTATTGGTATGAGACAGAATCGCAATACAGCATCTTCAGAGAGACACAGACAGACAGGCCCAGAGAGAGAGAGAGAGAGAGAGAGAGAGGGAGAGAGAGAGAGAGAGAGAGAGAGAGAGAGAGAGAGAAGGGTGGATGGATGGATGGATGGATGGATAACTAGGTAGAAAAGTTAATGAAAACAGGCAAAACTGCCATCCAGGCAGACAGACAGACAAAATAAATGAACGAATGAACAAATGTTATGAATGAATGATGGTAATGCCAGACAGGCAAACTGTCAGCCAGTCAAGACTGATCATTTATAAATTGATTTATTGATTGATTGATTAAATTAAACAAACATCCAGACAGATCGAGAAGTAATTGATTAATAACTAATTGATTGATTGATTTGACTGACAGGCTGAATTAAACAAACATCCTTAAAGATAGAGACAGGCAGATATAGAAACATAAAGAAGTAATCTTCAGACATGAAACATTTTTGGGGGAAGCAAGAATATGGTGTGTTTTTGTTTTATTTTTCTGTTATTAATTACGTGATTATTATAAGGTTGTAAATAAAGTCACGAGATTAAATGTTTTGTATGACATAGGGGCAGTGGTGGCCTGGTGGTAAAGGGCACTGGATCGCTGATCCTAAGGTTGGGAGTTCAAGTCCCAGTCTCCACAGGTTGTCACTGTCCCCCCCAGTGCAGCTAAACTGGGTTATCAAAGGCTGACCATGTCCCTCAGTGTCTCTGGTGAGAGGCATGTAAAAGAACCATTGCTCACTTTTGTAAAGAGGAGCTGCAAAGCCGTCAGCGTGTTGCTGTCCCTTGCTAAAGGGTTGTGTCAGGAAGGGCATCTGACATAAAAAAAAAAAACCTATACCAAATCAAACATGCGAATCATTCGCTGTGGCGACCCCTGAAAAAGGGGGAAAGCTGAAAGGAATAGATAGATAAATAGATAGATATACAGACTAGAGTCATACTAAGTTGAGACTCGGATAAGACGAGCGGGGTCACATGGGTCAACTAAGTAAACTACAAATATTATAATGTTAATTTATAATATAAATCTAATAGCGTGAATAAAGAACACCGGGATTTACACTGGGATCTCGGCACGATGGATGGACCTTCAGGTCTCAGTTAATGAAATACAGTACATTACAGTAAGGGTAGGCAGTGGTGGTCTAGTGGTATAGGGCGCTGGATCGCTGATCCAAAGGTTGGGGGTTCGAGCCCCACTCTCCACAAGGTTGTCACTGTCCCCCCCAGTGCAGCGAACTGGGTTATCAAAGGCGGGCCATGTCTCTCACTGTCTATGGTGAGAGGCATGTAAAAGAACCATTGCTGACTTTCGTAAAGAGCGTGTTTCTGTCCCTTGCTAAAAGGGTTGTGTCAGGAAGGGCATCCGACGTAAAAAAAAAAAACCTCTGCCAAATCAAACGTGCGAATCAGATGATTCGCTGTGGTGACTCCCGAGTAAAAAGGGTTTCAACAGTAGGGGACGCTGTTGTTCATCAAAACTCCATCCTGCGGCCTGCTGAGGGAAGCAGATGATGAATGAAAAGCTGTGTATCCAAACTCAAGGATCAAGGACCCCTCAGCTGTCTATTGACACACACACACACACACACACACACACACACACACACACACACACGCGCACACACACACACACACACACAACCTGGTAAGGGGTAAAAGAAACTAATAAAAAAAATATTACTTACATTAAGAGGATGAGGACATGAGAGAGAGAGAGAGAGAGAGAGAGAGAGAGACAGACAGACAGACAGACAGATGGCCTGTGTTGTTGTTTGTGCTTATCTATAAATGTCAAATCAAAGAAACAATTTATTTCAAAGCTTTGTCGTATCAAATTATGTAGTGTGTGTTTGTGTGTGTGTGTGTGTGTGTGTGTGTGTGTGTGTGTGTGTGTGTGTGTGTGTGTGTGTGTGTGTGTGTGAGTGTGTGTACTTCCTCCAGTAAAATGTTTCATGGCCCTTTTCCTTTTTATCTCTCCATTAACTTGCATTTTGTTTAATTTGAAACTTCCTGCTTTTCTGGATGACCTTCTAAAGGAGAACATCTGTGGTGTGGGAGACACCATGAAAGATAAGGAAACACCACTGCCACCAGCTAGTACAGCTCATTAATCACAGACAGGAAAAGAAACCCTTCATCTCTTGCTATCCTTCCATCTCTCTGTGTCCCTGTCCATCATTATATTGAAGAACTGCTTCATCAACGTTTCCAAACAATGTTCCATAAACCTCTCCTATTAAAATCCCTGTCAATTTCTCCATCTCTCTCTGCCCCTCCATCTCTCCAGTATTCTCTCCAGTTCTCTCTGTCCCTTTATCTCACTGTCCGTCTCTCTCTCTCTCTCTCTCTCTCTCTCTCTCTCTCTCTCTCTCTCTCTCTCTCTCTCTCTCTCTCTCTCTCTCTCTCTACCCCATCCCTGCTGTCTGTCTCCACAGCAATCTGTCCTCTTGGATAATTTATCACCCTCATTAAAGGCATCTGGAACTGGAGCCATGCTGATCGGCACCACAGTACTGTCCAAGTCCATCAGAGCTCACAGATTAAAAGAATAGTCTGGCTAAAGGACACACTATACTCAAATAAGTAGACAGACAGACCAACCGACCGACAGACGACTGGGCGGGCGGACTGATGGACACCAGATCGACGAACAAACAGACAGAGAGACAGACAGACAGATAGAGAGATAGATAGATAGATAGATAGATAGATAGATAGATAGATAGATAGATAGATAGATAGATAGATAGATAGATAGATAGATAGATAGAATCAGAATACTTTTTTGATCCCAGAGGAAATTGTGCACACAGTTGCTCTATCCTTGTGTCAGTGAATGATAAACAGTAGAATGTAAATGTATAACAGTGGATGTTCTTGCTATATGGAATTGTTTGTGCAGTTTAATGTTCACAGGTCGGAATGATTTCCTGTGTCGTTCAGTGGTGCATTTTGGCGATATCAGTCTCTCACTGAACCGGCTCATGTGACTGATCAGCAAGTTTTGAAGCAGGTGGGAGATATTGTTCTGTATTGTCTTTATTTTGGACAACATTCCCCTCTCCATCACGACCTTGAGAGAGTTCAGCGCCATCCCCACAATGTTACCAGCCTTGCTAGAGTTAGCGTCTGCAACAGTATAGAGTACAGCGCTGCCCACAACAGACTCATTGAACATCCTGAGAAACATCCTACAGATGTTAAACCACCTTAACCTTTTCAAAACCATACCAAGGCAACTCTGGCCCTTCTTGTAAAGTGCGGTACTGTTCTTAACCCGGTTCAGTTTATTGTCAATATGAACTGCAAGGTATTTACAATCCTCCACTCATTGTCTACATTGACTACATTGTCGCCCTGGATGGGAACAGGGTCAGTGGGGTTTTGGATGTCTACATTTGTATGTCACATTAAGCTGCAGATGATTCTGCTCACACTATGTGACAAAGGAATCCACCCAGCAAGATACTCTGTATCATCACCTCCACCGATACATCCAATTACAACACTGTCATTAGAAAACTTCTGATTGCAGGTCTCTCTGCAGTACCTGAAGTCGGTTGTGTAGAGGGTGAAGAGGAAAGGGGAGAGGACGGTTCCTTGTGGTGCTCCGTTGTTGCTGACCACCATGTCAGACACACAGTGCTGCAGCCACACATACTGTGGTCTTTTGGTCAGGTAGTCCACAATCCAGGACACAAGAGAGACGTCCACCTGCATCGCTGTCAGCTTATCACCCAGGGGGGTTGGCCTGATGGTTTTGAACACTGGAAAAGTAAAAAACATGATCCTCACAGTGCCCTCGGCTGGGTCCAGGTGGGTGTAGACACAATTAAGCAGGTAGATTATGGCATCCTCGACTCAGAGATGAGGCTCGTAGATGAACCGAAGGGGTTGATCCACTATTAGTCTCTCAGGGGTCTTAATGACATGTGACGTCAATGCCATAGGTCTGTAATTCTGGATGATTGATAGATAGATAGATAGACAGACAGACAGACAGACAGACTGCCCTCCATAATTATTGGCACCCCTGGTTAAAATGTGTTCTTTAGCTTCTAATAAATGTAGTCATCTGACCAAAGCACTTGGTCCCAGTTGAAGTCCCAATACGGCTTAGTGAACACCAGACGTTTGTGTTTATGACTGTGACTGAGCAAAGGTTTTGTCCGAGCATGTCTCTCAAACAGCCTGTTGGCATGTAGATTGCACCTGATTATTGTTTTCAAGACTTTGTGACCCCAAGATGCTTCCATTTGTTGCAATTCTTTAACAGTGAGCTTTGGAGAACTTTTGAGTTCTCTTACCATCCTGCTCACTGTGTGTGGCAACAAAATAACCTTGCGTCCTCTGCCAGGCTTGTTTAGCGCTATTCTTCTGATGGTAGTAGATATGTGCAGGTGCAGGCGAGGGGTGATTTTTCTTGTGGCCATTGCCTGACTTGTGAAGGTTGATGCACATCTGCCATATTTGAACAGTGTATTTCTTTGTCTTTGCCATTTTGAAGAGTGGATAAGAGAAATGGCATCTGTGTCACATTATATTTATATCCCAGAGCAACAGGAAGTGGTGAATTACTAATTTCATGTTCCTAGATATTCTGCTCAACGTTGTAGACAACGGTAGAAATGACAGAAATACTTCAATTACATTTATTTCCGAAGAATTGTTAGGGGTGCCAATAACTGTGGAGCAGGTGATTTTATGAAAAATAATGAATTTCTTAGTCAGGGATTTTTTCCCTTAAAATTCACTTGAGTTTAAGGTTACAATTTTCTCTAGTTTTCAACGTGAGAGTAGCTGCTGCAATAAAAATTTAATTTATTGTAAGGCTTTCAACTCATCTTAACCAGGGGTGCAAATAAATATGGAGGGCAGTGTACACATATAGATGATAGATGATGGTCCTCCACACCCAAAACCACCAATGTGTGGAGAAAGAGAAATAAAGATGCAAATGGATTCTACACAAACAAAGAGTAGTCAGATCTCATTATGAATTATTGGTCTATGTTCTGTATGCATTTATTTATTTCCCGGTTGAAGTAGCATTCACGCCTCCTTTTTATGATGCGCCTATCAACCTTAGAATGGAATAATGGGCTGCTAATGTGAAAGAGAAATGATGTTATGGTGCACAGATGCCCAGAGTCGGCTGAGATATACTTCAGCTTCCCTGCATCTCTTAGAGGATTAAGTGGTTCAGTACATGGATGGATGGATGGATGGGTAGATGGATGGATGGATGGATGGATGGATGGATGGATGGGTGGAATAAAATATGATGAGGTGGTTTATCTCTTCCTGGCTTCCTATAATGGCACATCCAGTCATACACAAACTTTTTATTTCTCTTCTAACACAGA
Organism: Plotosus lineatus; assembly: GCA_024760905.1. Taxonomy (NCBI): domain Eukaryota; kingdom Metazoa; phylum Chordata; class Actinopteri; order Siluriformes; family Plotosidae; genus Plotosus; species Plotosus lineatus. The sequence goes on from CM045739.1 coordinate 22,066,898, forward strand.
TATCCTTTTAATTCTTACCTCCACTTCTTCGACCTCTCCTTAAAATGTTTACATTTCTGGAAAAGTCCACCTTGAAAACAGATATTTAAAATGACCAACACCATTCAATTTATTCTTCATCTGCCATTGTGTGAGTAAAAAAATTCTAACTTAAATGTGTGCAGATCACTACCGACTATTCAGCTACTTTGGCTCTGACCAACCAATCAGAAAATTCAAAATCAGAAAAACAATCGGAAAATTGCTGAGGTTATTGTAAGGCTACTCACTGGTCCTGTGACGCGAATCTGAAATCTGATTGGTTAAAGAAACAGCCCCATTGCTAATACAATTTGAATGTCATCAGCCAGCACTGATGATTCTGAAGGCCCGGGGCAGATTAGATTGACATGGCAGCACATAGAAGATGAAATCTGATTGGACAAAAAAGCTAACGGTCACACACATACTGGAAGCAGCACAACCAAGAGATGCAACCGACTGAAGAGAATCGACTGTTGAGAATAAATGAATACAATTTAATGGAACAAATAATAGAATTTAAGCAGAAAATGTAGGTCAGTGCTTCTGATATCGTTTATGCCAGCAGAGAAGGCTTTGCTGGTCCTGACGGCCCACCACTGGAAACCGGAGTACCTGGACAGACAGACAGACAGACTGACAGACAGACAGATCGATAGATAGAAAGAAAGAAAGAAAGAAAGAAAGAAAGAAAGAAAGAACCATGATCTGCTAGATATATAATTGCACATGAAATCACAATCAAAATATCCTACTGACCCAAAACCTCTGGGGAAATGTAAACATCTGCACTTTTATATTATGCAATATTGTGCTCCATATCTCTTCAAGATCATCAAACTAAGAGTTGGAGGAGTCTATTTAATGCTCAACTCAAATAAAGTGAAATTATTATTTATTAATTAATAATAATTAATTATTATTTATTACATTAAACTTTTCTCAATCTTATTTAATGTTTTCTCTTAATGCGGATCCGAGCCTGAGCCTGCCAGCTACACTAATTACTGTAATTGTATATTTCTGGACTGAGTTTCTATTTGAGTCGGGTAATGGACCGTGTTAGTTGTGCTCCAGGCAACATGCTGAAGGAACTTGAAGTCTTTAGAGTGTTTAGAAAAAGGCATCAGCGGTAAATTGATACTGAGACCCTTCAGTGCTTCTGCAAATAACCCTGGCTGTGTTTGAATCTCCTGCTACTTTCAAGGTGAAGGGCCAAGACATAGTAACATGGTGCTAGATCAACATACAAAGCAGGTGTGAGTATTGCACAAATTCACACTCACACCTTGGGCAATTTGGAACCACCAGTTAGCCTAATATGTGCACATTTCTGGTCTGTTGGAGGAAACCAAAGTACCCAGAGTGAACCCATGCAGCCATGTGAAGAGCATGTAATCTCCACACAGAAATATCCTCGAGTTTGGGATTCGAACCCAGACCCAAACACTACACCACCATGCCATGTGGTTACCAATCATAAAATGTATAATGAACACATTTTTAAGCTGCTTAATCCTAATTAGGGCTCGTGGGGGGGAGGCTTATACCCATCTCAGCCAACGCTGTGTGAAGGCAGGGTACACATACATTGAAATGTTGATGCACCCACTCAGACCGAGGGGCGGTTTGGAACAGCCAATAAGATTACTGTGCATGTTTTCTGAATTGTGAAAGGAAACCGGAATAACTGGCGGAACTCTCCGTACGTACTGCGAGAACATGCAAACTCCACATAGAAATGCCCATGACTGGGAATCAAACTGAGACCTTCTTGCTGTGAGATGGATGAGCTAATTACTGCACCACCCTGCCGCCTGAAATGGATAATTTGTGATTTCTAATCCTATCACAGTCACAGGACTTCAATGTGGCAGCTTGTATGATATAATTGTATTCACATTTCTCCTTCCTCTCTGGACCTATTCCTGTTTTTTCTCCACACGACTATATTCAGTACACCAGACACCCGAACAGATGACAGCCACCCAAGGCAATTCGACCAATACCTTTTTTCTATCAGAATGTTGTGCTTGTCTCTCCTCTTGGTTCCTCTTTCTTCTTCATTTATTTCGTCCAATCTTGTTCCTGTCATAACGGCTGGAGAGACGTGTGTGTGTGTGTGTGTGTGTGTGTGTGTGTGTGTGTGTGTGTGTGTGTGTGTGTGTGTGTGTGTGTGTGAGAGAGAGAGCGAGAGAGAGTGAGAGAGAGAGAAACAGACAGAGAGAGAGAGTGAGAGAGAGAGAGACAGACAGAGAGAGAGAGAGAGAGAGAGAGAGAGAGAGAGAGAGAGAGCCTCTGTGAGTGAAATAAAATGAAATCTTGTCAAAAATGACTCCAGACGCATCAAGAGAGCAGCATGATGTCGATTCTACTCTAACATGCAGTCCTGCTGCAGTCTCTATTTATGCAAAAAGATCTGAAACACTGAAAAACTAGGAAGTAATGCTGCATTTTGTGATCATCTGATATGTAAATAAGGCATAATAATAATAATAATAATAATAATAATAATAATAATAAGGGCAGTATGGTGACGTAATGGTTAGCATGTCCACCTCACAGCAAGAAGGCCTGGGTTCGATTCCCAGTTCAGAGGGGTAATGTATTATTACTGTATCAAAGGGAGTAGGAATCTAAACACACAGACGACTAAACATTATCATTTAGAGTAAACGACATAATGGATACCAGTTGGTGCCGAGTGTCGAAAATTGATGTGTGCTTTTATGGGATGCTTTTGCTCATGACGCTTCCTCCGCCCACCTTAGTGACCTGGGTCAGATTGAGGTCTCAAATATCCCTTCATCATCATCATCATCATCATCATCATCATCATCATCATCATCATCATCATCATCATCATCATCATCATTCCTTCTGTTCTCTGTCACAATATTCCAGAATTTAGAGGAAATATTATAAAATAATAAATAAATACCTACTTCACTATTGGAAGTACAGTACTCCACTTTAGGAGATGAGCAATATATGGTTTTCTGTTTAAAGCTGAGTGTCATCATGACAAAGACTTGTGATGTAACAGCCAGTATAACTTAACTAAACTGTTTAAATAAAAGCCAATCTTTTTCTTCTTTACCTTTTGGTTGTTCCCTTCAGGGGTCGCCACAGCGAATCATCTCCCTCCATCTCACCCTATCCTCTTCATCTTCTACTCTTACGCCAACTACCTTCATGTCCTCCTCCACCACATCCATAAATCTCCTCTTTGGTCTTCCTCTAAGCCGGCTTGGGACCGGCGTGAGGATGCACACTGGCTTGTGCCCCCGCTCACGGCTGCATTGAGAGATGAGCTGAATAAGATGAATTATCTCATTACATTGGTGTAGAGGTTAGCACATCCAAATCACAGCAAGACGGTCCTGGTTTTGAGTCCTGATTTTGGTGAGGGAGTTTCTGTATGAGGTTTGCATGTTCGCTCTGTATTTGCGTGGGTTTCCTCCACATACTCCAGTTTCCTCCAATAGTCCAAAAACATGTGCAATAGGCTAACTGGCTGTTCCAAATTACTCCCAAGTGTGAGTGTGAGTAGTTGTGCCTATGATGAATTTGACCTTGGCCTTGAATCGGCTGAGATAGGCTCAAACCTCCATGCAACCCTAATAGGATAAAGCAGTTGAGCAAATAAGTTAATGATTCTTGTTAAAGTGGCACCTGCCAAGCAGTGATGCAGAAAACAGTCTGTTGTTAAAGTTGTGCTGGAAGTAGAAAAAATGAGCATGTGTAAGGATCTGAGTGAGCGTCACAAGGGTGATGCAGTAACGGGTAAATGACTGGGTCTATTCATCTCCTGATGAGTGTTCCTGGTATGCAGTTGTAGGTACCTATCAAAGGTTGTCCGAGAAGGGACGGCCAGTGAGCTGACAAGAGTGCCATTAGTGCCCAAAGTTACTTCATCTGGCCTGATCTAACAGAAAAGTTATGATAGCAGAAATTGTTACTGCTGACGATGATAGCATGGAGTCAGAACACAAAGTCCATTGCAGCTTGCTGCATATGAGGCTGCTGAGTCATAGAGCAGTCAGGGGGGGTGTTAATATTATGGTTGATCGGTGTTTGTCCAAGTTAAATTTCTCAAAATAAAGCCTTGAATAAAAGTCACTCTTATAAATGTCACTCTCCAAAGCAAAATCAGGAACTGTGCTTCAGCCCAGGACAGTGGTGGCCCAGTGGTAAGGATTACCAACCACATGGTTGGAAGTTCAAACCCCGCCATCAACGATTGTCACCGATGTCAACCCACTGCAGTAAACTGGGTGATCAAATGCCGGCCATGTCTTTCACTCCCCATTGCTGACTTTCATGAAGAGTAGGCTGCGTCGCCATCAGCGTGTTTCTGCCCTGCAATGACCTGGCGAGCTGTCCAGAGTGTACTATGTCCTCACCCAAAGTCAGCTGAGACTCTCCCATAGTTTCTGTAGTGCGATAGTGGGTTTTACTCTTAACACTAATGCAAAAGGAAAACGCATCCCTGTACTTCCACTAAATCCAATTTCCAGTGATACGGCTGACTCTGTGCTAATGCTCCTGCATTAAGTGGTTTTGCTGTAAACATCAAAACACAGCTTGTTCCCACTCCAGCACACCTTTCCATCCACCCTGGCATCTTTACCACAACACTATTCTTTGTGTTTTTATCCTCTCTTTACTTTCTTTCTAATACCATAAAAGCGAAACAACCATGATTGATACGGGAAGACCACTTAACTTCTGTATCAAATGCAAGATTACGCCATTTGATCCGTTTAGATAAGCGGCACATCAAGGCAGAGTGATTGGTCCAGGGCTGTGTAGAAAGAAGTGCATTCAGTATTATCTTCATACAACGTTTTACTCTTTATTGATCACTCTGAGCCGTGCTATAAAGTAGATAAGTGCTTCAAAGTTGCACAAACCATTTTCAATGGGAGCATTTTTCATGATTAATTATTTAATTATTTAAACAATTATTTCATTATTTATTACTATAGAATACACGTGTGTGAACGAGAAGGGCACGAGGGGAACGGTGAGCTTAAAGGGATCAAGAAGGTGGAGGATTTTAAGTACTTGGGCTCAACAATCCAGAGTAATGGAGAGTGTGCAAGAGAGGTGAAGAAGCGTGTGCAGGCAGGTTGGAATGGTTGGAGAAAAGTGTCCGGTGTGATGTGTGATAGGAAGGTATCGGCAAGAATGAAAGGAAAAGTATACAAGACGGTGTTGAGGCCAGCGATGTTGTATGGTTTAGAAACAGTGGCCCTGGGGAAAAGACAGGAGGCAGAGCTGGAGGTAGCAGAGATGAAAATGTTGAGGTTCTCTTTGGGAGTAACGAGGATGGATAAGATCAGGAATGAGCACATCAGAGGGACAGCACATGTAAGAGGGTTTGGAGACAAAATCAGAGAGGCTAGATTGAGATGGTTTGGACATGTACAGAGGAGGGACAGTGAATATATTGGCAGTAGGATACTGAGGTTGGACCTACCAGGCTGGAGGCCTAGAGGAAGACCAAAGAGAAGATTTATGGATGTGGTGAAGGAGGATATGAAGGTAGTTGGAGTAAGAGAAGAAGATGCAGAGGATAGGGTGAGATGGAGGGAGATGATTCGCTGTGGCGACCCCTGAAGGGAACAGTCGAAAGGAAAATATTTAAGTATTTATTATTTATTTTACCATCAGGCTTTTTTCCATGATCAATAACATTATTATATCACCTATACGACTTCCTAGACACCATAAAAGATAAGAATGTTCAATATCCATAACTGACTCAATGATTGTGCTTCTTGTATTCAGAATGATCATTGACAAGATTTGATCGATTACCAATGTAAAATTTTTTTTACCCCAAACACTGCTGCCATCTACCTATCACTTAAAGCTATACAAAATATACCCCAGCTCAGATTGATAGGCGGCGTGATGGCGCAATGGTTATCACGTCCACCTCACAGCTACAGGGCTTGTGTTCGAGTTCCCAGCATGGGACGCTTCTGTGTGGAATTCGTTCTCCCTGTGCTCGTGTGGTTTTCCTGCTGGTAGTCCAGTTTCCTCCCACAGTCCAAAAACATGCACAGCAGGCTGACTATCTGTTCCAAATTGCCCCTATGTGTGGGTGTAAGTGCATATGGTTGCATGTGTATACTGCAATAGCTGTTCGGGGTGCATCACATCTTCACTCAGAGTCAGATGGGAGTCAGCCTCCCCACGACCCTAATTAGGGTTAAGCAGCATAGAAAATGAATGAGATCATGGCTCAGTATAAACAAAGGCTAACTGAGTACTTGATCTATACAGAGAAATATCAACCCACCATCTTTTGTTCAGCCGGTAAAAAAGACCGTACAGACCCGTACAGACCGAGCAAATGAGGTAAATATGTACCGGTAGCTTATTATATGACATTTTAAAACAGAGGTCCCTTTTAATTTACCTCAGGCACTGTTCTTGCCCACTTATAAAGCGCAGCCTCTTCATTTATAACTGTGAGGCCTCGGTAGCTTTTGGCTAATTTCTTTTTCCTGTGAGAAATGAGTACTTAACAGCAGGGGTCCCCAACCACTGGGCCGTGGCTCAGTTAGTACCGGGCCGCAGAAAAAATAATTAATTATTTCCGGTTTATTAATTATCTGAGTCTGAACAATTTTTGATTTTTGAAAATCTTTAATTTTGAAAAATGACCGGATTCTCTTGGTGACATGTCGGTTATTTGAGTGCTAAAATGTAACCCACAAGGGGACAGCATGTGAACAGAGACGTGTTGGACATGCTTCAAACATTAGTGGGGATTTTGAATGAGACTGAGCCTTCATTCTCCCAGCTGGTGCACCATCACCTGTGTTTTTTTTGTTTTTTTTTTAAAGTTTAAGCTCTATTTCCCCACCAACTTTATTTCAGCTGTTGAAAAGTAACATTCATGGAGTGCTTATTATTATTATTATTATTATTATTATTATTATTATTATTATTATTATTATTATTTTGATATGCAGCAGAGAGGGATCGGGTGATCCTGGCACATCAGGCTTGTGAGGTTCATCATTAGCTCAGGGCCCTCACCCTCTCTAGTGGGGCCGGTGGTGTAGTGGTTAGGGTGCTGGGCTCATGATCGGGAGGTTGTGTGTTCAAGTCCCAGTGAGACCCCCACTGTGCTAAGATCCTTGGGCAAGGTCTTAACCACAAGTGTGCCTCTGTTCACTCAGCAGTGTAAATGGGTACCAGTAAAATACTTATACTGGGAAGGTAACCTGCGATGGGCTAGCATCCCATTCAGGAGGAGTTATACTCCTAGTCGCTTCACGCTACAGAATCCAGGGATAAGCACCGGTCCGATGAGCCAGTAGGCTCAGGTGTAAAAAGCCCAACGGACTTTCCCTTACCTTACCTCACCCTCTCTACACCCGTCCAAACAGACTTCTCCCAGGAAGCACTGCCCAGTCGAACCCACCAAGAACTTTCCGGAGAATATGGAGACTCCCCAACACTGCAACCTTCTGCATTGCCCAGACTGTCAGAAGAGCTGTCTTCTCGGTAGCAAACCCGGGCACTTTCATGATCTGTGTCAGTAGATCAGGAGGCACCAAACCAAGGGCGCCGAGAATAATGGGGAGTCGGGCGACTGTGTAATTTGGATACAAGTGAGACATTTTATAGGCAAGGTCTGCATATTTTGCATTTGTTTTCTGAATCTTGCCAATCACATTGCTGTCAAAAGGAACTCCTTGAGTGTGCGAAAACGACTGGTTGGCCTGAAAATACACGTGTTAATGGAAAGTCCCTTAAACAACATTGGGAGAATGCTAATCCAATGTTAATTTATATAATAATAATAATAATAATAATAATAATAATAATAATAATTTATATAAATAAATAAGATTATATTTACAATATAAACAATCTATCTCCCCCAGTAAAATTGTCAAACATTGACCAGTCCATGGTGATAAAAAGGTTGGGGATCACTGCTTTACAGGCCTTCGTAAATTCTTTATCCCTGAGTATAGTTCCTGTATACTTCTTCTATTCAAGAAAACATTGAATGCCTCCCAGTTTATCATAGCACACAGCGTAGATGGCTAACGACTAACATAGCAGTCAGATACACACAAATCCATACGCTAGATTTTTTGCCGGTGTGATGGCCAATCAGTTTGTGTATACTTTTATTGGGATATGTTGACATTCGCATCTATCAAGGAGAATTTAAGCAAATATTGGTATGCAGTGATAAGTAGCTATTAGCATTACAGTATTGTATTACAAAGTCCCTTCACTGGCAATCACAGGAACAAACCTGTTCTAGCATATCATAGATATCGGCACCTGAACTAGAGAGCGTTTCTGTTTACTGCTAGTCTATAAATATGTATTTAATGGCACTGGATACACTATTTATTATGACTGAATAGTACAATTTATTAACTCTTAAACATACAGACTCATGTATATACTGTAGATGTAAATAATGTAAGCGTACCGTAAGTGTTTAGGAAGTGAGAACCTAGAATGGATATTTTCATGTTTTATTTTTTTGATAAAAATATAAATAAATAGACAATTTTCTGTTGCATTCACAAAACAATCTGTATACTTGTATGATTAAGTAAGGCAGAGGTGATGAGAATCAATTAATCAGGAGTGAAGTTGTTATCAGTATCAGATACGTATATTGATAAGACATTTGTCAATAACTAAATATTTCCAGAGAGGTTGCTTGCTAATATTTCATGGGAGATGTTTGTAATCTTCTCCACATCTTTTATCTCCAAAAAATGTAAACCTGTGCTTTTCTTTTTATTCTTTACCTCTGAAGACTTTCTACTAATACTATGAACAGTTGTGACCCATTAGCTAAGCTTTGCAATGCGCCTTATCTCATAAAAAGTGGAAATGTTTTGTCATATACTAGTAGTAATAGACAGATTAAAGATTTTTGCTCAGAAGACAATATTTCCCATGCATTGCATATCTTGGGTTAACTGCAGTGAATTTTGTTATAAGTAACTGCTTTACTTTTCACAGGGTTTGTCTCCCTAGTAGCTTAAATCATAATTTTTTCCCTCAGGTGCAACTGAATGCTAAAAACATACTGTAATTTAAGTTAAGGATTATATGGACAGCTTGTATGGGTTTCTTCTGGGTGCTCTGGTTTCTTCCCACAATTCAAAAACATACCCAGTCCATTAATTATCGGTTCCAAATCACCCCTAGTTGTAAGTATGAGTGTAGTATGTATGTTAGCCCTGAGATGGCCTAGCAAATTGTCCAGGGTGTGTCCTGCCTTTAAACAGAGTTGGCTGAGATGGGTGTCAACTCCAGCACGACCCTAATTAGAGTTAAGCAGCTTAGGAAATGAATGAATGAATGATCTCCTTGTTGAGAGCAGCCAGATAAGTTGGCTCGGGCATCTGGTAAGAATCCCTTCTGAATGCCTCCCTGGTGAAGTGTTTCAGGCATGTCCAACTGGAAAGAGACCCTGGGGTAGACCCAGAACACCAGAACACGCTGGGGGACGGGGGACGGGGGGACTATGTCTCTCAGCTGGTCTGTGAACACATCAGTATACCCCCAGAAGAGTTGGAGGAAGTGAATGAGGAGATCACTGCTTAGGCTGCTGCCCTTGCAACTCAACCCCTGATTAAAACGAAGAAGAAAATGATGATTATATGGGCAACACGAAAGCCTAGAAGTTAGTATATCCCCTCATAGCAAGAAGGTAACTGTATAAGTGTTGCCCCTTTGATGGACTGGCAAGCTGTCCCACCTTCACCCTGAGATGGCTGAGATTGGATCCAACTACCCCACGAACCTAGAATTGCAAATGAAAGAATGATATTATCAATCCATATGTGGATTGGTTATATCTATAGAATGAAATGCTAACGTTCCTGACCATATAACGTTATTATTTTGGAACAAAACTCAAACAATCCAACAATTTTTGACATACCTTTGATATACAAGCATATGCACTTCATATGCACTTTGTTATCTGCCTACAGTATTGCATAACATTTCTTCTTCAAATCCCTCTAAAGAGACAAAACTAGCCTCAAAGTAGGCAGATATGCATTCCAGCTACACATCTGCACACAGCCGTATACACATCTGGACAAATCTGGCATAAAAGCTAAACCGCCTACATGAACTGCGATTTACAGTGGAGCATTGTAACACACACTCTCTGTGCGGGAATCAGTGACCCTGTCTGCTCTATCTGTATTATTAATGCGTATGAAATGCCAGGCCTGAAAGGCAGTTATTGTCTGGATGTGTGAAAGAGCCTGTGTCCACGATCCTTTCCCCGTCTGGATAGGTTCTGATGTTCGGGTCTTCAACAGAACCCTGACAATCGTGTAGCTGTGACATGCAGCCATCATCATTCAGCTTCATGACTGCTGGGACTGTGCTTAAAGAACAATGCGGTCCTTTTGTGCCACTCCGGATTTGGGGCCTTGCCACCAAGTGCTTGTTCATGCCCAGCTCACTTTCCTCTTCATCATCCCTTCATCGCTTCTTCTTATACTCGCGCCAAATGTGGACTTGGGAATGCATTCAAAAGCTTATTCTACAACAACGA